>JAMPIV010009077.1:0-206216 GCA_024509875.1 Oreohelix idahoensis
GTCTCCCTCCCGACTTACTTCCTTTCAACACACATGAGAGTTAAGATGAATAATGACAGTTGTGTAGAAAATTAGGACATCTTAGATAGAACGCTGTTCATAATTCCGACATTATCGTGAGTAAGAGTGAGCAAGCGGTGAGTAAATTAGAAAGTAGATGAATGTATATAACTATCTTGAGGATGAGTGATTCCAACCCCTCACAAGCAAAATGCAATAGATGTAGCCAAACAGTTGAAGGCGTCTGCTGGTTGAAATGAAGAACAGTGGGTTGTGTGTTTGATAGTCTAAAAAAACGAAATTAAGTGACAGTAATATGGGTTTCGGTTTAGGAATCCCTAACGCAGTTGGTTACTTGAGTACTGTGGGACCAAGAATTTTGCTTTAGCACCAAACATCTGTTTTTAGGGATGAAAGGAAAAATAAGAATTCGATACGGATTTTAATGTGGCAAGTTGGCAAGTTTATTGTTCGTTATTTTCATTGCACAAAGTTATCTTGCACACCATTCCCAACCCGAATATCTGTTTTATTATTTTTCAAAAAAAAAGTGGGGACAAAGGGGTAGGGTTAATGTTAGCCATTATCTTTGTTTATATGTGTTTCTAACCATTGATTGATGAAACTGTTTAAAACATGTGACGCAGCATTAAAAAGGTCATATGTGTAGAAGGACTAAGGTAATTGTGATGAATCGATTGTGTGAAGAAAAGTGCATCTTTGCGAAAAAATGCTAAAAGTGTGATTCCAGCTTTCTTGGATGGTTTAAGAAAAGATGTTAGGCCTACACGCTATTAATTAAAGGGAAAAGGGGGGGGGGGGAGGGTGGGGGGCGGGGGGGGGGGGGCGGGGGGAGTGAATAAGTTTATATGGTCGTTTTGTGTACTTTAACTGTGATTGTTTGTGGCAAACATTATTATTTGTCATGGAATAATGTGTATGTATTCATCATATCACAACGAAATGCAGGTAATTGTTGATGTTTACCATGAAATAGTAATTGCAATATTAATAATCGGGAGTCATTGTTGCAGAAGTAGGATGAGAGTGCATGCACAGTGCATTTGAACATTGGGCGCAAAATCGTCAGAGCTTAGGGTCATCTGCTTATGGTGTATGGCTAGTAATGATTGCAGATGAGAAATAGATTACGTGTGAAAAACCTAGCTTTAATAGTTATCGATTTGGTAGCTAATTAAGTCAGCCACGTCATTAGAGGGTAGGATTATATGTGGGTTTAGATTTAGGAATTCTAAACCTAACTTTACTCTAAAGCTAACTGTAACGATGTGTCTGGCTTAAATTGGCTGCTGAAACGATAGAAGTTTAGGCAAAATGGAAGACGCATCCCACGGTATTCAATTTCAACCCCTAACCCACAAGACACAGGCAAGTTATTTGTATGTCATCAAAGAACATGACCAACTGTTGTTCATTTTCAACCGTGTCCATATTGCCAAAGTTGCTATCCATATGTGTACTCCAGCTAGCCATAACCTAGCCCCAACCTGGTTTCAAGCTTTGTTTAACAAAATAATAGCATCCAACAAACACTGAGGCCGTATAAAACAAAAAAAATTTCAGGTTGAAGTGAAAATACATAAACTCCGCCTATGCCAGTCCCAAGCCCGGATGAAAAAGGAGGAGGGCGGCCTACATGGAGGCCGTAAGGAGGCAGCCCCTCCACCATGCAAAGGCACAACAGGCCAATCACCTGTTTGCTTTAAATCATGATTACACGAACTACAAGAGAGAAAACCGGACTGATTCTAAAGGCGACGAACTGGAATGGACTACGACTTATGGAACTTGGAACACAAGAAGTATAAATGGGAAAGAAGAGGAGCTGGTGGAAGAGATGAGGAAAGCAAAACTAGAAATCCTGGCTATAATGGAAACAAAGAAAAAAGGACAAGGAGTCATGGATCTCGATGGCAACATGCTGCTCTACAGTGGTGTACCCACATCTGAAAGAGCTAAAGGGGGCGTGGGTTGCATTGTGGCCAAAAACCAAAAAAGATAGTATCAAGGGATGGAACTTTGTCTCGGAGCACATTATGGTTGTAAAACTAAAAGAAGGAGAAACCATAGTCAACCTGGTCATAGTGTATGGGCCAAATGAGGATGAGAGAGCAGAGGTCAAGGAGGAATTCATCGAGCTGCTTCAAAGGACAGTGGATGACTGCCTAGATGAAATTATCATGCTCGGAGATTTCAATGCCAGAGTTGGAAATGATCATGCTAGATGGGGTGGAGTTATCGGAAGATATTGAGAAGATACTCTCAATGACAATGGAAAGCGACTCCTTAGATTCTGCAGTGAGCAGAATCTGATCATTACAAACACAAAGTTCCCCCATAAGTGCATACATGCATACACTAGATGTGAACCAACAAAGAATGAGAAGTAAGTGATCGACAAGCCATAGTTAGGAGGAGCTCATTCAAATATGTCCGAGATGCAAGAGTCTGGAGGGGGCCAGAGATTGGAAGTGATCACTACCTGCTAACAATCAAACGAACAACTGAAAGAGTTGCTCAGCCTGGGAACTGCCCAACATCACGCGAGAGACCAAGTAAACGAGCAGGAGAAATGAGCATTAGGACCTACAAGCTGAGAGAGCCAGAAATTAAGACCAGATGTCGGGGGCTTATTGCTACAGCGGTGAGCAACACAGAGGAGCGACCTGATGACTTGGAAACCCTCTGGAATAAATTCAAGGATATCATAAAGACAGCTGCTGCAGAAGCATGTGGTGAAGTCCGACTTGGGAACCAGAGAAAGAGGACACCTTGGTGGACAGAGGAAGTCAAAGAGAAAATAAGAGAGAAGAAAATGGCATGGAAACAAATGGAAAAATATAGAGAATATGTGACACTCAGAACAGAAGCAAAGAACAAAGTGCTAGCAGCAAAACAGAAGTCCTGGGAAGAATTTGGAGAAAAGATGCACAAGAAAACCAGAAATTGTTCTATAAGACCCTAAAGAACATGAGGAAAGAAAAACAATGCCCTCTCAAATTTATAAAGGACAAGCAAGGCAAATTGCTTACTGCCCCGAAGGAAGTAATGGAAAGATGGAAAGAATATTTCTCAGAACTCCTGGATGGTGAGCATGGTGAAGCATCAGAAAGGATAACCACTAGCACAGAAGAGAAAACCAATGATGGTGAAGATGACATAAAGATGGAAGAACTGAGGGCAGCACTAGAGAAAATCAAGATGGGCAAAGCAGCAGGGTCATGATGGTTATAACACACCAGAAATGGTTAAGTACATGGGAGCATCAGGCGACCTATTACTCTTTAAAGGTCCTACAGGCAGCATGGTTGCAACAAGACCATACCAAAGGATTTGGGAGATTGCCCATCATAACACCAATTTTCAAAAAGGGTGACAATCGACAATGTGGAAAACATAGAGGCATATCCCTTCTCAGTGTCCCTGGTAAAATCTACTCTAGAATCCTAGAGCAGAGACTCCGACGCCTAGCTGAGCCACAATTGGATGAGGTCCAGTGCGGATTCCGAGCAAACCGAAGTACTCAAGACCTAATCTTCACACTCAGACAGCTGAGTGAAAAGGCCCTTGAGTATAAGAGTGAGATCCATCTTTGTTTCATAGATCTGGAAAAGGCGTTTGACAGGGTCCCCTGGAGCAAACTTTGGGACTGTTTGGCAAGGAAGAATATTCCAGCACCTCTGATTCATGCTATACAGAGCTTCTACAAGTCTTGCAGAAATTATGTGAGGACAGCAAACCATAAGTCAGAAGAGTTCAGGACCACCACTGGTGTAAGACAAGGTGATATCCTATCACCTTACCTCTTCATACTCCTTATGGACGATGTCATCAAGGCATGTAAGGAAAGAACAAGAAAGTATTCAGTGGGGTACTGGAAGATGAGACAGGTCTATATTTCGGAGCTGGCATTTGCTGATGATGTTGCCCTGATTGCTAAATCAGAGGCACATCCTACATCTTCTTCCTATTCTTTCACATAAATTCTCTCTTTTAATATCTCTGTACTTTTTTTTCCTGTGTATTTTTCATCCATTCGTTTTGCGAATATTATTCTCATATAATTTGCAGACTTTACCTTTTTCCTTTCTCTTAAACTGAGAATCGCGCTAGGACGATATTACGTAGATGTCAGGGCTGCAGGGCGTCAGAAGGCGTGATAAGTCGGTTCGCTGAACATAGGACGTAGCAAATCGTCTACATTCTCACCGAGCGCGCGAGCTTCTTCTCGGCATTAGTCCCGGTGAGGTGTGATACTTTACATCTGCACCGGTCAGTATCCAGACATTTGGCTGGAAAATCCCAAACTGACACGGCGCTCACTTGGGCCATGGTCAGCTGTAGTGTGAAAACTGCCCTACAATGGAGTCAGGCTGTCTGGGATTTGAAACTGACACGCGTACATCGTGGTCAGTAGGTGACAGTTACGACACGCGTTAAGCGGACGTAAATGTTGGGAGTAGGGGAGATAATTTCGCTTGGCGAAGTAAGTTTGGGCCCTTTGTCTGATTTTAAGATATTGGCCAAGTTTGAAACTTTAATTTCATTCTCGCTCATAGACTCCACAGTAGATAGGTCGCTCGAAAAACAGAATAGCTGTTAGCGAAGATCTCAGTTTGTTTCGGCAATTTGTCGAACTTCTAGACTTCCAGAAATATTTTCAGCATTTTTTATTCTTAAGTTGTGCGACTACCTGTAATTCTGTGGTTGAGGTAATTAATATGATAGATATATAGATTTTGTGAGTGTTAAAGTGTTAAATCGCTTAATTCATTTAAATCTATTTCTTTAGCGCAGAAGAGAAATAAAGTGGTAGGCTATTATATTTTCTAGGGAAGCATTCAGTGGAAAGCAGACTAAAAATTTAATTTCTAGCTTATAACGGCAATTGTAGCTATTTATGAATTTAATTTAACTGCTAATACTCAGTCGAGTGTATTTTTTCTAAACTAACATATAAACTCTAGAATCGAGCCTCATGAATGATGACGGGATACGCACGTGTTCCTAATTTATGAGGAATGCTGATTTTTAAATATAACTTACGTCACGGGAAGTTTAAATGATAAGCACAGCTCTCTGCTTGCAAGTTTAAATGTAAGTTTTAACCAGTACAGATTCTGTTTATTATATTATATGTGTTATTTTTCCTCCACACAGTGAAAAGTTTTGGGGTGACCCTAACTTTACCAGCACCTAGTAGTAGTTTCCATACTTGTGAAGAAATAGACAGTCCTTATTTTGAACCACGTGGGTTTTCTCAAGTAACACTGATCTGACGGTGCAAGTTAGACAGAAATACTAATATCCCTATAACGGGTTTTCAAAGACTGTAATGATAAATACTGGACCTTGGAGCCAGCACTTAATTTCTTCTAGAAACTCTATATAATTTGCTGCCTGGTGGCGTGAATATTAACAATCATTTCCCGACTAGATTATATCTTGTGGACAAATCTGTGGTGTGACTAAAGTGAATCCTATACTGAGGGAAGGCACCGACCTGACATTCATCATTTTTTTAGAAACCTACGCTATTGACACTGTGCTCTGCTAACTCCCGCGCCTGGAATAATTGTTAGGTGACTTAATCAGACATTTGAACAAATTTGCATACCCAAGTAGTCGTTCCCGGAGACTCCAAGTTAAATACGTCTTTTGGAACTGGGGACTTCTTGGCAGAAGACTGCATTTTTTTGAGTCTGTGTGAAAATCTAAAATCAATGTGTTCCAAGAGGCAGCAAGCAAAGTCGTGAGTACAAGTATGAAAAGCCATGGCGGAATGAATGAGTGTACGCTGGTTTGAGTGATATTTTTCACTATTTTATCTTTGACACCCTGTTGCTGTCCTAATTTTTTTTTTCAATCTGCATAATTTGTTGCTAAGGCTAGAGTTCTTGTGTTTTTGTCTTAGGTTAAATCAGATTTTTTTTTTTCAAACTCTGTGCATATAATTACGAGATAAAACAAAGAAAAACTCTTAGACTCAAACCCTATGTATCTGTGACTCGGGCGCCATCATCTGTTCTCTTAACGGGGCCGGGCTAAACCTAGAGTTAACACTATAACGGGGCTATCATCCTTGCAACATTTCCTTGATTTTTTTATGACTATGTGTATATGTATTTTCCTTGATGTACTTTCTTTGATGTTGTGAGCCGATTTTTCCTGATAATAAAATCGCTCTTGAACTTAATAATCGTGTTTGGTCAGCTCGTTCTAGATAATATATATATCATTGTTATAGTTTTCCCACGTCTGTGTGTTTACCTGTCGTCACGTGTATGTGCGTGCCTGTGAGTGATAGAAATATACGTAATATGTATATTGGTGTAGTCTGTCTGACGCTGTAACAACTGTTGTAGAAGATAGGTGAGAGAGAGAAGAATTCTTTTCGCTTTCAGAGACAGCCACTATATCAAAATCTATCATCTCACGTGTGTGGAAATTCTATTACCTTTCACTAACTCTCACTGAGTCTATCACCTATTCAAACCTATTCAGAAGGGACCAAACCTAGTCTTAATTCTCCTATCGGAAATCTACGACAAATGAGGGCTCGTTTCCGGTCTTTGAACTTAGAATAGGAAGACGAGTACGACAAACGTGGACTCGTCTATCTGGATTTTGTATTTAAGATTCTTATTCTGTAATAGAGTAAGAGTGTGATGTTTTGTGAGTTGTGTATCTTTTAAAAAAAAATTACCCCCTAGACTAGCGATCTGTTTACGGGCGTGCTGACCACACAAACTAATAAGTTTTTTTTTTTCCACAGCATCTTTGAATAATATACATTTTGGTTACAGGTTGATTTTGTCGGGATATATGTTAACTGCTGATTGTAATACTAAATGCTGGTAAAGTGGTGAGTGTATAACATTCACTGGGTACTGAGGCAGAACGGCGTTTGAACTAAGTTAAGGAGTGTGTTTCGGACTTTTTTGTCCAGATTAATTCCCTCCCTTACCCGATCTGACTTCAGGGGCGAACTTATAGTGGATTTTTAAAAATTAAGGGATTATTTTTCTCTTTAATTTTTGCAATATTCTTTTGCTTTTCCACTGTAGCAACTTATTTTTCAGTTGTAATCTTAACTACCATTTATTTGGCGTAGTCGTGTTTTGCATTGAGTGCTTTATTGCCGATAATAGCAGCGATAGTTAGATTTTATTTTGGAGGAGGTATCCCAGGGTTAAATATATCATCTTTTGATTTTTGGTAATTTTTTTTTCTCGTAAGTGGTAGGAACCAGTGTATCCTTTTTCCTATTTTCTTTCTCCAATAGTCTCAGTCACTGACCTAATATGGCCGAGAGAGCAAAGCTTAGACAGCTTCTCAGGGACGAAGCGAGACAAGAAGGTTTGGACGGAGACGAAGCGAAAGCTTTTGTCAGGGACGAACTTGAGAGATATGATGCGGAGAGGAAAGAAGAAGCAGACCGTCTATTACAGCAGAAGAAAATGGACGAGGAAATGGAAATTCGCAGGATGCAGCATGAGGAAAGAGAGAAGGAGAAGCAGAGACAGCACGAGAAGGAGAGGGAGGAGAGACAGCAGGAGAAGGAGAGGGAACAGAGACAGCACGAGTTGGCGCTTAAAACTCTAGAGTTCCAAAGTCGTGGTGCTGCCTCTACCTCCAGCAATGGAGAGTCTTCTCCTCATTCTTCCTTAACTGATCCTTCTAACACTCAATCTCTTCAACTAAATGCTATGTCTTTCACTCTTGAATCTTTTCCTTGTCCAAATGAGAAGATTGACACTTGGCTAGAAAAATTTGAGAAAATTGCAACTCTGTACGGGTTAGAGAGGTCGCGTTGGAATATGAAACTTTCCCAGGCCCTAAAAGGTTCTGCTTATGATGTTTATTCTAAGCTGGAAAGTAGCCAACAAGACGACTACGATGTGTTGAAGAAAGCGTTACTGGAGCGCTTTGAAATGAACGCTCGCAAGTTTTTGCAACTGTTTCGCAACAGCCGGAAAGAGAATTCTGAAACTTTTCACCAGTTCTCATCTCGTCTTAAGGGATATCTAACAAAGTGCCTTGAGCTTTCGCAGCTCCCCTCTACCTATGAAGGTCTTGAGGAACTTGTTCTAACTGAACAAATAAAGAACACTTTGTCTGCTGATACCCGGAGATTTCTCGCTGAGCAGGGGGCAGAAAAACTTGAAGACATTTTGGAAAAGTCTGAGCGTTATCACAATGCGCTGGCTGAACTACCGGCCACAAAGCGGAAACCGACAGAGGAGCATTTTCGAAAACATAACCTAGAGCAATCTTCTCAGGCTTCTAACCAAAACAACCACAGAGAAACTGGACCTCAAAACCCCCCTCCTGAAAAATCCAAGTTCTACAAGAACAAGTACCCCAACCACCCCAAACAGTCTGATCAACCCGACCGCCCTACATGGCAGCGTAGCCAGAAAGGACAAGGTGGCAAAGGGAGAACCCCTGAGCACGGGACATATGATCAGACCGAGCACACCGAGCCTAAACGCATCGGATGCTTATTAACAGTCTCGCAAGGCGGAATTATTGACAGTGATTCCCAACCTCTTGGGGATAGACCCTCAACGCGAGGTATTGTTATTTTGAACGGTTCTCAAACTTCTTGCTTATTTGACACGGGGCTTTCTTACGATTGCATTGTTGCCAGAAACCTGGTTAAACCCGGTCAAGAGACAGGAGAGACCGTCAAACTTTGTGGAGTTCGTAAGAGTGATGCACCTACAGCGCTTCCCATCGCATTGGTGGAGATACACTCTGACTTTGTCAGAGGTGTGATCAAAGCGGCTGTTATGGATGATCCCATCTACCCAGTCATACTTGGCGGGAGATACGTGTGTATTGGGAAACCGGAAGAGCCGATTGTGGCAGCAGTAACTACAAGAGGGCAAACCAAGAAGGAACGGGAGCCTGCGCCAAATTTGTTACCTATGGAACTTAAAGAAGCGCAATACAAGGACCCTACTTTGGCACCCTGCTTTAGGAAACTGCCCATGGCTAAGGAACCCAAACAGCACGGGGACATTTTTTCTGAGGATGGCGTACTTTATCGGAGAAACGGGCAAGCCTGACCAAGGTTACAACCAGCTCCTAGTACCGAAACAGTACAGAAGCCAAATCCTAGAAATGGGGCACTCTCTTCCCTTTAGCGGACATATGGGACAGAACGCCACAAACCAACGTATAACCACTCATTATTGGTGGCCAGGAGTAAACACTGATATTATCAGGTACGTCAAATCCTGTGCCCAGTGCCAACGGGTACCACCCAAGCAACGGACACCCCCAGTCCACATGGGTGAAATGCCAATAATGGGAACACCATTCGAACGGGTTGTGATCGACATTTTAGGGCCTTTCGAAAGGACTAAAAGAAGGAACAGGTTCATCCTGACCTTAGTCGATACATGCACTTTATGGGCAGAAGCTATCCCGCTAACATGCGCAGATGCCAAGCATGTCGCAGAAGCCCTCGTGCAGATTTTCACTCGGTTGGGATTCCCGCAGCAAGTGTTGACGGATAATGGATCTCCATACCGAAACCTGTTGATGGATGAGATCGTTAAGATCTTGAGGACCCAGCACATCCACACTAAGCCATATACTCCGGCCGGAAATGGGCTCGTGGAACGTGCTAATGGAAACCTCACCATGATGCTAAGTAAGCTGGCACAAGTGAAACCTGAAGATTGGGATCTCTGTATTCCTGCAGCATTATTTGGCTACAGAGAATCTCCTCATACTTCCACAGGATTTCCGCCAGCTACACTCTTATTTGGCAGACCCATTAAGGGCCCGCTTGAAGCCTTACTTCAGTCTCTGACAGACGAGAAGGCTGATGAGACAGTCGTCTCAGCAAGTAAATATGTGTCGGTTTTAAAGGAAAGGTTGAAACTAGGGTGGGACCTAGCAACGACTAACTTTAAGCGAGCTCGCACAAAGCACGCTAACCGATACAGGAAAGTCGCGGAAGAGAGAGAACTGGAAGCAGGAGAGAAAGTTTTGGTGTTACTCCCTACTGAGAACAACAAACTGAAGATCGGATGGCAAGGGCCGTTTACCGTCCTGAAAAAGATTTCTAAGGCTAACTACCAGATCTCTATTGAAGGAAAGGAGAAGGTTTTCCATTTAAATCTCTTAAAGAGATACTTGGAAAAACCAGTGCCAACCTCCGACCATCTCCTGACGATCGCCAAAACTGACGAAGATGACGATAGTGGCAGGGATATTCCACCGCTATCACAGGAAATCTTTCAAAAATGTCAGAAGCGGCGACGCTCTTTCAAGCGCGCATATGAGACATTCCAGGGGAAGGAAACTTTGAGGAGTGGACTTGAGTAGGAATTGGACAGAGATGGAGGGGAAGATGAGAGGGAAGAGGACAGACACCCCGAAGCTACGGTTATAGGAAATTAAACTCCATAACGTAGACATGGAGTGCTTCCATATCTTAAAGGGGGGAGGCTCTGTCACGTAGGGTTTATATTCATTTAATTTCCTACATCTTCTTCCTATTCTTTCACATAAACTCTCTCTTTTAATATCTCTGTACTTTTTTTTTCCTGTGTATTTTTCATCCATTCGTTTTGCGAATATTATTCTCATATAATTTGCAGACTTTACCTTTTTCCTTTCTCTTAAACTGAGAATCGCGCTAGGACGATATTACGTAGATGTCAGGGCTGCAGGGCGTCAGAAGGCGTGATAAGTCGGTTCGCTGAACATAGGACGTAGCAAATCGTCTACATTCTCACCGAGCGCGCGAGCTTCTTCTCGGCATTAGTCCCGGTGAGGTGTGATACTTTACATCTGCACCGGTCAGTATCCAGACATTTGGCTGGAAAATCCCAAACTGACACGGCGCTCACTTGGGCCATGGTCAGCTGTAGTGTGAAAACTGCCCTACAATGGAGTCAGGCTGTCTGGGATTTGAAACTGACACGCGTACATCGTGGTCAGTAGGTGACAGTTACGACACGCGTTAAGCGGACGTAAATGTTGGGAGTAGGGGAGATAATTTCGCTTGGCGAAGTAAGTTTGGGTCCTTTGTCTGATTTTAAGATATTGGCCAAGTTTGAAACTTTAATTTCATTCTCGCTCATAGACTCCACAGTAGATAGGTCGCTCGAAAAACAGAATAGCTGTTAGCGAAGATCTCAGTTTGTTTCGGCAATTTGTCGAACTTCTAGACTTCCAGAAATATTTTCAGCATTTTTATTCTTAAGTTGTGCGACTACCTGTAATTCTGTGGTTGAGGTAATTAATATGATAGATATATAGATTTTGTGAGTGTTAAAGTGTTAAATCGCTTAATTCATTTAAATCTATTTCTTTAGCGCAGAAGAGAAATAAAGTGGTAGGCTATTATATTTTCTAGGGAAGCATTCAGTGGAAAGCAGACTAAAAATTTAATTTCTAGCTTATAACGGCAATTGTAGCTATTTATGAATTTAATTTAACTGCTAATACTCAGTCGAGTGTATTTTTCTAAACTAACGTATAAACTCTAGAATCGAGCCTCATGAATGATGACGGGATACGCACGTGTTCCTAATTTATGAGGAATGCTGATTTTTAAATATAACTTACGTCACGGGAAGTTTAAATGATAAGCAAAGCTCTCTGCTTGCAAGTTTAAATGTAAGTTTTAACCAGTACAGATTCTGTTTATTATATTATATGTGTTATTTTTTCCTCCACACAGTGAAAAGTTTTGGGGTGACCCTAACTTTACCAGCACCTAGTAGTAGTTTCCATACTTGTGAAGAAATAGACAGTCCTTATTTTGAACCACGTGGGTTTTTCTCAAGTAACACTGATCTGACGGTGCAAGTTAGACAGAAATACTAATATCCCTATAACGGGTTTTCAAAGACTGTAATGATAAATACTGGACCTTGGAGCCAGCACTTAATTTCTTCTAGAAACTCTATATAATTTGCTGCCTGGTGGCGTGAATATTAACAATCATTTCCCGACTAGATTATATCTTGTGGACAAATCTGTGGTGTGACTAAAGTGAATCCTATACTGAGGGAAGGCACCGACCTGACATTCATCATTTTTTAGAAACCTACGCTATTGACACTGTGCTCTGCTAACTCCCGCGCCTGGAATAATTGTTAGGTGACTTAATCAGACATTTGAACAAATTTGCATACCCAAGTAGTCGTTCCCGGAGACTCCAAGTTAAATACGTCTTTTGGAACTGGGGACTTCTTGGCAGAAGACTGCATTTTTTGAGTCTGTGTGAAAATCTAAAATCAATGTGTTCCAAGAGGCAGCAAGCAAAGTCGTGAGTACAAGTATGAAAAGCCATGGCGGAATGAATGAGTGTACGCTGGTTTGAGTGATATTTTTCACTATTTTATCTTTGACACCCTGTTGCTGTCCTAATTTTTTTTTCAATCTGCATAATTTGTTGCTAAGGCTAGAGTTCTTGTGTTTTTGTCTTAGGTTAAATCAGATTTTTTTTTCAAACTCTGTGCATATAATTACGAGATAAAACAAAGAAAAACTCTTAGACTCAAACCCTATGTATCTGTGACTCGGGCGCCATCATCTGTTCTCTTAACGGGGCCGGGCTAAACCTAGAGTTAACACTATAACGGGGCTATCATCCTTGCAACATTTCCTTGATTTTTTTATGACTATGTGTATATGTATTTTCCTTGATGTACTTTCTTTGATGTTGTGAGCCGATTTTTCCTGATAATAAAATCGCTCTTGAACTTAATAATCGTGTTTGGTCAGCTCGTTCTAGATAATATATATATCATTGTTATAGTTTTCCCACGTCTGTGTGTTTACCTGTCGTCATGTGTATGTGCGTGCCTGTGAGTGATAGAAATATACGTAATATGTATATTGGTGTAGTCTGTCTGACGCTGTAACAACTGTTGTAGAAGATAGGTGAGAGAGAGAAGAATTCTTTTCGCTTTCAGAGACAGCCACTATATCAAAATCTATCATCTCACGTGTGGGGAAATTCTATTACCTTTCACTAACTCTCACTGAGTCTATCACCTATTCAAACCTATTCAGAAGGGACCAAACCTAGTCTTAATTCTCCTATCGGAAATCTACGACAGGCAATGACTACAACCCACAAAAGCCAGATCCAAACCTCAGAAATGAGGTATCTGAGGAAAGTGGTTGAAGTAACAAGAAGAGACATGGTCCGCAACCAGATGATCCGTCAAGGCCTAAAATCCCATCCGCTGCAGACCCAAATAGAACAGTCCCAACTAAGATGGTTTGGCCATGTCTGCAGAATGGGAGAAGATCGGCTACCACGACAAGCATGGGAAACAAAGAGCCAGGGATCCAGACCTCCAGGACGACCCAGAGTCCGCTGGGAGGACAACATTAGACAATCTTTGAAGGACCGAGGACTAGAATGGAACCAGGCCAGAAAGAAGACAGCTGATAGAATGGTCTGGCGCTCTCTCTTCCAAACCTCTACACCTCACGGTAGAAGGGGAACGACTAAGTAAGTAAGTAAGTGAAATACATATCCACCCCATGTGCAGCCTACTGTCAACTACTTCAACCCACAATGCATTTGTTTAAAGCAGGCGTATGTCGTTCCTTGTTATAGACCAAATTTGGTTGAAATGAAGGACAGTTGGGCATGTTTTTGATATGGCCTAACAATGCCTTGACACTGCAAAAAAAAGGGTTAGCTTTAAATTTAGGAATTCAAAACCCTAACTGAATCCTAACCTAACAGTTTAGCAACTTATTTGGATGGCATCAACAAATACACTCCACTGCTCTTCATTTGAACTTTCAGCTTTATTGCTTTTCTTCAATATATCCCCCACCAATCCCCTGTAATTAATTTCAACCTATGTTAATTGTTATATATTGTTTATTCTGCAGTTCCCTAATTCTGCCTGCTCTCAAAACTTGTTCTACCGTTATGGGTAACTTGGACGCCTGTAAATATTCTAATATTGTGATTCTCTGTTGTTTATACCTCTTAGTAGGAAGCGCTCAGCATTACTGTCTTGTAGAATTCTGCACAGTAAGGTTCTTCAAACCTAAAATAAACTGTTCCTAGTTGTAGTTGAGCAGTTTCTTATTGCTGGGAATTACATGTATTCTTGTTGCAGTTCCCTAGATACTTGGCATGTTCTTTTGGAGCTTTTGACTAGCTACTGTGCATGTCTTCCTTTGAACTTGAATTGCTGAAAGTGAGCTTTTAAAATTGTCAGTTTCTGAGGAGGGTTGCTAGAGAAGATTTTTAGTACTGCCGCCATCTGTGTGATGGAAATAGATACATTTTCTGTGATACTAAATCGTTTGATCAATTTTCATGTTGGAATATATATCTCTATCCCTGATTTATCACCTCCCTTGGACCTCTCTGTGCATACAGTCCTTTGTTACTTGTTGTGTGTATTTCCTAGCTTTGTTTTTTACCTACCATAGTTTGTTTTGTAACCTTCCATTTTGTATAGTTTGTTTAACAGTAGATTTAAAAGTTAATGCTATCTAATTATGGAAGAAGCTACTTGTTCTATATCATTTACGCTCATATTACACAGCCATTATCTCTCATTAAGTGGGCAGTCTGCCACAGGCTTCTATTGTCATAAAGTTTCTCCCTCAAGGAGGGGTCAGTGAAGGCTATGCTCTGCTTCACTTGTGGAGCTAACATTCTTGGAAGATGCGTTCTACGGTTTGCTTGCTATTTTGTTAAAAGCAAAGATCTTTTTCATCCAAACATATTTATGTTTGTAAATGTGTTGCTTAACAATTTTCAGGACTGCAGACATCAAGACAAAGAAGCAGCATATTCCCAAAGTCGACAGAACTCCAACAGAACCACCTCCCATTGTTGTTGCTATAGTTGGGCCTCCTAAAGTTGGCAAATCAACTTTGTTAAGGTGCCTGGTAAAGAATTACACTAAACAAAGGCTGACCAACATTCAAGGGCCAGTCACAGTAGTTGCAGGTACAGCACCATCTGTTCATTTTAATATTAAAAAGCATTTCTTCTAACGCAGGGGCTCTTAACCTTTTTTGCCATGAATCCTAAAAGGGATGAAGGCTACGAACCCCTTTGATTGTCCAGTGAAGACTACAGACCCTTTTGATTGTTCGGTGAAGGCTAAAGACCCGTTCATCATCCTCCCCCCCTTTTAGTGAATCCTGGGGGCATCTATCATTATGATTTAGAAGAAATCATCATTTTCCTTTGCACTCCTTATGAAGCCTGCACCAAACATTCACATGTTCATGCAGCAGTGGTTTTTGTGGCAATCTGTTTTACAGGATGAGGCTGCCAGCCTCCCCATACACAACTTTATATTGATTGTCCAGTGAAGACTACAGACCCTTTTGATTGTTCGGTGAAGGCTAAAGACCCGTTCTTAGAAAACAATTACATAAACACATAATTAAAATATTTGCATACAAATAATACATTTTTAACCACACAAAAAAGTAAACTTACATACACTCGTATTGAATTACGAAAACAATTAGTGAAAAGTATATATTGCTTTAAATGCAAAAATCTGTAATAATTTTCAGAGTAAAAATTTTGGTGAAAATAAAATTCAAAGGTTTAGGTTATGTATATGGACCCATAGGGTCCATGAATGTAGCGAAAGGGTTTTATGAGTGCAGTGTCAGTAGTAGTTACTGAAAGAGCAGAAATAGAATTCTGTCTGAAAAGAGTGTAACCACAGTGTCAGAGAAGAACACTGGAATCACAGGATAATCATGGCTGTGAAGGTCTGTGCTTCAGATAGTATTCAGATGTAAGTCAGAGCCTAAGTTGTCACCTTCTCTATGTAACTAACCTATGATAATCAAACAATTCAATAAAACTCAAAATTCAACGATATAAAATTAATAAGTCAGCTGAGTTCAATTACTGAATAAATTTATTATGTACATCAATTTTATTTCCTTGTGCAATTATGAATGGTGAAATGATGAAATTGAATGAATATATTACAAAAATTGAATGATGGCTGAATTATATTCTCTATCTAACTAAGAAGTCCTTGCTGGAATCTTCCAATTAAATTAAAACAGTTCATCCGATGTTCCTTTCTCACTAGTCTCTTGTCTGTTCTAATAATAAAAATTGTTTTATCATCATCATCACAGTAGTCATTGGCTTTGACTGTTCACACTGGTTGCAGGAATTTATTTACACATATTACTTAACATGTAATGTCTATGCCTGTCCTCAACTGAGACTACACAGCAATATTGATTGAAGGTCTTTCTCTAGACCACCAAACACTGATGGGGACTAGGGTTGAACTCCAGTTGACAATATCTGAGGCTCCTGTGGTGGTTCAGGAAGCACTTATTGATCTGGATTCGAGACCTCTGATGTATGATGACACATCCGAACCCTCTTAGGATAGATGTAAATCCAGTATAGACTCAATTTGGTGAGATAGCGCTGCACAGCGAATACAGATGTTAAAAGTTTCAGCCTTGACAAGCGTCTCTCTTCTTCTGTCTTTCTGAATTCTGCTGTGTGTGTATGAGATTTGAATAGTCCACTGCTTCGCCTTTTATACAAAGGGCGCGTGCGTAGCGGAAAGCAATACAATGCTTCCGTTCTCAAATGTTGTATTTTTGCAGCCTCGAGCGAGTCTGTGTTAGCTGGGTCCAGAGATCTTCTTCATGCTTCTCAACCCTGTTGCCCATGACTTTTTGATATATCTCCTTCCATTTTCCAGAGTTTCTGCTTTCTTTCTATATGCACTTTTCCCTAATTGGTTCTGATTTCGATTTTTAACAAATTTTTCAAGATGATCAACACAGCAGTTTTGGTTATGCTGACGCCTTTACTTGCACTTTTCTCCAAAAGTGATCCTTTCATCAACTATTCCTTAGGAATGCATATAGTTGGAGTTATCCTTTGAAAAACGAACAACTGCCATCACTTTCTGTTACTGCATTAGCTTGTATGACTCACAAATCCATCTTAGAATTAGCACACTTTTGCGGCTTCTTATTGGTTGACCCTTTTCCATTCTATCTATCATAACAAGGCATTTTTTCATTACGCTACAATGAACCACAGGTTAAAAAACCATGTTCTGATGCCCCATGTAGTTCCTATGGGTCATTGATGAGACAAAGAAAGAATATAACCACTGCACCCTCAGGCATGTTGTACAAGGTGACTTATATAAGGTTGTGTATGGGGGGCTGGCAGCCTCATCCTGTAAAACAGATTGCCACAAAAACCACTGCTGCATGAGCATGTGAATGCTTGGTGCAGGCTTCATAAGGAGTGCAAAGGAAAATGATGATTTCTTCTAGATCATAATGATAGATGCCCCCAGGATTCACTAAAAGGGGGGGAGAGTGATGAATCCACAGGCGCCTCATTGGAATTGACCAGACCCGTTACACGGACTTCAAGCTCTGAACAACGGCTGGAATTTCCATGTGCCTGTGGTAGGAAATTCTCTACTCAGAGAGGAATGAAAATCCACAGAACGAAAAAGGGGTGTGGGAGCTCATCAGGGGGAGATCAACAGCGCTCTGTCTCCACGGGTAAGACGCTAGAAGAACGCAGCCAGGAGTCAATCCTCAGTGCTGAGTACATTCAAGTTGATCTGCCTGATGATGATCTCACACACTTCTTGGACGGGAAGAGAGATGCAATCAAGTTTCCACCTGCCAGTGCAAAAGGGCTTTGGGAACAGCTGGACGAAGCCTTGGCAAAAGAGTTGGATAACAACCTGAAGCAGATAACTTTAGAGATGAAGCTGGAAATCTTCGGCGACATAATATATCTGCACTGTCGCAAAGTGTTCGGAGTGAGGGAGGCAAGGAAAAGTAACTCACCGCGAAAAAGTAGAAGACAAATTAAAATAGAAGAAATCAGGAAACAGAAGAAGCATGCCCAAAAACTGTTCAAGAACGCAGTTGCCACAGAAAAGGAAGGGTTACGACAGGTTTGGGAGCACTTGAAAAGCCAACATAATGCCCTTTGTAGAGCAGAAAGGTTGTGCAGAAAGAGAAGGAAGACTCGAAAGGATAAGGAAAGATTCTCCAGGGAGCCCTTCAAGTTAGCCAGAGAACTGTTTGAGCAGCCACGGTCGGGTACGCTAAACATCAGGAAAGAAGACCTGGAAGAACACCTTAGAATGACATTCAGATGGTCGCAAAGATGAGCTGCTCAGCAGCATGGCAGGCCTTAAATGGCAGAGTAAGCCTGGAGCTGAATTTAACACTAGCCCCCAATGATGCAAGAAGTAGAAAGCATTGTCCAGAAAGCTCGGTGCAAGTCAGCTCCAGGTCCTAATGGTTTTCCATATGTTGTGTATAAGAGATGCCCTGAGGTGCTCAAACGACTGCTCCGTTTACTGAAGAATGCGTGGAAAACCCAGCTTGTAAGCAAGGAATGGAGAAAGGCGAACAGAGTTGTTACGCACGGATCATTATTATTTTTCGTTTGTATAAACATTTTTTCACATGTATGATCATTTTTTTTTGACTGAAGTGTGTATTATGTTTTCTATGGTCAAAGGGACATAATCCGAGTTATCGAGACTACAATTTGTTAGGAGTTGCCTTCTCTTGTATAGAGACACGTTCGGTCTATAATTTCTTGAACGAAGCGTGACCACATCTCCTTATTTGGTAGTATCAGTCAACTATGGTAGATGTCTGAAACCTTTCTTAACGCTTCTTTTCATGACCATAAAAGGCGCGACTGTGTAAGACTTTTATCTCGAATGTTCTTCGAATCGTCTTATTGTGAACGGCAACTCAGAGATTGTCGTTCTGCGCATGTCAAAAACCGGGAGTTCGTTCTGTGTGTTCCGCCCAGTTGGGGAGTTTAGAAATGGTTTAAGAAGCGAGCAGACGCAACTGCGTCTTGTGATTCTCTGAGGGAAATACAGTGTCTTAGTGAGTTAGTTAGCTAACTAGACTATTTCCCAGTATTATGCAGCCTGCCTGGAGGCATATGTTCATGGTTGATTTTCCGAAATAAGGTAATTCCTCTTGTATCGAACTTT
Organism: Oreohelix idahoensis; assembly: GCA_024509875.1. Classification (NCBI taxonomy): domain Eukaryota; kingdom Metazoa; phylum Mollusca; class Gastropoda; order Stylommatophora; family Oreohelicidae; genus Oreohelix; species Oreohelix idahoensis. The sequence continues at coordinate 19,038 of JAMPIV010009077.1, forward strand.
ATGCTATCATCTAGAGGTTCGTCATTTTGTCGCCTATTTGCTCGCCTGTGTGATGCAAAATGGAGAGGTACTTTGACTAGGATTAAGTCACCAGTATCTGTATACCTGAACTAGTTAAATATATATGGGTCGCTCTAGACCAACAAGACTGTTGTCTGTGTTCCAGGATTCGTTATATCAGAGATCACGTCCAAGTCAGATGGTTAGACTTAGGAACATTATAAAGGTCGAGCTGACCTGTAGCCCATGTATGCTATTCACGTGCAGACAGTGAACGGACTTATTGTATACAACTGATCTGCTAGCATCAGAATGGGAGCATTTATTATTGTTTATGAACATTGAAGATCTGTAGCTGACACTGTTGCAGAAGTTATAGAAATTATTATTATTTATACAGCTTCACGAACTAGCACTCGATGATTGATGAATTTCTGAATCTATTGAACTGTGATGTCTTATGACGCATATATACAACAGCTATCATTGCTGACTACAGAAATTGTTTTCAATGTGCCATATCATCTTGCTGAACTCGTTAACCATGTTGATGTCATAAGTATCATGACTGTTTTGTGGCGTGCAATAAATGAAAGAAACTTATACAACGAAGTTACCCTTTCTATGACTCTACACGTCATGTTGCCTGTGTGATAACCCTGTGAACTGTTCCACTACCACATACACAGCAACATCCTAAATCAGAGAAGACACCTACATCTTACACTTTAACACCAGGTGTCGATAAGGGTGGCAAGTTACCACTTCAGCACAAATCCACCCTTATCATTTTTGGTGGCCAGAGCTGGTTCTATCATCTGATATTTTGGCGCACCATATCATTGTTGGTGGCCATAGGTTGGTTCACTCTGATTCCAGCTATCAAGGGGGTCAGCAAACCCAGACATCATCATCATACTAGATACAACTACAGCATCAACTACCACCTTACAAGAAATTTTATTGAAAGTATCCGGATTTTCTGACAGTTGCTGATTTTGAAACTACCCGGCGCTGCTCGGCAATATTGAAGTTTAGGTAAAATTAGAAGGACAAGTACCGAGCGAATGGATTTCCTGATCTGGTGAAAAGAAGGACAAGTGCCGTAACAACTGTTCCGGTCTCAGGGGTACTGTTGCGGGTTCAGAAGGTCAAGTGCCGGTTAAATCAATTTAGAAGATTCAGAAGGTCAAGTGCCGTAATAACTGTTGCAGTATTAGAAGCTCTTTTCCTTCGTCATGGCTGTTTATGGGAGCAGAAGTTAATCAACGTTGGATCATTATCCTCAGAATGCTGATTACATCCTGTTCTGCACCGTGCTGACGCTGGATTTATAGAAGTTAAGTGGCCTGTTTTGTTTGTGAACTGTGCCCTTATGTTCTAACTGAGCCTTCTGTACTTTCACACTTTCTCCTATTGTTTTCATGATACATGTTTATATGTTATATGTTATTTGTTATTTGTATATTTATATGTTTATATTTCAGCGGGTTTTCTCGGTTGGGCGGAGTCTTACAGTAGAAGATACCACGTCACAGAGGTTCTACTGTTAGCGTTTTCGTTAGGGACTGTGCGAATTTCCTACAGTGAAATTTGCTAGCGACAATCGTTGCTATATCTGTTTAGTTGTGACGAGTTGTGCTTTATTTTTGTTTCTTGTATATATATATTTTTTTTCTTTTTTCTTCTCTCTCTTTCTTTGTGTTTTTAGTTTCGATTTCGATTGTTTGTATTTGTAGGTCTCCCCTTTGCTATTATTCAGTTCTTTACGTATATTTTTGTGTATACACTGTAGCGTCATTTGTTAGTCATATCTTCGCATATTTCTTTTTAGTTTTGCTGTTTGTGTATTTGACTTATGCGAATGTTTTCGTATTGTTTGATCTTTGTTGATTGTTTACATTGACTCTGATCTTTGTTATTGTTTACATTGACTCTGATCTTTGTTATTGTTTACATTGACTCTGATCTTTGTTGTTGTTTACATTGACTTTGATCTTTGTTATTGTTTACATTGTTGATGACCTTTGTTATTGTTTACATTGTCTTGTTATTGTTTACATAGTTCTTGCATAGTTAGCTTTCACTATTGTTGATATATGCTCATGCACTATTGGTCTATAGTGCACTTATCATAACAAACTGGTGTTTTTTGCTTATGCACTATTGTAGTGCAGTTATGATAAATAACTGATGATTATGCACTGATTTGGGTAGTGCACTGTTAATTAAGAGGTGACTTGTGATATTATTATACATTTGATAATACAAGTTGGTGTCAACTCCTGTTTCCCACAGAGATTGGGTTCAACATAGAGATTATACAAGCACTTTATTAAGTCTTGTTGCTATTAACATTGAAATAAGATAATTAATTATTTCAGGTTCTGTACTCACATTTTGGACATCATGTCTACATTTGAGTACTTTATTGAGCAGGGTAAAGCCCTTGGGAAGACAGGTGATAAATTAGAAGAATTTGCGACTGTTCAATATGCCAAGGCATTGAAGTCGGAAGAAAAGAAAATGAAAGAACAAACTGAACAAAAGAGAATAGAGGCTGAAATAGAACAAAAGAAACTGCAGATGCAGGTGGAGGAAAAAAGATTTCAAATGGAAATGGAAAAACAAAAAAGAGAAGCAGAATCTCAGGAGAAGAGGCTTCAGGCTGAAGCTGAAAATAAGAGACTTGAAAAAGAAGCTGAAGAAAAAAAGTTACAGGCCCAGGCTGAAGCTGAAAATAAGAGACTTGAAAAAGAAGCTGAAAATAAGAGACTTGAAATAGAGGCTGAAGGAAAAAAGTTACAGGCCCAGGCTGAAGAAAGAAAGTTACAGGCTGAGGCTGAAGAAGGTTACAAAGAGAGGCTGATGAGAGAAAAGCAAAAATGGAACATGATGAAAAAGTCTTAGCTTTAGAGTTAGAGAAGTTAAAGTTATTGAACACTGGTAATGCTAATGAGGCAAATAAGGTGTCAAATAAGACTAATGCTAAGGATTTCAAGCTTAATCTACCAGCATTTAATCCCTCAATCGATGATATAACATTTTATCTAGATAGATTTGAAAGTGCATGTAATGTGCATAATATAGATAAAACATTATATGTGTATCATCTGTCCAAGATACTTAGAGGTGATGCTTTGACTTTGTTGAGTATGGTAGATGTGCCTGACAAAAACAACTATGAGGTTGTCAGGGCGGCATTGTTAAAGAAGTACCAACTTAACGAGGACGGATATCGTCTTAAATTTAAAACCATGTTACCAGAAACTGGAGTTGAATTCTCTGAATTCATCTCAGGCATCCGTCTTACTTTTTTACGATGGGTTGAGTTGTCTAAGACAGAAAATACATTTGAAGCTCTTATGGATTTACTACTTAGAGATAAGGTTATGTCTTCTGTTAATGAAGCTTTTCTATCTTTTCTTCATGAGCGTAAGCCTAAAAACATAAAAGAAATGGAAGAATACTGTAGCCAGTATGTTACTGCGCATCCGCACATAACCATTAGTAACTCTAAGGTGAAAGAAGGTCTGCCAGTTGCTTCGGCAGCACCTTATGGCCCAAATTTTATGCGTAAATTTCAGGGTAGCCAGAAAAATTTCAATAAAAAGAGTAATCGTAATTATGCCCAGAACCATAGTGATCAATTCCAGGGTGATTCTTCTTCCCAGAACTGGAGACAACCTAATACTACACGTTATTCTACTCCGGTTAACTTTAGAAATTTTCACAAAGGTAATCGGTATAGAGGAAAAAATTTTATGCAGAGACCTCAATACCAAGATAATAGAGGTTCTCAACAACATAGAGATAGTAATGACAGTTATGGAAACTGGAACTCAAACCAGGATAAAAATTACAGTAGGGACTTTAATGATAATTGCAGAGGCAATAATGGTCGCGGTAGATCGCAACATAAGAGAAAAAGATATCAACAGACAAACTCTGTTCAACAAGAATCTCAGGGAGCAGATAAACAGGTTAATAATGATAAAGACCATAATGCTATCGGATGCTCATCTTTTGATTTTGGTAGGGCAAATAAATGTATCCAATGCAGTACTTTATTTGATCCGAAAACCGTTAGTACTTTAAGCTGTGGTCATCCTTTGCCCGCTCTTCCTGCTAATGTTGCTCATGATGGGAGAGGTTCTCTTATATTACATAAGGGGCTAGTAAATAGTAATCCAGTCTCAGTGTTGTTTGATTCTGGATGTACTACTGTCGGCGTTAGGCAATCTCTTGTAGATCCATCCTGTGCTACAGGAAAAGTCATCAAATGTGTCACATTTGGTGGCACGTTAGAAAAGTATCCTACTGCTATAATACACATTGCTACTCCTTTCTTCACGGGAGAGGTCCACGCGTGTCTACTTCCAAACCCTATTGCGGACCTTATTATTGGTCGTATTCACGGAGTTAGGGAATGTACCCCACAGCAGATTGCTGTTTGGGAAGAGCAAAACATTGAAGCTACCAATGCGGTGGTCACAAGAGCACATGCTCTGGATCCACCTCAAACTTCATTAACTAATAATGATGAAGTAAATGACCAAGATAGTCACTTGACTATTACACGTGACTCATTTATCAAATTGCAAGAAGAAGATCCTTCTTTACAAAAATTCTTCATTCTAGCAAAAAAAGGTGATCCTAATCAGAACACTAATAGGAAATCTTGGATTTCTATGAAGAACGGCGTACTTGTACGTATGGTACAAGACTCGACTACGTCCACTCATTCACAAATTCTTGTGCCTAAGAGCATGAGATTGCAAATATTGCAACATGCTCATGACTCGCAATGTGCTGGACATATGGGTTTTTCCCGTACAAAGTCGAGGGTTCTTGCGGCTTTCTTTTGGCCATTTGTGAGCAAGGACATACGAATGTACTGTCGCTCTTGCAAAGTATGTCAGGAGGTCAAATCTAAAGGACCACGACATGCTGCGCCTATCCAGGCTGCTGACATTCCTATTCGCCCTTTTCAAAAAAATGGCAATAGATATTATCGGTCCTTTTAGAATTAAGTCGGCTAGAGGACATCAATTTATCCTTACATGTGTCGATATGTGCACACGTTGGCCAGAGGCAATACCTCTCAAGAGCATCTCAACTGCTGATATCGCAGACGCTCTTTGGCTGATATTTTCTCGCTTGGGTTTTCCCGGAGAAATATTGTCAGACCATGGCACTCAACTTATATCAGACACTATGTCACAGGTAATGTCTATGCTACACATTAAAAGGTCTCTCAGCAGTATCTATCACCCAATGTCTAATGGGTTGGTCGAACGTTTAAATAGGACTCTGAAAACTTTACTTGGTAAAATAACTGAGGATCATCCTCAGGATTGGGACAGGGTCTTACCCGCGGCTCTCTTTGCGTATAGAGAGGTCCCCAATGAACATACGGGGTTTTCCCCTTTTGAACTTGTCTTTGGCGCGCAACCGCGCGGCCCTATGTCTTTACTTCACGATCTAATCACTGCCGATAATATTAGCGATGAGACTCAATCTTCTTATGAGTACGTCATTGCTCTTAGGCAAAAGATCATCGAGGCATGCAAACTAGCAACTTCGTCTTCAGAATTTGCTAAAGAAAAGGCAAGGCAGTTTGCAAATAAGAATAGATGTCTACGACAACTTTGTCCAGGTGACAAAGCTCTCGTTCTACTTCCTTCAAGGGAGAACAGACTTCTAATTGCATGGAAAGGTCCATATGCAATAGTCTCCAAAATTTCTGATGTCGACTATGTTGTCGATATTGATGGAAAGCATAAAACTTTCCACATAAATATGCTCACAGAATTTTATGAAAGACCTGACTATTTGCAGCCTATTTTCCAGGCTACGGACAATTCACAAGCAACTCGTGGTCAGTACTCATCTCTGTCAGTTATACAGGATGAGGAAACTACTTTTTCTGATGTCAATCTTCCTCTTTCTATGGTCCCACTTTATTCTACGGAATCTTGGAAAAACGTGACCGTTTCTCCAAATCTTTCCGCTGAGGAACATCGACAAGTTTCTTCGATGTTGCAAACATTTCAGGATGTTCTTACAGACATCCCGGGACACACACATGTCATAGAACATGACATTGTGCTAACTGATCACAATCCTATCAGAGTCAGACCATATCCAATACCTATTCATTTCCAGTCTCAAGTCGAAAAAGAGTTGGATGAAATGATACGTTTGGAAATCATTGAACCATCCACTTCAGCATACTCTTCGTCTATGGTTATTGTTCGAAAGAAGGATAATAACATTCGCATTTGCGTAGATTATCGCAAATTGAACCAAGTTACGAAGTTCGATGCTGAACCTATGCCTTCATTAGAAGAGCTACTCAATAAACTTTCTAATTCTAGATTCTTTACCAAACTAGATTTGTCTAAAGGTTATTGGCAAGTCCCGCTAACTGAACGTGCCAAACCTTTTACAGCTTTTTCTACACCTAGGGGTTTATTCCAATGGAATTTCATGCCTTTTGGTCTTATGAACGCCCCTGCTACATTCGTACGCATGATGCGGCGAATTCTCGCATATCGTACAGATGTCATAGCATACCTAGATGATATCTGTCTATTCAGTGATTCTTGGGAAGATCATTATTTGGGTTTATACGAATTACTGTCTACTCTTCGCGAGTATAACTTGACTGCAAAACCCTCTAAAGCCTTTATAGGATTTAGCGAGATTTCTTTCCTAGGTCATCGGGTTGGTCATGGTCTTTTAAAGACAGAGGACCACAATGTTTCAAAAATACTTAACATTTCGGTCCCTAAGACGAAGAAACAAGTAAGGAGTCTATTAGGTTTGATTCAATTCTACGGACGATTCATTCCGAATCTGTCCTCCATTATGGCACCGCTTTCTACTTTATTGAAGAAAGGGTCGCCTAATCTGATCCGCTGGTCTAAAGAATGTCAATCCTCATTGGACCAGGTTAAAGCCCTATTTTCATCTCCACCTATTCTTAAGTTACCTACTATTGAGAAGACTTTTGTTCTTCGAAGTGACGCCTCGTCAACAGGGATTGGGGCAGCACTAATGCAGGAGTATTCTGATACTTTGCATCCGGTGATGTATATCTCTAGGAAATTAAACGCTGCAGAAAAGAATTACTCGGTTTTAGACCGTGAGTTATTGGCTATGGTATGGTCTATTCTGAAGTTACAAAGATTTCTTCTAGGCGCACATTTCATTGTGGAAACCGACCAGAAAGCGCTTACTGCTATTCAGAGCAAAAACTTGAAGAGCTCGAGGTCCACTCGTTATGCCATAGCTCTTCAACCATTTCATTTCTCGGTTCGAGCTATCCGTGGTTCGGATAATGTAATGGCAGACATTCTGTCCAGATGTCCACACGATTCCACATGATTCTTCTGTCATATATATATATTTCCTGATATACAGTCCAATGTTATAATGACATGTTAGTAGATTTTGTCTCACTTTTTTTTTTTTTGAGGGAAATTTATAACATTGTACCATGTAATTATCTAAGAAGGCTTAGTTAGTGATATACGGGCCAAAAGATCACTCGGCCACATTTAAATAAATTATTTTCAGGATTGTATTAAGAAATTTACCAGTTGTCTTTAAGATTTGTGTTATTGATATTTTCGCAGCACATCATTGAAGTCTGCGAGTTTATGTCCATTGTGGAACTTTGAGGATATCAAGTCCTGTCCTACATTGGGAGCGGATGATGTCCACATCTTCTTCTATTGAATGTTTTATGTCACCGAAGAGCAACACATGTATTACTTATTAATTACTGTTACTTTATATAATGTAATAATATAGTGCGGTATATTAGTAAATTACACCGCTATTTGCAACACATTGTATGATAACACATAATATATTTAATTTCATATATTGGTATGAGTATAATTTGATTGTCATTATGTTGTTGCCATCATTGTGGCGTGTGTTGGTGGCACCTTCCTGGAATATATCAGCGTATACTTAGATAAATTTTTTCTCTAAGGATCTGAGATATGATCTCAGTGTCGCTCCATGCGTTGAGCTAATTTGTTAGGTATATATCCACGCATCATACGTGCGTTAGGAGCCTAGATTTTTTCCGGCTCCAGGATTTAAAAAAAAAAAAAATGTCCCATTTTTTTTTTTTTCCAGGGAGGGTGCGGTAATGTTACGCACGGATCATTATTATTTTTTCGTTTGTATAAGCATTTTTTCATATGTATGATCATTTTTTTTTGACTGAAGTGTGTATTATGTTTTCTATGGTCAAAGGGACATAATCCGAGTTATCGAGACTACAATTTGTTAGGAGTTGCCTTCTCTTGTATAGAGACACGTTCGGTCTATAATTTCTTGAACGAAGCGTGACCACATCTCCTTATTTGGTAGTATCAGTCAACTATGGTAGATGTCTGAAACCTTTCTTAACGCTTCTTTTCATGACCATAAAAGGCGCGACTGTGTAAGACTTTTATCTCGAATGTTCTTCGAATCGTCTTATTGTGAACGGCAACTCAGAGATTGTCGTTCTGCGCATGTCAAAAACCGGGAGTTCGTTCTGTGTGTTCCGCCCAGTTGGGGAGTTTAGAAATGGTTTAAGAAGCGAGCAGACGCAACTGCGTCTTGTGATTCTCTGAGGGAAATACAGTGTCTTAGTGAGTTAGTTAGCTAACTAGACTATTTCCCAGTATTATGCAGCCTGCCTGGAGGCATATGTTCATGGTTGATTTTCCGAAATAAGGTAATTCCTCTTGTATCGAACTTTATGCTATCATCTAGAGGTTCGTCATTTTGTCGCCTATTTGCTCGCCTGTGTGATGCAAAATGGAGAGGTACTTTGACTAGGATTAAGTCACCAGTATCTGTATACCTGAACTAGTTAAATATATATGGGTCGCTCTAGACCAACAAGACTGTTGTCTGTGTTCCAGGATTCGTTATATCAGAGATCACGTCCAAGTCAGATGGTTAGACTTAGGAACATTATAAAGGTCGAGCTGACCTGTAGCCCATGTATGCTATTCACGTGCAGACAGTGAACGGACTTATTGTATACAACTGATCTGCTAGCATCAGAATGGGAGCATTTATTATTGTTTATGAACATTGAAGATCTGTAGCTGACACTGTTGCAGAAGTTATAGAAATTATTATTATTTATACAGCTTCACGAACTAGCACTCGATGATTGATGAATTTCTGAATCTATTGAACTGTGATGTCTTATGACGCATATATACAACAGCTATCATTGCTGACTACAGAAATTGTTTTCAATGTGCCATATCATCTTGCTGAACTCGTTAACCATGTTGATGTCATAAGTATCATGACTGTTTTGTGGCGTGCAATAAATGAAAGAAACTTATACAACGAAGTTACCCTTTCTATGACTCTACACGTCATGTTGCCTGTGTGATAACCCTGTGAACTGTTCCACTACCACATACACAGCAACATCCTAAATCAGAGAAGACACCTACATCTTACACTTTAACACCAGGTGTCGATAAGGGTGGCAAGTTACCACTTCAGCACAAATCCACCCGTTGGATCTAGCAAATGCTTATGGATCCGTTCCACACCAGATGTTGTGGCATGCCCTAGAAATGTATCATGTTCCACAAGAGATTGCAGCAATGCTGAAGCTGTATTTTGCAGGGTTCTCTGTCAGATTTTCAACCAGAGAGTACACAATGAAGTGGATTGGCCTTGAAGTTGGAATTGTGATGGGATGTACCATCTCTCGGATACTATTCGTGATGGCTATGCAGGTAATCCTCAATGCGGCTGAAGGAATGGCTATAGGTCCAAAGCTCGGTAGAATGTGTCACATGCCACCGCTCAAAGCATTCATGGAGGACACAACAATTCTGACCTCAGATGAACATCAGGCACAGAGGATGTTAGCACGCATGGATGAACTAGTCAGCTGGTGCAGAATGAGCTTCAAACCCAAGAAGTCGAGAAGCCTATCAGTCAGGAAAGGGAAGATAGCAGAGGTCATATTCATGGTTTCCAACCAAAGAATCCCTACTGTCATTGAGGAACCTGTTAAAAGTCTTGGCAGGTTGTACGATGCCTCATTAAAAGACTAGAAGGCAGTGCAACAGACAATAGAAATGGCAGGCAGAGGGCTACAGATCATAGACCAAAGCTGACTCCTAGGAAAATTCAAACTGGTGCCTCCAGTTCATGTTGATACCTAGGTTGCTGTGGCCACTGCTTATATATGAAATAAGCACAAGTACGGTGGAAGCTATAGAGCAGAAGGTCAACAAGTTCATGAGGAAATGGCTAGGGGTACCACCAGGTCTGTCAGATGTAGCACTGTACTGCAAAAAGTCAAAACTTCTGCTTCCTTTCAAGTCAGTTGTTGAAGAGTACAAAGTTGGAAAGGCAAGGCTTGCAATGATGCTACGCGAGTCAGCAGATGACGTGGTTAAGTCCATTCAGCCCACACTGAAAACAGGAAGGAAGTGGAGAGTGGAAGAAGCTGCCCAAGAGTTGCTCAAACTGAGAGAGGTAATCGGATACACGCAAATGAATAGATGGGATTTGGTCATGGAGACATCCACTGGTGGTCCAAGGCATCAAGCAGGGAGCGTAGAGACATGGTAGTTCAGGAGATACGTGGAGCTGAGAATGATAAGAGGTTGCAAAAAGCAGTGCAGCAGACCCAACAAGGCCAATGGGCTACATGGGAAGGAGCCCTGCAAAGGTCCTTGACATGGAATGATATAAAGGGCATATGGCACCTCTTAGGCTCAGCTTTGTTGTTAGATCAACGTTTGACCTCCTGCCATCGGCCACAAACCTTGTGAGATGGGGAAAGTCGGATGATGAGCAGTGCCCCCTGTGCCAGTGGAGGCAGACACTTGAACACGTGCTCTCAGCTTGCAAGGTGTCATCAGGACAAGAGCGATACACATGGCGGTAGACCTACCTGGACGAGGGACATATCCAGAGAGTATCAGGAAATCTCGAAGAAGGCCGGATATAGTGCTGCATTCTTCATCATCGCACCAGGTTATATTGATTGAACTGACCGTGCCATTTGAATCCAGATTCGAAGAGCAACATTTGTTCAAAGCGGCCAAGTATAGTGATCTGGCCGTGGATCTGAGACACGATGGGTTCACTGCAGGGGTCATGGCTGTTGAGGTGGGTGCAAGAGGGCTTGTGGCTGCATCAGTGTATGATTTATTTAAACTGTTGGGTCTGAGGGGGCAGTCGAGAACAAGGGCACTGAAGAGGCTTAGTGAAACTGCAGAAAAGGCATCATGCTGGCTGTGGAACAACCGCAATGGGCTATGGAACTTGGGGCAGTAAACTCTGCGGTACAGAAAACATCAGGAATTTTTCTAAGTCCACAATACGTTGAGTTTTTCGGTGTACTGGTGAAAGGGCTGTGACTGACGGGCAACACACGGCGTATATTATAAGAGGTGTTGGGCACAGAATTACAGTTGCTAGCGTGCGGTGGCTAGCCTCGTCGGCTTCATGCAGGTGTGTCAGTGTCTGTCCCTAGTCGTGTTGTGTGGCTTAACGAACGCAATAATTTGTCTTCTCATTGTTACTTTCACAATTTCCTCCATGGCTGGCGGAGTTGTGGATTTTAAAGTTGCTACCAAAGTGAAATAGGTTCATTTTCGATACAAGACAACAGGAGGCTGTGACACTTGGGAGTCATGACCCAAGTGGGCCCGCCCCCCCTTAGAGTGTAAAGGAGTATACAGGGCCGAAACACTTGTTCGACGGGGGGGACCATTTCTGATGATCAGATTGCCTCCTGTTGTATCGCTCTGTATAGAGTTTCCTATCATAATAGGCAGTTGAAGTAATTGCTTTAAAGTCTTCTCTGTCAAGCCAATCATTCCACAAAGTCATAAGCTCTTATAATGAATTATGTCATTAGTGATCTTTGGAGAGTAGCCCTGTGTTTTTTTCTATCATTTTGATGAGTCTTCTCTGTTCTATATTTTCCTTCTTTTTCTCCTCTTGGTGTTAGGTAAGTGATATTTGTTGCTTATGACTGGTGTCTGGGGAGTGTACTCAGTCCATCTCTTACTCTGAGGAGTGTAGCATATTCAAATGTTTTGTTCTTGGTCAGAGTGGCTAGAGTGCTTACCTATTGCAGCACAGTTCTGGGTTGAGGATTTTAAACTTGGTAGTGTCACTTTCTAGTTTATCTAGCTGTGAACTGGTACCTGACTTCTCTTGAGTTATCAAAGGCAACGCGAGCGAGGAAAGGAATTGGTCACTCCACCTTATGAAGCAAGACTTTGTATATTTAAGTCTGTAAAACTTCACTCCCCTTTGACAGTATGCACTCGACCTTTACCTTAAGTGCTGCATATTTATCTCATGTCTCTTCCTCAGAATTTCATCATTTGCTACATTTTGGGTTGTCCTGAGATAGTTCATAATTCTGCCTTCAATGCAGATACAGTAATCCTTGCTAATCATGTTTCATTTTGACTGATTTATTTGTCACACAATATCACTAAATTAAGTAAGTTATTTGTAGAAAACCAAAACACTGATTTTTTTAAAAAACCCATCTGTTTTGAGTATGTATATGTCATCAGTGTCTTTTTCTGTGTTTCAGGTAAAAATAGGCGCCTGACATTCATTGAATGCAATAATGACATCAACTGCATGATTGACATTGGCAAAGTGGCAGATTTGGTATGTTTAAAACAAAATTTAAACTAATGACTTTAATTTAATTTTGTTTGGTATATGCTTTTGTTTTTAATGATTTGAAAGCTTTAAAGAAAGCTTCCTGGTGTTAAAATGTGCACTTTTTAGTTTCTTCGTTGTAGTTTTACGATTCATTGATAAACAGTACTAGAGACACACGGTTGTGGAGAGACATGATGACTCACGCTACCTGGCATGGTAGCTGAAGAAGATTGAAGTTTTTCGGTTTTGGCTGAGGTCACCATAGATATTTTATTGGAAATAACAGCGCAATAAAACCAGTAATTTATTAGGTTTTTAAAACCAAATTCAGACATTGTTTTTAAACAGAAGGTCATTAGAGTCTTTGTTATGGTGACAAAGGTATTGAAGTCAGCTATTCTGATGAAAAGTTATTCTATATACCAGCGTTTCTTAACCTTTTTTGTGCCATGGACCACTTTGATTGTCCAGTGAATGCTATGGACCCACTTTGATTGTCCAATTAAGGCTATGGATCCACTTGATTGTCCAATTAAGGCTGTGGACCCACTTTGATTGTCTAGTGAAGGCTATGGACCCACTTTGTTCAGTGAAGGCTATGGACCCACTTTAATTGTCCGATGAAGGCTATGGGCCCCCTCCTGAGAAAAAAAATGTACATAAAAGCATTAAAAAAACACTTTTTTACACGAACCCTCTAGAGTCCATTCACGGACCTGCAAGGGGTCCATGGACCGCAGGTTAAGAAACCATGCTATATATAGATGAGTTTGTCTGCTATATACAGATGAGTTTGTCTGCTATATACAGATGAGTTTGTCTGCTATATACAGATGAGTTTGTCTGCTATATATAGATAAGTTTGTCTGATGTGTCAGGTTATGAGAAGATCAGCATTTCTTAAATACTGTTGTAAAATATGTATTAAATAAGGAATAATCATAACTGCGATTGTTATTGATATGCCTCTTTTTGCGCACCGCAATGCGTTCATAAATGCTGACATTTATAGAATACTATTTGACTTAAGAATTGAGTCACAGACTTAGACTTTACAGACGGCATAGTTAACCGTCACTTCATAATCGTTGATGGCCCAGTGTAGGTGGCCTGTTTGCAGATGATAATCATGAATCGTTATCTATATGTGGAGCTGCGTGTAGTGGGAAATGGGATTAAATTATAAGAATTGTCAACAAGAGTGAGCTGCATTTACTTCACAAGTTACTGTTGTCGCTTTCCATTGGACTTTTGAATTGCTATCACCCTAGATGTTACTTGTCCAACGCTATCATCAAGTTCAACCATTAATATAAAGAAATGGAACGCAACAGTACAAATGGGGCCAAGTTGCGCACCGCAATGCGTTCAAAATCTTGAACACATTGCGGTGCGCAAAAAAGAAGCTTGACAGTTATGATAAACTTATTTTTTTAATATTTGCGTAAATGTTTTGTTTTTTAAATCTGATACCTTCAAGTTAGTACTTGTTCACTATTTTCTTGATCAGCTCCTGCTGATATATGATTGATCTCGTGACTTGCTATGAGCTGTTTATATAAAATGTTTTATTACTACTTTAAAAAAATTAATACATGACTATTGTTAACAATTGCACGGTTTGTCATTTTTAAGAGATTTTAGTCTTGAAAGTGTAACTTATAAAAAAAAAATTGTTTCCCCACTATGTTGGCTAAGTCAGAACTGCTATAAGATATGAAGAAATGCAGTTAGTAAAGTTTGAATAAAAGAACTAGACAAATTTGTGTCTACCTCAGATAAACAATACAGTTGAATGCACCAGTATTTACTGTCTCTGCTTGTTCTCTTACAGGCTCTGTTATTGGTTGATGCTAAGCAAGGGTTTGAGATGGAAATATTTGAGTTTTTCAACATCTGCCAGGCTACTGGCTTCCCTCGCTGCATGGGTGTGTTGAATCATTTGGATTTGTACAAAGACAATAAAACTGTTCGTAAACGCAAGAAACAACTCAAAAATAGATTTGAAATAGAATTATATAAGGTTTGTATTTCAGATGTTAAATATGACACTTTGGATATGTGTGTATCTTAGTAACGTATTACCATATGGTTAGGACAGAAGTTCTTTGGTGGCAAAGTTGCTAGCAAAATTAGAATAACGTAGGTAAATTTCTGCATATTGAAGGAGGCCAGAGAGAAATAAAGTCACATTATCATGTTTTTCCAGTCCTTTAAATAAAAGTGTGATTTGTTGCGGAAAGTGTTATCAGATGACCTCACTCCTTTAAAACAAAAAACAGCACAGGTCACCCTTGGTTTTCCAGAGGTCTCAAATCAAGTATGGATTAAACATTTGTTGTAGTTATTACTGATCAGGTGAACTCATATAGATGGATTAAGTGAGTTTCTTTGATCAAAGTTTTGATATATGTTTAAAGCTTCGTGGTTATCAACTGATCAATAAAAATGAGTAGATCACATTTCTTTCGTCGAGGTTTGATATCTGTCTAAAACCAATGATTAGAGTGGCCTGCTTTATATTGGGTTTGATGCATGCATGACATTCCATGATTGAGTAGTTGATGTTGATAGAACGTGATATTTTTATAAAATTGCTTTGTTTTTCACCTTTTTTTTTTGGCATTGATGAGGACTTTATCTTTATCATCATCACCTCCTTTTCATTCCTTATGGAACCACGCTACAGATGGTCCTTAGCACAAACCCTTGTAGCTGTGGTATCTGTAGCAATTTGTTTGACATGATGATGTTTTGTTATCTTTATACAACCCATAAATTTAGCTGAATGTTAAAGCTTTAACAGAAAGCCTTTTGTGGAAGTAACAATATAGTTGATATGTAATGAAAAAGAAGGGTTTAGCCATAGTCTTGTTTCCGCAGTCTAGAAAGTTAGTTTTTTTTTTCTTTTGTCAGGGTGCACGCTTGTTTTATTTGTCAATGCTAGTCAACGGAGAATACCTGACCAATGAGGTTCACAATCTGTGCCGATTTATTTCGGTAATGAAGATGACTCCCTTGATCTGGCGAGCTTCACATCCATATGTGCTGGCAGACAGGTAAGTTTGACAGTGACTTGTTTCGGCAGGCAGTTTTAGTGTGAAGCAAATGTTTGACAATATTCCTTTGGCACATTAGTAATTTTGATATCGCTGTTGACTGTCAGATATTTTTTTGGAGTATCTTGGGCTTGCCTACACTTGTCTCTGTTACTAGAAACTTACACAATACATTTATTAGTATTTAAGTTTGTTGTTGTACATACAGTAATTGCATGGATTATTCAGAAATCAGCTTTCTTCACTTTAATTCCTTTTGCAACAAAAAGCACAAGGAGTTTATTACTTTGTCCCCTGTTAAGTCTGTTTTGTGCAAGTTTTTTTTACATGTCTTATCTTTTTTAAAGTCTGTCGCCAGTACCTTTCTGCATCTGTTTTTTTTTGTGTGCCTCTCTGTATTTCTTTAATCTTGGGCATTCCAGAACAAGGGCTGCTTTGTAAGGCTGTCAGTTGATTTCTTCAGTTTTGAGTCCTATTCAATGCCATTGTTATTTCCTCGCGCTTGTTCCAGTGGTAATTGTCTGGTTCTTTCCCTCTGTTCCAAAATGGTAATCTTGTGATAACATTTTAATCCTTCAATTCTGTGCAAGCACTCATTTATGAAAATCTGGCTTCTTGTCATTTTTTCTGGTTCTCTGTTTCAGAGCATATACAGTAGGATCACCTTGACATTGTAGTTGATGTCACGAAGTGGTTTTAATTTTATAGAGTGTGCCTGAATGAAAGCAAGACCCTAGTATGAGAAAGTCTGAGAAGATAGAATTAGATGAAAAATGACATGCCTGTGGACAGACGCGACTATTGGCTCAAGGGATAGAACCAGGATTTGAATCTCCCCTTGCCGCTTCGTGACTAAAAAAAAATGGCTATAGTCTCCCCACCTCTGACTGCCTTGAAACACAAGGAGATAAGGTGTATAATTACGACCACAAACACCACTATACAGACAACATAGAGTAAGTATAGTAAAGAATAGAAGCTGATCCAGTAAATAATATATGTATATATTTATTTACATACAAGAAAAACATAAAATGGCATCATACGTCATCAAGTCAGTCGATAGCGTGCACTGTTGCACGGCCTGGAAAACAAGTAACAATTAGATTGAGAGACACGAGAGACAAAAAAAAAAACCCCAAATCACATTCACTCTTTCTGTCACCCTGCTGAGGAACAATAAAAATGGTTAGTGATTTAAACCAAATCTAATTTGGTGGGGCTGTCAACTTTTAGCCTCCACTCTCTAACACTAATAAATTTCTACTGTCTCAGTCCTGGTGACTCTTCCTCAACGAACGGCTACACAGCTTTCTACTTGATAGGCGCCTATAACTACACCACAAGAAATGCTAAAAATAATAGACTTGGTTTTTCGAACGCAGACTCTGTGTCTATCCGTCCAATGGATACTGAACAGACCCTACTGGTCCTGTCTATTTTCTCCCTCCTTCTCTATCTCTCTCTCTTGATCTCAGTGTCTCTCTAACACTCGAGGGCTGATGATGCGGCGTCTCCGTTATGCTCTTCTCTTGATTTCTATCAGGACCTAGGTATGGTAACCCTGTCACCTGTTCCTGATTTTGGTGATGACGATGTTCGGATATCAAGCATGAGGGACTTGATTAACTGTAGACAAAACTTCTCTGCTGCTGAATAGCTTCCCTCTTTTAACCCGCTCCGGAGTTAGAGGAAAAAAAACACAGCCTTGATTTCAGGCTGTACAAAATGAAACTAGTCTCCCGGCCACCTGCCGTTGCTAGAGACTATAATAGCGATGCTCTCGGCTGTATGATAAATAAACCTCGGTCCAGCTGAAGCATAGGGACTTCACTGCCAGAGACCATAGGGTAATTTTCTTTTGCTCCTGGCAATACTCGAGTACACTGACCCTGAGATATGTCTTTTGCCGTGGGTAATTTTATTTGACAAAATTATGCTCCCCACTGTTTCGCCGAGACTCGCTGAAATTAAAAGAAACAGCGACTCATGTGCACCCACTCTAAAATCGCTTATCTCTAACATATACGATACATAAAATAATTCTATACACGTGTCTCGTCAATCTCACTCCTTCTATTCCCCTTCTCTCGTTCTTCACATAATACATGAAATACTATTATCCCACGTGGCACTAAAATCACACTTATCCCCCCCTTCTCTCGTTCTTCTCACAATACATAAAATACCACTATCCCACGTGGCCTCTTCATCCCCCCTCCTTCTACTAAAATCTGCCAGGTAAAAATAAACAATAGCCCAGACCCGTCTGACATGTTACATGGCCGTTACGCATGGCCGATCACGTGTTCAAACTTGACAAAAATAGGGAAATCCTTTTACCCATTAACACAGGAGTTTCCCCGGCTTACTCCTATTTAAATTAAATCTCGCTATAGGAATAGTTTCCTCCCCTAAGCAGTATAATTCATTTACAACGTAAATCTGAACCCTCTGACAATATTTCTCACATATTTAAGGCTCAGAAAAATTAACGAACACACCAGGGATTTCCCCATAAATTTACATTAGAAAATATACAGGAATAAATGGTGGTTTTACATAACATCCTACAAATATGGCACACGTGTTTCTCACAACTTCACACACTCCTATCTATTGCCAAAATCATAGAAAGAATAAGCACACTGTTGCATTACGTCGTTCTTCAAAAAATATGATAATGGATGGCACTATCGTTTATTTCAAAACTGAAAAGTTAATCTTTACCTAAGGGCGAATTTCTGAAAAACCCACTAATAAGTAAAACGAAATTTCTGAAAAACCCACTAATAAGTAAAACGATGAATAAAATAGTTACATACCGATTATCGTTTGTTTTTCCCACGGTGGAGAACGATAATTACGACGTCCTACGGCCAGGCAATAATTTTTCATAGAGACCGAATCCCCGTTTTCTGTCTCAATATATACAAGAGAAACCGCCCACGCGAATTTCCCTTCCTACGCAAATCGCGGACCAATGGCAGCGCTAGGAAAATCAAAATACCGCGTGTCCGCAAAATTGCGTCACATTACATGATAACCTCGTGCTACTGACGCGTGCTTCCGGCCTCGTCATATCGCGTGCCGGAAATGGCGATTATTTTCGTAAACAACGAAATTTACGGGAATCGCGAAAAATCAGAAGAAAGTAAAACTGATGCTAGAATAAAATAAACCTACCATCATAAACGAACCCATTTAATTTATCTACTCAAAAAAAATACCAAACACGATATATATTCAAATGAGAAGAAATAAAATGGTGGAAAAGCGGGCCCGAAAATAGCGATTTCCGTAAACAACGGAAAATCGCGTGATCAGAAGAAAATAAAACTGGTGAAAATTCAAAATAAAAGAACAGGATCGGGCCGGTAGAAAGTCAGAATTACAGTGCCACATCACAGTTGAACATTCTTATATTTTGGGGTTGAATCATTCAATTTCTATATATTTCTCAATACTGTTAAAACCCCTCGACTTTTTTATTCTCATTTTGATACCATTGTTTGTTCCTGCAACTCTATCATTTTAGATAGCCTATCTATTAATCTATGAAATAGGAGGAAAAAGAATTAATAACCAATTTTATAATAAGTTATAGTTGGGATCCATTTTATTCACCATTTCAGAATTGAAGACATAACAAATCCTGAAAGTATCAGACAGAATCCTAAGTGTGATCGCACTGTCAGTCTGTACGGTTATGTAAGAGGAACACACATGAAGTCAAAATCTATGGTGCACATTGCAGGTGTGTAATTGTATATGGTTATTTGAGGAAAAAACCGGTTATAACTAAACTTGCTTATTTTGAGGAAAACATGGTTGTGTACAAGATGAAAAGTTTTGTGCGTGTAACCAGCATGTGATTATATAAAAGGAGCATGCTTGAGTTCAAAATATATTGTGCATCAATTGCTACAGAAAATAACTTTGCAAGAGCACATATTATAGTGCAGGCTTCTTGCAATGGGAACCATCAGCATTGTTGACTCCATACTCCATAAGGTACAAACAGAAAAATGATTGTAAAGTTACATTGCACAATTTTTCAAGCTGTTTTCGCTTGGTTTCAAAAGACTTGCAATGTGATGAAAATAATAATTAATCATCAGTATATTGAGAATGATACTATGTTGCTCTGAAACATTGAGAGCAACAAAAACAACAACCAAAAAGCTAGACTTTTATGAATGGATACTTACGTAGAATAGGAGGATTGAAGTGGTATGACAAGATCACTAATGTTGAACTAATGACAAGAACTAGACAAGCACTAGTGGAACAAGAAATGAGAAGAAGACACTGGAGATGGATAGGGTACACATTGAGACAACCTGCTTTTACTGTTACCAGACAATCCCTATTCTAGAATCCCTAGATTAAGATAGGAAGATGAAAGAACACATGGAAAAAGAGAACTGGAGAGAGGCATGAAGGGGATAAAGAACACATGGAAAAAGCTTGTGCTGATGGCATGAGACATTAAAACTTGGCATACGTTTGCTGAAATTCTGTGCTCATTTGGGAGTTGAATGGGGAAGAAGATATTGAGAATGAAGGGTTTAAGAAGAAAAAAGGCATAGGTAAATGTTAAACTACCAACGGGCTGATCACCCGTTTGCCAGTCACTTTGATTACGGAAACAACAGCGAACGGATTGATTTGTCGTTGCCCTAAAGACGCCATTAGGCGTGATGGGAACAACGGCAAAGAAAATCTATTCGCTGTTGCCCTTAAGACGCCACTAGGCGTAATGGCCACTGACTGCTTTGCCGGTCGTTGGCTAAGGACGGAAGAAGAAGAAGAAGAAATGTTAAACTGCATATTGTGAATGCCTAAAACAGTGGACCACCTTTATGAAACTACATCTTGAGACCTAAAACAGTGGACCACCTTTATGAAACTACATCTGGAGGAGACCTAAAACAGTGGACCACCTTTATGAAACTACATCTTGAGACCTAAAACAGTGGACCACCTTTATGAAACTACATCTTGAGGAGACCTAAAACAGTGGACCACCTTTATGAAACTGCATCTTGAGACCTAAAACAGTGGACCACCTTTATGAAACTACATCTTGAGACCTAAAACAGTGGACCACCTTTATGAAACTACATCTGGAAGAGATCTAAAACAGTGGACCACCTTTATGAAACTACATCTGGAGGAGACCTAAAACAGTGGACCACCTTTATGAAAGTACATCTTGAGACCTAAAACAGTGGACCACCTTTATGAAACTACATCTTGAGACCTAAAACAGTGGACCACCTTTATGAAACTACATCTTGAGGAGACCTAAAACAGTGGACCACCTTTATGAAACTACATCTTGAGACCTAAAACAGTGGACCACCTTTATGAAACTACATCTTGAGACCTAAAACAGTGGACCACCTTTATGAAACTACATCTAAGGAGTCCTAACACAAGGGACATGGAATAGACATGCTGTAGGAAGGACCAAATATAACAAATATGGTTTCTTCTTTGTATTGTTTGCTCCTCATGGAGCATGGATCCACCACTGCAGCTGGCCCCGTGCAAGTAGTCTGTATCAAAGCATTCATGCTGCCCTGTAGTCGGGGGGGGGGGGTGTCTAGCAATGTGTTTTACATAATGAGGTTGCCAGCCCCATGCACAACCTCATGCACAACCTCATATGACAGGCCTGAGGTTGTAGTGGTAGTGGTCCTGTTCTTTCTTTGTCTCCTCACAGGCGCCCCCTCCTTCCCCCTGGGAACTACACGGGGCTAAGATGGTTTGCCACTAATGGATATTGAAAGTAACTTTTGATGTGCTGCCATGACACAGTTTACTTCTTGTTTCCATCTCCTCACAGGCTGTGGTGACTATGTGATAAAAGACATGACCTTCTTGCCTGACCCGTGCCCCACACCTCAGATGGAAAAGCGCAGGTCTTTGAATAAGAGGGAAAGAGTCATTTATGCTCCAATGTCTGGTGTGGGTGGTATTGTCTATGACAAAGACGCTGTCTACATTGATATTGGAACACAGAATGGTCCAGCAGAGGTCAGAATGTTGTCTTTATTTTCTTTTTCTTATATCTGCATCTTACACTCATAAATGTTGCAGAAGAGGCTCATTATTGGTTTCAGTGTGGTCTAGTGTGTTACCATACTCTCGATTCTACATCAAGGCTACTTTACCTTTTTTGTTCCATATACCCCTTTGACCAGTGAAGGCTGTGGACCCATTGTTAGAAAAAATGTACATTAACGCATAATTTACAATTTTACATACAAATAATACATTTTATAGCAAAGAAAAATGGTTAAGCGTACATATAGTCATAGTGACATACAAAAACAATCAGTTTAAAAATATATTACTCTAAATGCAAAGATCTATAATTCCCTGAATCAAAATTTTGGTGAAAATAAAATTCAATTTTGTGGGTTATGTACTCGGACCCTCTAGAAGTTGGGGGGGGGGGGGGGGGGGGGGGGGGGGGGGGGGGGGCACGGACCACAGGATGAAGAAGGCATGGAAAGACTTAAAGCTGATGTAGACACGGGGTAGGTAGACACTGGGTAGGTAGACACTGGGTATGTAGACACGGGGTAGGTAGACACGGGGTAGGTAGACACTGGGTAGGTAGACACTGGGTAGGTAGACACGGGGTAGGTAGACACTGGGTAGGTAGACACTGGGTAGGTAGACACTGGGTAGGTAGACTTAGCATAAGTTTGTTGTAGGCCTATGCTCCTTGGGGAGCTGAAAGGTTATGATGATGGGCCACAGGTTAAGAAGCCCTGATCTACAGAGTTGTCCTCAAACATGGTCTATTCCAGTCTGAGTTTATATACCCATGCTGCTTGTTGATCGAGATTAATCCTAAGCTTTCCAAACCAACTTAATAATGTTACTATCAGTGCCAGGAAAAGTATTAAACAGGATTATCCTTGAGAGATTAAAAGAGTCCATAGACAAGAAACTGAGAGATGAACAAGCAGGTTTTCGACAAAACAGATCATGTACAGACCAAATAGCCACTTTGAGAATAATAGTTGAACAAAGTCTGGAATGGAATTCACCACTATACATCGGATTTGTGGACTACGAAAAGGGATTTGACAGTGTAGACAGAGAATCACTTTGGAAATTGATGAGGCATTATGGAGTTCCCCTGAAGATCATTAATTTAATAAAGAAAACATATGAAGACATGACATGCAGAGTTCTTCACGAAGGACAGCTTACAGAACCGTTTGGGATAAGAACAGGAGTGCGACAGGGATGCCTCTTGTCTCCATTTCTTTTCTTGCTGGCAATAGATTGGGTTATGAGATCATCGACAACACACAACAGAAATGGAATCCAGGGGACTCTGACTAAGCAGTTGGATGATCTGGATTTTGCTGATGACTTGGCTCTTCTGTCCCATAACCGTAATCAGATGCAGGACAAATTGAAAACACTCGATGAGAGGTCACAGCAATTGGGTCTGAAAATACACAGGGAAAAGACAAAAATAATGAGAATAAATGCAGGTAATGATAACAGGGTTGAACTTGAAGAAACACCAATTCAAGATGTAGAATCATACACATATCTTGGCAGTAATATAGACAAAGTTGGAGGGACAGACAGCGATATCAAAATAAGAATACAAAAGGCAAGAGGAGCTTTCATTGCATTGGGAAATATATGGAGATCAAGAGAAATTGGATCCAACACGAAAATAAGAATCTTCAACTCAAATGTGAAGTCAGTCCTATTGTATGGCTCGGAGACATGGAGACAACAAAGACAACAACCAAAAAGCTACAGACTTTCATAAATGGGTGCTTGCGTAGAATAGAGGGATTAAAATGGTATGACAAGGTTACCAACGTGGAACTGATGACAAGAACTAGACAAGTGCCAGTGGAACAAGAGATGAGAAGAAGACGATGGCGATGGATTGGACACACACTGAGGAAACCTGTTGATAGCATTACAAGGCAGTCCTTGTTCTGGAACCCCCAGGGCAAGAGAGGCAGAGGAAGACCAAGAAGTACATGGAGAAGAGAGTTGGAAACAGAGGTGAAAATGATGAGGAGAACATGGAAAGAACTTGAGATGATGGCACGGGACAGGAGGACTTGGCATGTGTTTGTTGAAGGCCTATGCTCCTTTGGGAGTGGAGGGTTATGAATGATTTCCAAACCAACTTATTCTTTGATTCTCAGTATATTCATTCCCTGGTGCTGCTCTGATCAGTGGTCTTTATGATACATGAGTTCTGTTTTATGCCAGTATTTGTCTTTTGTGCAGCGGTTTGAAAACCCCACTACAAGCATTCTTGTGGAAGTAGTTTTAAAACAAAATGATCAGAATCTCATGTACAACTGTAATTGCATAAATATGCTGTGAAATGTCAACATACAAAGAACAATAATTTCCAAGGTTAGAAAGTATTAGTCCACATTCATGCAATGGGACTGCCTTTACCATTCCAGTATTTTGCACAACCAGTATAACCAGACAGGCCCTTGGCAGAACTCAGAGTGAAAGAAAATAGAGGTGAGGCCATAGAGAACCTGGAGAAGAAAGGTGGAAGAGAAAGCCAAGGTAGCAGGGATCTTGTGGGCTGAGCTGGAAAAAAATGTGGCCCAAAAATAGAAGTGGTTGTTAGAGCAGTTTGTTTCACATGTAATGAAAAGGAAAGACAAAAAAAAAAAAAGATATGTGTATCTTGTATTTAACAGTGTACCTGTAAACTTCACGTATTTGACACTCATCATCATCATGTGACGTATTCTTTCCAGAACGTTGTCTCCATTACAGCTGCTCTGAACGCATCACGATTCTGGGCAAGTCGACCTGCATCAGCCAAAGACAAGTTCAGACTCTCTGTGATGTCTTGGGTCCACCGTCGTCTAGGTCGACCCCTTCCCCTTTTTCCAGGGACCATGCCTTCCATCACTGTTTTTTCCAGACTATTATGTCTTTTTATATGACCGAAAAATTTCAGCTTCCTTATTGCGATGGTATTTAGGAGCCAAAGTTCCTGTACGTTTAGTGAGTGCAGTACTTCTCTGTTGGTCTTTTTTTCTGTCCAGGGTATTCTCAACATCCTTCTGTAGCATTTCATTTCGAATGATGTAATCTTTTTTGCAACTGTTTTATTGAGTGTCCAAGTCTCGCAGCCGTATGTTGCTACTGGGAATATACATGCTCTGATCAGTTGTAACTTTGTTTCTTTGCTTGTGCCTTGCCATAGGTTTTTCATCTGTATTAGTTTATGTGAAGCAATTGCAAGTCTTCTTTTAATTTCTACTGCACAGTCGCCAGAGCTGTTGATGATTGATCCTAAGTATTCGAATTCATTGACACTTTCCAGTTCTTCGTTATCAATTTCAATTTCTGGTTTGGTCTTTACTTTGTCTGTTGTCAATACTTTGGTCTTCTTGGTGTTTATTCTATAGATTCTGGGCCTCGCTGTGTTTTTTGGTGGACAGAAGTAATTGTTCAAATCCTTCTGGGTTGGTCGATAGGAGGACTGTGTCGTCAGCATATCTGATTTCCGGGATCTGGTACCCGCTGATGTTAAATGAGTCAAACTCTGTGTGTTCTTTGACACTACACCAGCATTTATCTTGTCAACCAGTTTTTATGCTGCATAGTTCCCTGGGGTCTGTGAGGAGACAGAGAATTAGTAAGACACTACTGCTTGCTCGTACGCTCGTACATGTGGTAACAGATGACTAATGTGAACTTGTGACTGGCAGCCTCATTATGGAAAACTAATTGATTCACAGGACAGTGCTGCAAGAGGGACAGTGCTGCAAGAGGGACAGTGCTGCAAGAGGGACAGTGCTGCAAGAGGGACAGTGCTGCAAGAGGGACAGTGCTGCAAGAGCATGTGAATACTTTGCAAGTGGACACGTTGCCATGGTTGCTCCGTGCTCCATAAGGAGTGAAAAGGGAATTGAAAACCAGTTGTTGAACTCGTCATTGTTTTGGTGATATTGAACTCCTCTGGATGTGACAAAGATTTAATGTGTTTACTGTTTGAATTTCCCTAGGACAAGCCATCTGAACTAGTAGCTGCTCTGATGGAAAGTCTGAAGCCTGTGGACGAAAAGATGAGAGAGAGTCAGATCTCCATCTTTAAAGGCGGTCCAGCCATATCAGGAACTGATTTTGAAAGAAAAAGGTGTGTACGAAAAGTACTTTTTACATCAGTCATCAGGTGAACTTTAGTGAGCGTTTACTGCTCATGACAGTGTTACTGGGTTACATATTTCTTCTTCTTCTTCGTTCGTCCTGAAAAGGACGGTGGTTGCGTTGTGTCTGTTTACGCCTAAGCTGTGATATCTGCACCTTTCGGTCGACACATCCGACTTCTGCACGGCATTTTTTAGGACCGGGTTTGCCTTCCCATTTCGATCCACACTCACTCAGCCAGACTGCACAGCTGCAGACTGTTTCCAGGACCACCACGTGGAGGTAGAGTGCGGTCTTGACCAGCTCTGGTTCGCTGGTCCTGACGCAGGCAGTCAAGTTATGAGTCGCTGACTGCGGTCTCTATTGCTGCGTCTTGAGGTCCCGGTTACATATTTGAACCCTGATAGCATCATGTTTTAGTCTGACCAGTTGTAAATGGGTACCTAGCTCTGCTTTGGAATTATGGAAGGCAAGAGGCAGCAAGGAAGGGAACTGGTCACCCAGTAATTGTTGTTGTTTACCTGTAAGGCTGTTTACTACAAACATATATTTTTGTTTTCTCCATCCCTATTTGTGAGTGGATCTGTCAACTTGTCTATCCAGTTCATTCCTTCCATTTATACTGTTTACAGTATCATAAATTTTACAAAGAATTTCTATATTTTTTTGGTGTGTTCTTCACATATTCTGTCTGTTGGAAAATGGCTGAACTTACTACTATATGCAAACAAAAATGTGACCAGTCCAAAGACTCACTACAGGTCCGTATCACAGAATCCTAAATGCTTGGGGACAGCTGTGTTGCAGAAATATAATTTTTTCAATGTCCAGATATTGAAAAAAGTCGGCCAAAAATACTTTGTGCAATATTTTGGTTTTCTAATGTTCGGATTATATGAGCTACGGACATGTATTATATGGGCTACGGACCTGTATTATATGGGTTATGAACCTGTATTAATCTGCATCTTGCAGATGCTAAACTTTTACATTTTTAGCTGTGACAAAATAATTTTAAATTGAAAGTTAATTATACTGAATGAAGTGAGTTGAGATATATATTTTTTGGTTTTAATTTAAAAACTGTAATTTCTCTGTTATCATTGTACTATTAAACATTTTATGATTGTTATTGATGAAGATGTGTGTAAACAAAAACTGATTTTTTAACAATTTTTTTTTTTAGAACCTTATAATTTCTCTATCTGAACAAACTAGTAACAATAGGATGTAGGTTCAGATATTTTGGTATAAACAGAGTAATTTTCTGCTACATTTCTAACTTTCAGTTCTGCTACATTTTATAACATAAGAGCACAACTTACAGGTCCGTATCCTTGAATCCGAACACCCGAAAATGAAAAGTTTTTTTGGGGCTACTTCTGGACGATTTTCGAACACACTTTGTTCCATTTGGGGGACATCAGGAAACTGAAATGATCAGATTTTTGAAAAACGGCTGTCCCCGTTCATCTCGGATTCTAGGATCCAAACCCTGTAGTAACACACAGTATTCCCTGCAGTTAGCTTTTCTCTTATGTTTGATCTTGTAATATGACAAATTATTTGCACATTATCTGTGACTGTTGGTGTACATATAATTCTTTGTGTTTTAAATGCAGATATGATGTGAAAAGTGAAGAAGAGGATGATGATGATGATAGTGATGAAGAAGACAGAGATTCAGGCATGGAAGCAGAGAGTAGTGAGGACGAAGACAGTGAAGATGATAAGGTATTTAGCCGCTGCTGTTTGTAAAGCTTATGTGAACAAATTTAGTCTGAGTTGTTTGCAACTAGGGTATTATTTTTCATTGTACTCACTTTTGAGTAATTATTTTGTGTCTGTAGGTAATTTAGTTTGGTTTGGTTTGAAGGGTTATCTTCATTACACACGGACTACTCTATCAGTGCTCCAATCTCCTCCCTTAGATCACACATGGAGATCTCAGCACAGTGCACAAACTCCGTAGCACTGGCGAGAATCCCAATGTGTGTATATAAGAATCACACATTCTGTAAATATTTTTGTGGTGGGTAGGTTTCTAATTTTTAAATTTTGCTAGGACAGCGGCCTGATAGGCCTACTCTTTACGATTTTTAACGTTTGCAACTTGCACACAGGACCTCCTATGTTTTCGCCCTTATCCGAGAAGGCTAGGCATCCATCTCACTACCCAGGAGACCAGGGGGAATATGACATGATTGGAACCACTTGGTTCTGAAAAAAATGTCCATAAATTATATTTCCTCGACTAGGAATCAAATCTGGTCCTCTAGAGCTCGAGGCGGACGCCATGTAATGAAGGTAATTTAGCTCATGCAAAAACAGCATTCTATAAAATGAAGAGTATTTTATGCAACAATTCTTTGTCAATGGAAGTAAGAAAGAGAGGTCTTCAGTGTTATATAGAACCAATCCTGACATATGGGAGTGAGTCATGGACAATTGGTAAACAAGTAGGAAAAACACTAGATGCAACAGAGATGTGGTTTTACAGAAGAATGTTAAAAATACCACGGACAGCCAAAAAGAGTAATGAGGATATCCTGAAAGAGGCCAGTGCACAAAGGAAACTCATTTCACAAGTTAGAAAGAAGAAATCTACTTTTTTGGGGGCATGTTATGAGAAGAGGAAAGCTGGAATATATCGTAACAACAGGTAAGATTGAAGGAAAAAGAGGTAGGGGAAAACAAATAGAGCAAATACTGGACAGTTTGACGACATAGCATGGAAAGAAATCAACAACAGAATTGATAAATTGTACTGGATACAGGAAGTTGTGGAGAGACATGATCTACACCACTAGGCATGGTACTTGAAGAAGAAGAGGAAGGTAATTACATGCTGTGTCAAGTCAATCCTTTTGTATGGCTGTGAAACATGGAGAACAACAAAAACAACAAGCAAGAAGTTACAGACTTTCATAAATGGCTGCTTGTGTAGAATAGAAAGATTGAAATGATATGATAAGATTACTAATTGTTATTGTTGTTCAGAATCGACATCATTACACTCCAGGCAAACTCATAGGTGCTCAGTCTCCCTCAGCAAACGTCAAAAGCTATGAATGCTGATTGTTCCTGTTGTGTGTTGGTTGTATATATGCCGGATGCATCTTCTGTTATGTTCATCACTGCCAGTCTTACACCTAATGCCAAATGCCAGCAATCTTAGCCTTGATGATCCATCGATTGCAGTGTCATTCTCTAATAGGCGATCATTAATTGTCCTCACTATCTCTGCATTGTCCATATCCAGTGCAACTACTATAGGTGCTCTTGAAGCTAGTCTATCAGCACTTTAATTGCCGCGTACCCCTGCATGAGCAGGACAGTAGATCCACACCAGTTTTTGAAGATTTGAGGCTTCTATGGAGGTTTTCCATTTATGTCGTAGCCATTCATTTTGGATCTTTCAAAGCATGGATTGAGAGTCTGACACAATAACTCCACATTAGATTACTAATGTGGAACTGATGACAAGTCAAGCACCAGTGAAACAAGAAGTAAGGAGAAGATGCTTTCGATTCTTCTTCTTCTTCTTCCTCGTTCGCCTTCAGACTTCCACATTTATGACTCTAATAAAGGCAGTAGTCAACCTAAGGCTCCCAACATCTCCAAACAGTTTTTCGTTGACAGAAGTGGGTTGTTGCCATATGCTACTCCGTTCATTACTGTAGGTTAGATGCTTTCGATTGATATGACACACACTGAGGAAATCTACTGATAGCATTGCAAGGCAGTCCTTGTTCTGGAATCCCCAGGGTAAGCGAGGTTGAGGTAGATTAAAACACTCAAGGAGAAAAGAACTGGAGACAAAAAAAGAAAATAATAAGTAATGCATGGAAAGATCTTTAATTGATGGCACATGACATGCCCTTTTCCTAGTTGTTGAAGGGTTGTGCTTGTTGAAGGGTTGTGCTTGTTGAAGGGTTGTGCTTGTTGAAGGGTTGTGCTTGTTGAAGGGTTGTGCTTGTTGAAGGGTTGTGCTTGTTGAAGGGTTGTGCTTGTTGAGGGGTTTGCAAATGTTGTTGCCATAAAAGGGTTGTGTCTAATGTTCAGGCAAAGGGTTGTGCTTGTTGAAGGGTTGTGCTTGTTGAAGGGTTGTGCTTGTTGAAGGGTTGTGCTTGTTGAAGGGTTGTGCTTGTTGAAGGGTTGTGCTTGTTGAAGGGTTGTGCTTGTTGAAGGGTTGTGCTTGTTGAAGGGTTGTGCTCCCTGGGGAACTGAAGATTAACGAATAAATGACAGCTAATTATTCAAGTTAACACATTCATGCCATGCTCTGTTGTAGATTTTTGACAAGTTTTTATTCTCCTTGCTGCCTTACAAATATTTTCTGTTTGCCATAAATTATGCTTATTTCTATGCTTCAGGCAAACAGCCCTCCAAAGAAGAGAAGAAAAATTTCAGGACAGTCTGCAGATGATCTTGGCGGTAGTAGGTCTGAGGAGGATGAGAACAACATGCTCGACGAGTCCATGCATGTTGATAGTAGTGATGCTGTGGAGGATGATTCAGATAATGATGACGAAAATGACAGTGATAATGAAAGTGGTGAGTACCATTTTTTAGATGTCCTGTGTTTGTTTTGGATGTTTCTAAAATAGGCAGTTTTTATTTATTTATAAAAAAAAAAAAAATTAAATATTGTTTCGGCAGGGTGAGAGTTGCTCTGTGAGTTCAAAAGTGTCACTGAGGGGACAAAGAAAGAATATGGCCACAGATTTCTCAGTCATAGTGTACAAGGCAACTAATAAGGAGTTGTGCATGAGGCTGGGTAACCTCTACACCTCACGGTAGAAGGGGAACGACTAAGTAAGTAAGTAAGCATGAGGCTGGGTAACCTCTACACCTCACGGTAGAAGGGGAACGACTAAGTAAGTAAGTAAGTATGCATGAGGCTGGGTAACCTCTACACCTCACGGTAGAAGGGGAACGACTAAGTAAGTAAGTAAGTATGCATGAGGCTGGGTAACCTCTACACCTCACGGTAGAAGGGGAACGACTAAGTAAGTAAGTAAGTATGCATGAGGCTGGGTAACCTCTACACCTCACGGTAGAAATTCATTAAAGGGGTACCCCGTAAGACTCTAAGTAAGTAAGTATGCATGGAGGCTGGGTAAACTCTACACCTCACGGTAGAAGGGGAAGGGCATTTGGAACATCATAAGTAAGTAGAGTAATGCATTGAGGCTGGGTATGGGGAAAGCCTTTACACCTCACGGTTAGAAGGGGATGAACGGAAGTAAGTAAGTTTGTGCATGAGGCTGGGTAGCATCGTAACCTATTACACCTCACAGGTAGAAGGGGAACGAACTAAATAAGTAAGTTAACCTGCTTGAGGCATCTGGGGTAACCTCTACACCTCACGGTAGAAGGGGAACGACTAAGTAAGTAAGTAAGTATGCATGAGGCTGGGTAACCTCTACACCTCACGGTAGAAGGGGAACGACTAAGTAAGTAAGTAAGTATGCATGAGGCTGGGTAACCTCTACACATGCATGAGGCTGGGTAACCTCTACACCTCACGGTAGAAGGGGAACGACTAAGTAAGTAAGTAAGTAAGCATGAGGCTGGGTAACCTCTACACCTCACGGTAGAAGGGGAACGACTAAATAAGTATGCATGAGGCTGGGTAACCTCTACACCTCACGGTAGAAGGGGAACAACTAAGTAAGTAAGTAAGTATGCATGAGGCTGCCAACCTCATCTTGTCAAACATATAGCTACAAAAACCACTGCTGCAGGAACACATGAATTCTGTGGAGCAGTGGTGGCTCCATACTCCTTGGGGAGCTTACAGGAACATGAATGGAAGTATAGTTTGTGCCAGAGAGTTAAAGCACTTCTTGAAGATTTTATGCCGGAGTGGCTAAGAGGTATGGCATTCTCCTCTAATTCTAAAGGTACAGAGTTCACCTCCCAGTAGAGGGAATATAATTGACAGAAATTATTTTTGATGTCACACACGCACGCGCACACACACACACCACCCCCAATCTGGGTAGTGAGATTGTATGCCAAGCCTTCTCGGATAAGGGCGAAAACATAGGCAGTCCCGTGAGCAAGTTGCACACGTTAAAAATCCCACGGCAGTTGGAAATCATAAAGAGTATGCCGTAAGCCCACTGCCCTTTGTCACAGAACGGTTTCATGTGGGTAAATGATGGAGTGAATGTAAGTGTCACTGGGGTTTTTAGCACTTGTTTAAGTTTAACTCAGGGATTGAGTTCATGCCTGACTTCATGCCTGACTTCATGCAAGCATTTTGTGGCTTGTGCTTGCGCATGGGGAAAGCATGTTTGATGAACACAAGTCTAGGTGACAGAGAGAGTACCCGATTGTGACTAGGGCAGTATGTGATGTGTGGTTGAGCTGTGTGCTCGTATTTTGTGACATTGGGAAACCACAGTTGTGATTGACCACAGTTATGATTGATAAAGTGATTGTGATATAGGTCTTACCTTTGTTGTATAGTTGATTTCTACCCGCCTAGGAGTGTTCCTGGAGGAACTTTGGTAGTGGTTGTGGAGAATATGTTGTAGTATTTGTGGAGAATATGTTGTAGTATTTGTGGAGAATATGTTGTAGTATTTGTGGAGAATATGTTAAGGCGATGAGTTGGTCCCGCCTTGGAGCTACTGTGGAGTAAGGCGTGTATTGCTCGCCTTGTGGCTATGTTGGAGTAATTTTGGAGTAAATACAGGCTTTGTATTTGTTCGTCAGTGAAGCCAGTCTTTGAATATGGTAGAGTTATTTCATAAGGCAATGTTAGCGTCAGTATTATGTCAGTGTGTTTGACAATGGGAGTGAGATTCAGTACTTGTGGAACCATGTGAATAAAGGTCATAGAACTGTATCAGTGGTGTCAAGTTATTTAATACAAGTCATTATTGTGCACCATCTCACACGACACTCATACTAAGTTCATGACACCCTGGCACAATTGAAAAATTAGAAATCTACCCACCACAAAAATATTTATATAATGTGTGATTCCTATATACACACACTGGGATTCTCGCCAGTGCTACAGAGTTTGTGCACTGTGCTGAGATCCTCCTTGTGTGATCTAAGGGAGAAGATCGGAGCACTGATGGAGTTGCCCCTGTGCAATGAAAATAGTCCTTAACCAAAATAAACCAAACCATTCAAGACACCTTTCCAGTCTTTCATTTACTGCTTTCTCTTTATTTCAATTTAATAAGACTGGCTACTGAAATATGTTTCTGCTTAATTACACATTGTATTATCAGGTGGTGACTGTTTTGAAAATATTGCAACTTTTTACTTTAATTCAGTTCAGGATAATATGGAATGTTACGGTTTTGTGTTTTTGTGTTTTTTTTTCAGTTTTTGACATGAATTTTGTTAAAAGAAGAAAGCAACTGTACGTAGCTATTGTCAAACATGATTTAGTATGTGATCAAATGTAGGCTAAGGATCAAAGAAGAAGAAGAAGAAAAAGAATAACAAATCCATTTTCATGTCTTTCAGACAATTCAGTAAAGCAACACATTAATGGGACAGATCAGGATAGAAAAATAGATTGTTGAAGTCTGTGATGTGACCGGTGCCAGGCTATACAAAAATATATTCATAAACAGTCGGGATGTACAGAACTGAAAGGAGATGAGTCATAACAAGGCATTTCACAAACCTATGCGAAAACTACAGTTATCGTTCTTGTGATTAGATGTCTGAAATGTGTATACACAAACTTCCCATACATTGCAAGTATTTTTTTGTTCCCCAGGGTTGTTGAAATGGAAGACCAATATGTTTGAGAGGGCAGCTATGAAGCATTCCAAGAGTAGAAACCCTTTTAAAATGGTGTATGGTGATTGTAAGTAACTGGTTGGTTTTGTTTAACTGAATTCTTATATTGTTTTGAAATATTCCCCACTTGTCTGTTTAAATATCAAAGTATGGTGCTCTGTTTTATACAAACTTCAAATTGTTTCTTTATTTAAAAAGATGTAAAGGTAGGCCCATAGCAGATACTGTCATAAGGGAGTAAAGTGTTAGAGACTTCACTATACTAGGTCCAGCATCGAGAGGTTGGTGACTAGTTCACTTTCTTGCTATCTTTCTCTTCCCTAACTCAAGAGAAGAGTCAGGTACCCATTTACAGCTGGGTAAACTGGACAGTGATGATACTGTGTGACCTTTGCCATGAGAGATCAGCGCTCTAACCACTCATGTAGTTCAGACGCGTTCCTTTATATACAACAAATAATCCCTTTTTGTGTTCCTACTAAAAATATGAATATAAGTGTTTATTTCTTAAAAGTATTGACTGTGAAGCTATCCAGAACTTCATTTAATGACAATGCTGATATATATTTTAACCTTGAAAACAATGTTTTGTATAGTCACTATCAAGGCAGATGCATTATATGCCTCATTTAGATAGATTGTGTGCAACAACTTACATAACACTGTAATTACATGAATGTTGTTTCCACACTGACAGCTGCAGATATAAATGATGATAGTGAGAAGGAAGGCGGCAGCGATGAAGAGCTGGGAGGTTTGTTTAAAGTGTTAAAAAAACAAAGAGGGGATGGTTCTCAAGCAGACAGACACAGCATCAACAAACTAGACTGCAACCGAATTGCGACAAACGACAAGAAGAACCTTGATGTGGTATGAATGTTTGTGCGTGTTGTTGTACCTGTGTCCCATGTATAGTTCTGGGGGTCTGTGAGGAGGTAAAGAGTAGGCCTACTGCTACCTCAGGTATGTTGTAAGAGGCAGTTAATGAGGCTGTGTGTGGGACTGAGAGGCAGTTAATGAGGCTGTGTGTGGGACTGAGAGGCAGTTAATGAGGCCATGTGTGGGACTGAGAGGCAGTTAATGAGGCTGTCTGTGTGTGGGACTGAGAGGCAGTTAATGAGGCTGTGTGTGGGACTGAGAGGCAGTTAATGAGGCTGTGTGTGGGACTGAGAGGCAGTTAATGAGGCTGTGTGTGGGACTGAGAGGCACTTAATGAGGCTGTGTGTGGGACTGAGAGGCAGTTAATGAGGCTGTGTGTGGGACTGAGAGGCAGTTAATGAGGCTGTGTGTGGGACTGAGAGGCAATTAATGAGGCTGTGTGTGGGACTGAGAGGCAGTTAATGAGGCTGTGTGTGGGACTGAGAGGCAGTTAATGAGGCTGTGTGTGGGACTGAGAGGCAGTTAATGAGGCTGTGTGTGGGACTGGCCACCTCATTCTATAAAACAAATGGCAGAAAGAAAGAGTACATGGATGCTTGGATGCAGGCTTCCAGCAAAGGACCAGCTGCACTGGTGGCTCCATTTTTGTGTTTTCATGTACGCGTTCTCATGTACGTGTTTTCATGTACGCGTTCCAAAAGAAAAAAGATAATGATAGGAAACTATACAGAATGTTACAACAGGATGTAATCTGATCATCAGAGGCAGTCTTCCCCCTCCCCCACCAATTATACAAGCCCTTTTATCTCTTAATTGCAGATTATCTATATTTTATATATGTCTATATCAAAATAAGGCGTGATGGTCACTGTCTGCTTTAGTCAGTCAGGGGCTAAGGATTCAAGAAGAAGATATCAAAATAAGTGTTAAGAGCTTCAGAGACACAGTGATCTTTCACTTCAGTTACCACTGACTTTGTTACCTAGCACCCTGATTATTTTAGAACTGAATGAGTTAGCTTCAGAGACACAGTGAGCTTTCACTTCAGTTACCACTGATTTTGTTACCTAGCACCCTGATTATTTTAGAACTGAATGAGTTAGCTTCAGAGACACAGTGAGCTTTCACTTCAGTTACCACTGATTTTGTTACCTAGCACCCTGATTATTTTAGAACTGAATGAGTTAACTAGTGGCATAATGTTCAGATAGCTTTTGAGTTACTAATGAATCCAGCTTTGCAGTGTTAGCAGATTTCATGTGTTACTTGTTTATTCAATTTTTTTCTTCTTATTTATCCAGTTGGGTGAAGAAATTCTAGATGCCTTTGTGACAGGAAAGTGGGATGCAGAAAATGACGCTAAAGCAAGACTTGAGGAGGATGGTATGTTTATATATATTGTATTTAATAAATAAATGAATCTCTCTCTCTCTCTCTCTCTCTCTCTCTCTCTCTCTCTCTCTCTCTCTCTCTCTCTCTCTCTCTCTCTCTCCCTCTCCCCCTCTCTCTCTCTCTCTCTCTCTGTCTGTGCATGCATTCACATGGGTGGTGTGGGTTTTTTGTGTGTCTTTTTAATCCTTTAGAATGAGATAGTTTATAAATTGTCCTGGTTTCATGTGTTAACTTTGTGGTTTTGTGGGACTTGTATTTTTGTGTGTTTTTTTAATCTTTAGATGCAATGTATGATGAGTTTAAAATTGTCCTGGAGAGAAAAAATTTCATGTGTTAACTTTGCATTATGTTTCAAACAAACACTTGAGCAAACATGCAGACAGCTAAACGAATACTCCAAAACAACTAAGAGGAATGGCTGAACTGATGGGCAAAAGGGTCTACTGGACGGGCCTTGAATAAAGAAATGGCTCATCCCAACAAAAATGACAACATTAATAACCTACGACGTGAGTAGCAGAACACAATCTTCCAACTAAGAACAGAACACACCAGACTCAACAAACAGTTAAACAAATTAAACCCCACACATGAGCCTAATTGCCACAATTGTACCCATCCATATGAGACAGTTCAGCATGTGCTGCTCACTTGCCCAGGACTCTCCACAGAGAGACGACAGCTATTGCCAGGCTCCCCAACAGTCACAAACACTCTATACAGCACCACTCAACAGCTACAGAACACATGCACAAATTCTTCAGCTTGGAATTGACAGATAAAGAGTGACGAGCTCAGCAGCCTTAGTTAATCAACAACAACAATACTATAAGCTAGTTGTTCTAACTTTGACTTCCAACGTAAGGTCACAATGACTTAGAGTAAATAGAAGTCCTGGATCCACGGGGCTGGAAATAACTGTTGTGAAA
Organism: Oreohelix idahoensis; assembly: GCA_024509875.1. Classification (NCBI taxonomy): domain Eukaryota; kingdom Metazoa; phylum Mollusca; class Gastropoda; order Stylommatophora; family Oreohelicidae; genus Oreohelix; species Oreohelix idahoensis. The sequence goes on from JAMPIV010009077.1 coordinate 55,960, forward strand.
TTTACACTTGTGGAAATAAATAAATAAAACAATAAACTTCCGAGCTTTTAATTAATATTTCAAAAGAGTTTTGAGTTCTACTGCAGGGAAAATACAGAAACAGCAGAAATTTGTTTAGTAGAAATGAAATAGATAGTTGGGACTGCAAATGTGGTATTGACTAGACTGTATTATAGTTTATGAAGTTGAGTTATATAAACTCTTGACATAAGATACAAGTCTATAAAATCTGAATGAGAAGTGCAAGTCTATAAAATCTGAATGAGAAGTGCAAGTCTATAAAACCTGAATGAGAAGTGTTCTCTTGTAGGTCAATCAGTCGATACCCTTTAGCTCCCCAAGGAGCATAAGCCTTCAACAAACACATCCCATGTCCTCTTGTAAGGAGAACAGGAAATCATCAAGTGCCATCCTATGTGGCATTGATGGTCAGTTCTCCATTGTCTTTGGTCTCTGGGGTGTTGATGCCGCTGTGTTTACAATTTCTTCCAGTGCCCTGTAGCCAGTTTGTTGAGATATAATTCCTTCTGTTTTCCTCTTCTTGTCTTTGAATTAAATTAATTTGCTTCTTAATCTCTATCTTCTCATGACATGTTCAGGTAACTTCGACAATCTTCATCTTGTTGTATGGACCAATCACCGCTAACATATATTCCACAGCTTTGTTATAATTTTTTTTAAAGTGCATGTGCTGCCCAATGCACCATCTTGGTGCTCAGTTTTGGGAGCTTAAGTTTATAAATGTGGCACAATTCTGTCAAAATCAGAAACATTAGCATATTTGTCTCAATGAAAACAAATCTTAATTTGGTTACTGTAAAACACATTACCACAGAAACCACCCCTGCAAGTGCTTATGACTTCGTTGTGCAGGCTTCCTGCTCATTAAAAAAAGAAAATGATGACATATGTTAATAACAATCTTAGAGATAAGACGTGCATTAGAAAATTCTGTCCCGTTCACACAAAATTGATAAAGCATCAACTGCTAAACCCAGTTTTCTCTGAATTTGACATTTTGGGCATGCTGTCTTCAAACATGCATTACTTTTCATACAATTTTCCCATTTTTTGTTTCACCATTACAAATGTTTTTATAAGGTTTTCTTGTGTTTGCAATTTCACAATACCCCCATGTAGTCTCCTTGGGGGGGGGGGGGGGGGGGGGGGTTGTGTGTCTGTGATGAGGTGAAGAACAAATCGGACTCCTGCTTCCTCTGACGTGTCATACAAGGTGACTCATGTTTTACTTACTTAGTTGTTCCTCTTCTACCCTGGGGTATAGAGGTTTGCCACAGAGAGAGAGAGCAGTACTATACTATCGGCTGTCTTCTTCCTGGCCTGGTTCTAGTCTAGTCCTCAGCCCTTCAGAGATTGTCTATTGTTGTCCTCCCAGTAAACTCTGGGTCATCCTGGAGGTCTGAATCCTTGGCTCTTGTTTTCCCATATTTGCTAGCAACTTCATCATGTAAAACAAATTGTTGCAGAAAGCAACAAAGCAACAGTGTGCCAGTGCTTGTTGCAGGCTTTCCACAAAGGGACCTGCTGCATGCTCCATAGGGAGTGAAAAGGACAGTGGTGGTGATGAATGAATATCACAATATCTCCAATATTAACATTTCATAACAAATAGTGATATAGTGTGAGATACTTATATACTCGGTGATCAGTGGTACTCTAAGTCACAGGACTCTTACTTTTAGGTGAGCTGGAACAAGAGAAGAAAAAAACCAAGGCTGAGATGTCGGCACAAGAAAAACGGTTGGCTAAGAAAAGAAAGATTAAAGACCTGTTTGACAAGGACTATGATATGAAGGGAGATAATGAGTTTTATGATACATGGAAAACAGAAACTGAAGAGCAGTCCAAGGTTGGTATATTTAACTATAAAGAGTATGTAATTGTGTCCTAGTGAAAATGTGTGTCGTTATTTGTGTCCTAGTGAAAATGTGTCGTTATTTGTGTCCTAGTGAAAATGTGTGTCGTTATTTGTGTAGTTCAGTATTTCCCTCAAGGGGTTCAAGGGATACGTGACACAATTTTTATTTAACTTAATCGTACTTTGTTTGTTTGTTTTTTTTTTTTTTTAAAGAATCCATCATTATATCCGCTGTCCGGTTAGAGTGTTTGATTTGTATTGTTCTTCTTCTTCTTCTTCGATCCTTAACCACCGACCGTCAAAGCAGTCAGTGGCCATCATGCCTAGTGGCGTCTTGTAGGGCAACAACAAATTGATTCCGTTTTGCACGGTCGGTGGCCATCCTTCGTACAGTGCCCCAACTCTGGTTCATTCTTTGCATCTCAGCTTCCACAGTTCTCCGCCAAGTTGTTTTTGGTCGAGATTTGTATTGTTACTTGCGTTATTTTAATTAGTTTTTTTAAGTTATTTATTTCTTTTACGTATAGAATGTATTGGATAGATTACATATATATATAAATCAGTAGCATAAATTATATATACCCAAGTGTAGATAAAATAGTATTATTAAAAATACCCCGTATTATCTTAACTCCTGACTCAGATGCTACGCTGGTAAGATTAAACTGTCATAATTACTATGTGATTACTGTAAGTTTGGGACATACTGGTGTAGTTGATACATTTTTAAAAATGCACACTTTATCTAAACATTTCATTTCTAATAAGGTGCCTTGCCTTGAGGCTTCGGAGATCATGTCCATCCACAGATCTAGATTTTATATGCTGTCTGTCAGGTCTGCTGTTGATCTCTTCTAGTGCCATCAAATATTTTCTCTCTGTCTTCCTTTATTTTTCCCATGGTGACAAGGTCATCATGTGCTCCACTTCTCATCATGTGAAGTTTCAAAGTCGTCTCCTTATATTTCTATATAATATTCCTTTGTTTATCAAATAAATAAATATAGTGTGATTCACTTCCCTAGGTAGGCGGTGGTGCCGTTCGGAAGGTCCTGGGTTCGATTCTCCAGTAAGCCTATCACTTCTGTTGTTTTTCTGTTTCTAGTTTTCTATTTCTCATGAGTGCCTGAAACCTACCTTTATGTGCGTAATATTTATTTATCTTTGTGATAGTGTCTCTTTTATTTTTGTAGTTGACGTAGGTAGTGGATTTTTTCATCTTTATCTCAACGTCTGGTTTTGTGAATAGCCAGTGGTTCAAATAAAACAGGACTGAATTTATAATTAATACGAACATGCAGAAAAACAACGCAAGTCCACAAGATGGCGGTTTTCAAATTCAGAGTCTTGAGAAATATGACGTTTTCTTTTATTTTCTTTCCTTTTCTCCAATCCTTTGTTACAAAAAGTAAGTTTCATTCAGATTTGGTAAAGGCAATGATTCGATGATTCAGTGACCTATTTTTCAACAATAAGGCGTTGCATGAAGAAAGATTTAGTTCCTCTTGTATAAAATTCATCACAAACAGTCTTCTCAGTCTGTAGTAATTTCTTTTTTATGTTTAGTATGGTTAGCGGCTTATTTTAACAAGAAAAATTGCTGACTCGAAGAGAGACAAACAGTGGTGATCAAATTACCTGCAGTTGCTATGATTATCCAAAATTCGTCTTGCTCTATAATTTGACAGCATCCTGACCCTTTTAACATTTTTCCTTTGTTGCATTCAATGTTACAAGGACTTGCTACAAAATTCTAAAAATGTGTCCATACTTGACGAAAGACATATGAAGACCGCCTTAGGCCTAGAACACAGTTTCTATGGTCTCTAGCCACCAAATTTTTTTTCAACATCATACCGTTTACTATTAATTGTTTATGCATCACGTAGAGATGCCTATTCCACCATTTCCACTTTCCGGAATTCCGTAGTGGAGTGTTGTTATGACGTCACTTGGAGAAAGCCTACCCTTATAACCAAGTATCCCCCTCTTCCTGTGACACTTGGAAAGTAATTTTGCCACAAAAATGTGAAGAGCAGCTTTACTGAATGACAGGAACAGAGTAGACAACAAAAATGTGTGGACCATCTTTCTCACGGCAGAAGAAGAAATAACAAAAATTGAAGAACTTGACGAAGACAAGATTATTTGGATTAAAGTAGCTCAAACATGTTAATAAAACATCAGAAATGGATAAACGGTAAAGGAAGTCCCATAGCAGATACTGCCTTAGTGAAGTGAAGTATTAGAGACTAAATCATACTAGGTCCAGCATTGAGAGGTAGGGTGACCAGTTCCCTTCTTCACTGCCTTTGCTAACTCCAAGAGCAGAGTCGGGTACCCATTTACAGCTGGGTAGACTGGAACATGTCGGTACTGTGATTTAAACCCGACACCTTTGCCGCGATAGACCAGCGCTCTAACCACTGTGTCAATCGGACACTCCAGAAATGGGTACAGACTGATAAAAGGAAAGATAAACAAATCTTAAGTAATTTTTTTGTAACATTATGTACTGAGATAGCAACTTGATCATATAGAACAAATTGTTTCAGAAACCACCACTGTATGATGTACTGTGTTGCAGGTTTCTTGTTAGGGGCCTAGCAGCAGTGTTTATCTATGCTGACTGTCAATCAGGAAAAGAGTGTGATAGAAAAGAAATGGCAGTGTACTGTGTACAGTGTATAAAAAACTAATAAAGCACAGAAGTATAGACACATTGTTAAGTGTTAAAAAAATCATGCTGAAATTTCTCTTTTAATAGTAGTAATGATGAGTATAGTAGAAGTTATGAAGATTTTAGGGCATTCTTAGACTGGGTATACATTTCACAAAATACTATCACATCACTGAGTATGAATTTGTAAATTTAACTTTAAATTTGATTACATTTTTTTGTTTCTAGATCTACCTAATAGAATTTTGATGTTTCTGAAAAATACAGTAACAATCAAATTCTCGTAATTACCATGAAGAGTACATTTTTTATCATGCTGTTATGTTTACTCAAATTCCAGGTACGCATTAAGAAGCACAGGTGGTACAAGAAAATCCTGAAGACAAGGAATCCCCTCATTATCTCTCTTGGTTGGCGCCGCTTCCAGACTATTCCATATTACTACAAACTGGAGGATAACATGCGGCGACGCATGCTCAAGTACACCCCAGAACACATTCACTGTCATGCCACATTCTGGGGTAAGAAGTGACTAAAAAGACAATAGTTGTTGAGCAGTTTCTCCTTCGTCATCGTTAGCTGTTATATAACCACACTTATCTCTTTCATAAAATGGTAGGCCTGTTTCAGACTTCTCTCAGTCATCATACTGTTGTTGTTTGATTGTAAAAGATCTACATATACTTGCAGGACTTCTCTATGTAGAAGATGAAAAGCTTGACGGTGAGAAGGAAAATAAAAAAATTTGAACTGTGGAGCTTTAGAAGAATGCTTTAAAATATCATGTGTGCAATATGACCATGAAAAAAACAGATTGTGAAAACAGTGTTGCCTTAACTTATTTTTGTGGTTGTGTGATGAGAATAAAAATCACAAAACAATCCACTTTTACCATCAACAAAAAAAGGAAACAACAGTGAGGGAGAAGTAAAACAAATACGTAGTTCATCTGGTAGAATAGGTACATAGACAGATTAAAATAATTAGCATATATCCAATCCAGTAGCACATAGACTAAAATAATTAGCATATAGACAATCCAGTAGCACAAAGACTAAAATAATTAGCATATAGACAATCCATTAGCACAGACTAAAATAATTAGCATATATCCAATCCAGTAGCACATAAACTAAAATAATTAGCATATATCCAATCCAGTAGCACATAGACTAAAATAATTAGCATATAGACAATCCAGTAGCACATAGACTAACATATGGGGGGGGGATTACATATTTAAATTTAAAGCAATAATATTTAATAGTAAATACTAATGTAAACATGACATCAAGTAAAACAAATTCATCAGTTAGGTGCATGTCCAAGCTTTTACAACTTTGATGTATGAAAGTAGATTTCTTTTCAAGCTAGCGTAGCTGTTAGCTTTGACCTTTATTGTGTGAGTGCTATTAGTGATTGTCTTTATTTAAACTTGGATAACTATATTGTACATTTGGTGAAAATCAGTTGTTTATTCAGTAACATAATTTCTCTTTTCTGATTTAAAGTTATCAATTTTAAAAAAATCTTGTCAGGGCCAATTACTCCTCAAGGCACAGGCTTTCTTGCTGTGGAGTCAGTGGCAGAAAAGACAGTAAGTGGTTGCTGGAATGTTTGTTGTGTGAAAATAATAAACAGTAATCTTGGTGTTCATTCCATTCATTTAGATATATTGATTTTAAAATCTTCTATTGACAGCTTTTAAGTTGTAACATGTTATGGATCTAGAAATAAACTGACCTTTTCAAGTAGTGTCAAATGAATTTTCAAGAAAGAAAATGGACGTATTCTACGTGGTTTATTTATTTGTTTTCAGCCTAATTTCCGCATTGCTGCCACTGGTGTAGTTTTAGAGTTAGACCAGTCAGCTGATGTAGAGAAAAAGTTGAAACTTGTTGGTACACCATCGAAGGTGTTTAAAAAGTCAGCATTTATTCAGGTAAATAATAGTGTAATAATTGTGTAACATGTGTCTTTGTTATTGTAGTACTTTAATACAGAGATTCTAAGATGTTTTGGAATATATCAGTAGTGAGAATGGTTAAAAATTATTTGGTTTGAGATGGGCTACAATGCATTGCTGATGGGAATGGTTAGAAATTATTTGATCTGAGATGGGCTGCAGTGAGAATGGTTAAAAAGTATTTGGTTTTCCTGTTCCTAGTCATTTCATTCATTAAGTTACATGAAACTGTATTAAATTCTATAACTTAATCATGATCTGGTTCAGTAATAATTTTACTACAACACTTTATGGTATTGTTTAGAACATGTTCACCAGTGCCTTAGAAGTAGCCAAGTTCCAAGGTGCCAGAATTCAGACAGTGAGTGGCTTGAGGGGACAGGTCAAGAAAGCTTTACACTCCCCAGCTGGGTCATTCAGGGCAACTTTTGAAGATAAAATTAGACTGAATGGTAAGAATGTTTTCTTTTTTAGCTATCATCATCATCATCATCATCATCAGCTGCCATCTTCACATCGAAGGTCGGCTGCAATAGATCTCCAACGTCTTCTGTCTCTTGTCTTGATGGTGCACTCTGATAGACTCTTTCCTGTCCATCTCTTGTCTTGATGGTGCACTCTGATAGACTCTTTCCTGTCCATCTCTTGATGTTATCTTTACAGTTATAGCGCTGGCTTCCTCTTGCATGTTGTAGTTAGTGCTATTATAAAAATATGAATTAATGTTACGAAAATCATCAATGAGAGCTGATTTCAAGAAATTACATCCTTTTTCAGTATCGAGCACTGGTTATATTTATTATTTTTCATGTGGTAAATGTTGATCATGTAGTTCTGTGAGGATATACACCTCACGGTAGAAGGGGAACGACTAAGTAAGTCAGTTCTGTGAGGATCTACACCTCACGGTAGAAGGGGAACGACTAAGTAAGTCAGTTCTGTGAGGATCTACACCTCACGGTAGAAGGGGAACGACTAAGTAATTAAGTTCTGTGAGGAGACAAACAAAGAATAGGACTACAACTTCCTGAGGCATGTCGTGAGGACTGTCAACTAGTATGAGGTTGGCTGCCTCATCATGTAAAAGAAATTGCTTAAAAAACCACCACAAGAAGAGCACAGGGGCTTTTAAACAGGCTTCTTGAAAGAGAGCCACTTTAATAGTGACTCCATTGCTCCAGTAGAAGAAAAAAAAAGTAGAAGGATGTAATGAGAGAAGGATGTAATGAGAGTTTATTATTCACATGTGGACATCATCATTTTCCTTTGTGCTCCTTACAGAGCATGGAGCCACCACAGTAGATGGTTCCCTTACAGGGAGCCAGCATCAGACATTCACATGGTCCTGAAGTGATGGTTTATGACATTCACATGGTCCTGTAGTGATGGTTTATGACATTCACATGGTTCCTGTAGTGATGGTTTATGACATTCACATGGTTCCTGTAGTGATAGTTTATGTGGCAATTAGTTTTATATGATGATGTTGACAGCCCCATGCATAACCTTGTATTAGTTGCCTTGTACAACAAACGTGGGGGGGGGGGGGGGGTGTACATTATGCCTGTTCTTTCTTTATCCCTTCTGGAACTTCACAGGACATTTTAGTTAAGTGCCATTCAACAAATAAACAACAACCCGATATCTGTCAATAATGGAACAAGAGGTAAGATAGAGACTTTAGTTTTAGGTAAAACACATTGAGACCAGCTAATGGCAGTTCTTGGTCAAATCAAATTAGTGCGAACACAGTAGTACAGAACTTCCCAGTATAGCTTGATTATAAAAAGTACTGGCCTGATGACATCAAGAGGTCCAACAGTAAACACATTAACACAACATAAAAGTAATTTAGTCACTTAAAGTTGCAAAGGTTACTCCTGGCATTAACTTCATGATTTGTATGTCACGTGTTAACAGCAGATAACAAAATTTATGGTTGTAAAATCAGCACAGAAAATTTAGCAACGCCAAAATCCATTGGATTTCAAATAAAAAATCTTTTTTATTCCAACAGATTTAGGATTCAGATTCAGTCTTATTCCTGATTAAAGCAGTTACCTGGAAAACAAAAAAAATGAGGCTTATCACAATGGACAGTTTAGAAGTAACATTTCCTGACTGGTTTAACAGCACATGAACAATATATTTCCGCAGATGTTGTTTTCCTAAAAGCATGGGTAAAAGTGGAAATTCCCAAATTCATCATGCCAGTTACTTCCCTGCTACTGTCACATGAAGGCAAGCAAGCCTGGATGGGTATGCACACCATTGGTCAGCTCAGACATGAACGAGGGTTGGCAGTACCACAGAAGTCAGACTCTTTATACAAGGTAATATCTTAGGTAATATCTTAGGTAATATCTTAAGTAATGCTGAATGTAATGGTAGACTCATTTTTGTGTTGGTGACAACTGCAGCAGTATTGGTTTATCAAAAATATGGAAATAACATCAAGTATGATTGTTGTTTGTATATTCATAAAGGAATAGATGGAATATTATTGATGGACTTTTTTCACAACTAGTGGTTCCTAATGGTGTCATACTCCTCCCCATCCCCGCCCAATCTCCTAGGTAGTGAGATAAAGGATAAGGGCGAAAAAATAGGAGGTCCCCTGTCCAAGTTGCACACGTTAAAAATCCCTTTCAGTTGGAAATCGTTAAAAGTAAGCCATATGGTTCGCTGCCCTGGCAAAATTGAAAAATTAGGAAACCTACCCACCACAAAAATATTTATAGAATGTGTGATTCTTGCATACACGCTTTGGGATCCTCACTGGTGCTAAAAGCTTGTGCACTGTGCTGAGATCCTCCTTGTGTGATCTAAGGGAGATCAGAGCCGTCATGGAGTTGTCTGTGTGTAATGAAGATGGTCCTTAAAACCAAAAGAAACCATCAAGAACGTCACTCAAGTGTAGTTCATTTACTGCAGAAGTTTAACAATGTATTGATTTACTTAAATAGTTACTCTGTTGTCCATGATGTTCTGCTTTATAACAAAATGAAAAATCTGTATTGGAGTCAGTTTTACAAATGAAGAATGCACTAGAAACACACAGGACGTTTCAGGATTACCGTTCTTCCGTCATAATCTTTTACTTTTACTTAGTGATTCCTTTCCTAACCTGGGGTGTAGAGGTTAGCCAGAGAGCACACTATGCTGTCATATCAGTTTAGGTACAGTTATTGTTATTAATCAGAATCGACATCATTGCACTCCGGGCAAACCCATAGGTGCTCAGTCTCCTGCAGCAAATGTCGAAGGGTATGAATGCTAATTGTTCCTGTTGCGCACTGGTTGTATACACGCCGGATGCGTCCTCTCATACGTCCATCCCTGCTGGTCGTACGGTCAATGCTGAATTCCAGCAATCAGCCTTGATGAGTCATCGATTGCAGTGTCATTCTCTAATAGACGAACATGAATCGCCCTCAGTATTTCTTCCTTATCCATGGCCAGTGCACCATTTATGGGTGCTTTTGAAGCTAGTCTGTCAGCTCTTTCATTGCCGCGTACCCCGTACCCCGGCATGACTAGGACAGTAGATCCATATCAGTTCTTGAAGATTCGATGCTTCTATGGAGGTTTTCCATTCATGTCAAAGCCAACCATTTTGGACCTTTCGACGCATGGATTGTGAGTCTGATACAATAACTGCCTTTGTAAAAAAGTCTCAAACTGCCATCTTAAGGCAGCAGTAACTGCCTGTACCTCCATTCTCATGCTGGAGGTTGTTATCATGTAAGCCCGGCTATGTTCAGCGACGGTTCTGCCCTTTACTCTAGCAGAGAAGCCCCACCCTGATTTATTACCACAGATTACAGATGGAGGTGAAATTCGTTTCTCACCTTAGACGCCGAAAGAAAAACATCAGGAATGTGTATATTTCGATGGATATCACCATGTTATGTTAAATTATAGAATAAAAGATACACCAGAGTATCTAGTGGTTAGATATTTTCCTATAACTGACCTCGAAACCCTCGAATCGGTCGGTTGGATCGGAGGGTTGATCAGTGAGTTAACAATTCACTATCGTAAAACAAGCTATTGTTATCGAAACAGAGGTGAAAATCGACAGTAAACATGGACTCACTCAAGCTTGAGCTGTTTAATTCAAATGTTTCTCATGTGTTTGTTAAGGCCTGTGAGAGTTGGGGAAATAAAAAATCATTGGATTGAAAACAAGGGACCATATCATTCGAGACAATGGCTCAGAAATCCCCATGCAACATCAGTTGGAAAGAATTCAAGACTAATCGACAAATAAGAGAAGACTCTAGGCAGAAATATGTCTCCGACTATATAAGGAAAAGACGATGGTCATATATCGGTCATGTCCTACGAATGCAAAACAACTGAATACCACTACAGGCGCTCACTTGGGTTCCTGAGGGTAAGAGGAAAAAAGGAAGACCAAAAGAAACACTCAGAAGCCATAAATGAGATCCCCCCCCCCCTCTTTATTTCGCTCCTTAAATAATGTGCAGCTAAGATAGTGGCGTCACAACGAACAACCTGGGGATGCACTTTTTCTGTGGTTATGCGCCGTGTTTACGCTTTTAAGAATTTTTTATTTTATTGGATTATTGACAGCAATCCATCATGCTTGCATATCACAATAGAAGGACTGAAATGCAGGTATGACAATGCATCCCTTTACAGTGAATGAGGTTCCAGAGTTGAGAAGAAGGCGATGGATAGGACACACATTGAGGAAACCTGTTGATAGCATTACAAGGCAGTCCTTGTTCTGGAATCCACAGGGAAAGAGAGGCAGAGGTAGACCAAAAAACACATGGAGAAGAGAACTGGACCATTTTTATTGAAAATTGAGGAAAAACATGGAAGTTTGAGCGGAGCCCACAGGACATTACTTGCATGTCTTTGGCTTTCTTTGAGGTTCTAATATGCTCTCTTGGGGAGCTAAAGGGTTACATGATTGACAGACCCATCATGTGGACAATGGCATCATCATAGGCCCCGCACCTTTCTCAGATTTATAAGCTTATTCATGTTGTCTCTCCACATCTGTTATTCCATTGGACAAGCTTCTGCATTTTCTACCAAGGCTGATGATGACTTAATGGTAGTTCATTCACAGCTCTCATCTGAAAACTCCACTCTTCCCCAGTTTGGGAATATACTTTCATAAGGTTAAAAGAAACCTGTCTAATGGCGTTTAGGGAGGAGCGGTGTGTAGAGTTTGTCCGCCTGCGCCATATGTTTCCCCCTCTTTATTCTCGCTCCTTTGATGTCAGCTCATGTTCCCATACATGTAAATGTTATTTGTCTGTGGTTACACGTTGAATTTACGCTTTTACCGGGTCCTCGTATAATCTGGATCTTAAAACAGCAATCCAAGCATGTGCCGCATTTCATCACAATAGGGGTATCTTGCGTGCAGGCCCAAGGACCATACGCATCCCTTCATTTTGAATGCGGTATCGCCCAGTCGTTGGGAACACTGTGATATTGACACCATGAGTCTTCCCATCGGCCATATGTGGTCAATTACAGGCAAGATCAGCTGATTAGACACTAGGTTTCCCAGGAATCGCTCTGGTACAATTCAGGAAACTCGACCCAGTTACCCGTTTGCGGTTTATTATTTTTTTTTACTTGTATTAACTGGGGGATCCCCCTTCATTATCTGGACTTTCTTTGAGCAAGGCCTTTCACTTCTGCTGCACCTAATCCATGTTCTCTTTGGGCCTTCCCTGTTACTTGCCCATTGAGTATATTGTAAAAGTCGTTATGGTCTGTTAGGGCCAGTTGTTTCCCAAAGATTTGTTCGGGCCATCTCCACCCTTGCCTTTAGATCTCGTCTATGCTTCTGGTTTGATCTTGTAGTTTATCCACATTTTTTTATGTTACACCATCTGAACGATATTTGGATAGGATAATGCAGTTAATTACCAATTATTCACAGTTCCCATTGAAAAGCTTCTCATACTGTCCTCGGTTTGGGAACCTATGCTGGCATTGGGTTAAAGCTGAGAAACTCTCGATGATGGCGTTAGTGGAGGACACTGGACATGTGTAAGAGTTTGTACTCAGGCAATTTATGTTCTCCTGCTTTAAGCGCTCACGTCATGGCCCGGTATAATCAAGCCTCTTTTACATGTAAACGTTATATTAAGTAATACTGTTGAATTTAGCTTGACAAGTCCTCAACAACTCCCTTACAACTGAATGCCCATCTGTTGTCCCATTTTCCCTTATCACCCCCTTAGGTCTTCCAAACGCGGGCGGGGGGGAATCGCCCACTTTGGGAACATGGAATCAGTTTTACAGATTTGTAAAACTGATTCCATACTATTTTATTTTGTAATTTATATATTTATTTCCTTACTAGTTTTACAGCAACCTCTTCATATATTGACATATACTCTCTTAATGTTTACACACATTATTTACACAATATTGCTAAATACATGGGAAGGTCAAAAAGTAATGCCTCCTATTTTTTATGTATGTAAATACTGCATTGGTGTGCAATTTGTAAATTTAGCAGGATTCCTTAAACACTTCTGCACTGTATAGCATTACCAATCTGTTTCAGTAACAGGTGGCACCACTGTAACAGTTTAAAAATGGCTGCCAAAGACGCTCGGTTAAAACAATGTTATGTCACAGAATTCCTCAATGCTGAAGGCGAGACCCCAATTCGCATCCACGAACGTTTGAAGAATGTTTATGGAGATTCAACAGTGGATGTTAGCACTGTCCGACGTTGGGTACATCGTTGTGACGAAGCTGAAGTAGGTCAATCCTCAATGGCTGACGCAAAGCGGGATAGGCCGTTCCGTCTAACCGCACTTTGACTTGTTAAACATTCATCGAGTTTGATGGTGAATCATTCGTAAACCGTCGGTAACACAGGATGAACTTTCTTCCATGTTGTCCATTAGTAAAGGCAGTGTCTAGAACATCATTAAAGACCTGGGTTATTCAAAAGTTTATGCACGGTGGGTACCCATTAAAAGATCAGAGAACTGCACTACTGTTGCACGATAATGCCACGCCACACACCGCTAAACGCACCATTGATGCGATTGCAGAATTTGGCTGGACATTATTACCACATCCCCGACCGTGCACCTTCTGACTTCCATCTGTTTGGACCACTGAAAGAAGATCTTCGCGGACATCACTTTGAGGACACCGAGACCCTTAAACGCGCCGTGTGCCAGTGGTTTAGGAAAAAGGACACAAATTTTTACCGTGCGGGGATACATGCCCTTGTGAGAAGATGGACAAAAACTGTAACAAATAATGGAGACTACATTGAGAAATAAATTGTTGAAGTTCAGACTTGGGGCTACATTTCAATGTGAATTGTATCTGTTTTCTTGCCTATTGACTGAAATAAAAAAATTACGAGGCATTACTTTTTGACTGTCCCTCGTACAAGATGGCAATGTAATTGTAAAATATATTATCTGAGGGATCTTCTTTGCCTTGCTCTTGAAACATGCATTTGGAGATGCAACTGAAGGAATATGCCATCACACCAGGTCAGATGGCCTACTGTTTAACCTGAAGGCAAACAAAAAATCAGAAGGGTCACTATAAGAGACTTGTTATTCGCTGTTGACGCTGCAATAGTCACTCAAAGCCAACAGGAGCTTCGGAGCTTGATGAATCGTTTCACCCAAGCATGCAAGGACTTTCACCTCACAATAGGTCTAAAGAAAACAAATGTGCTCAGTCAGGATGTAGGTGCTGCACCAGTTATCACTATCGATAACTATGAATTGGCAGTGGTGCACCACTTCACATACCTGGGGTCTACCATCAATGATAAACTCTCTCTGAACACAGAAATGGAGTCACATTGGCAAAGCTGCAGCAACGTTTGCCCGCCTCACAACGCATGTTTAGGGAAACTCCAAACTCACAATGAAGACCAAAGCTGCGGTATATAGCCTGCATCACCAGCACAATTCTATATAGCAGCAAGACATGGACAACCTATGCTAAGCAAGAAAGAAGACTAAAAACATCCCATCTACAGTGTCTATGCCACATTCTGGGTACTTCTTGGAAGGAGAAAGTGAAAAATTTTGAGGTGCTGTCACATGCTGGCATTCAAAGCATGTATACACTGCTTAGACAGTGCAGACTACAATGGCTTGATGATGTCCACCGCATGGAAGATGGTCGCTTCCTGAAAGGTAACTTTTACGGACAACTGGCAGATGGAAAAAGAACAGGTGGGTGACAGCAGCTGAGGTTCAAAGTTGTGTGCACGAGAGACATGAGAGTACGGGACATAAATCCAGCAACCTGAGAGGATGAAGCTGCCGATTGCACCAAGTGGCGATGCTCTCTACAGTGCCACCTCATAATGGGCGAAAAGAAGCTCTCACAATAAGTAGACGAGAAAAGAAAATGTCGAAAGGAACACCAGAGAAAAAAAGCAGCTGTGGCTGTCACTTCAAGGGTGCATTCCCTGTAGTCAGTTAGACTGAAGGGGCTATTATGTCTTAGGTGTAATCTGGTTTTTGCTGCAGATTTATTAGTTTTATAAAATGCACCTTCTTTATGTTATATAGTGTGTAAATTTTCTGTACAGCAAACATAAGAAAAGAATTGTCACCTAACAGAAATAATTTTAGTTCCCTTGACAACTTTTTCATCATTCACTAGCCCATTGTGAGGCCGGAGCGACAGATAAAGCCCATAGTCATCCCAAGAGAACTAAAGAAACGTCTGCCATTTAAAGATACACCTAAAGATTTGATTCAGTCCCAGGAACCAAAGAGAGTCGCAGTTGTTTTGGAGCCAGCGGAAGCAAAGGTCAGACAATCCTGTTTTATTTTATTTTTCCCATAACAAATATTTACAGCTATGAAGAAACTACTAGTGTTAGTTTTTGTCAGTCTATTGGCATGTTATACATTCATTTTATTGATCTTTTAGGAATATACATATTTTATATTTATAACTCGTACAATTTTTTTTAACGTAGTTTTAAATATTTGTGGTGCAATTTTTTGTTTTAAACATTTGCAGGACACTGTTACGTAGATCGTTGTGGCATATTACTTTTGTTTCTGCATATTATTTTGTGTGTGGTCATTATGGTAATTTATTTGACTTTTTAAATGCGTACATATGCCATATAGAAGGATTAGACACTGGTATGACAAGATCCAGTGTGGGACTGATGGAAGAAACCAGACAAATACCAGGAACAAGAGGTGAAGAAAAGTTATTGTTTAGGACGTGCAGTGAGGAGATCTGGTGAAGGCTTCACAAAGCTGTCCTTGTTCTGGAATCCACATGGTAAAAGAAACAGAATGAAACTAAAAAATGAACAGAGAAGAGAATGGGATACAGACCAACACACACACAAAATGAAACATGGAAATAACTGGAATAGATAACACAGGACAGGTACTAATTAGTTAAAGATTTATGTTGAGAGCTACAGGGTTAATGATAATTGAGCTTTTGAAATGTAATATGTTTCATGCAAGACTTACAATTTCAAAATGTGAACATCATTTTCAATTGAAATTCATAATTTTCTTGATGACAGATTGCAAACTTTATGAAGAGAGTCAAAGCTGTGTACAAGGACAAAGCCATTGCCAACCATCGAGCAATGAGGCAGAGAGCAAAAGTGCATCAGAAGAAAAAGGAAGCAGAAGAGGCCATCAGACAAGAGAAGCTGAAAATTGCCAAGAGGAGACTACACAAGATTTTAGGAGAAATGAAACTGAAGAAGGAAGGAAGAAAAGGCCATGCATAAATGTTGTGTGAATGTACATTTGAGGTTAATATTGTACGTTTGTGTATATCACTTTTGATCGGTTTGTGTACATGGTGTATGCATGTTGAAACTTTTCTCCTTGTTCTTACAGCTTTTTTATTATTGTGTATCTGATGGTCTTAATATACTTACTTAGTTGTTTGAGCCATGCTGTTCAGTAATATTAATTTAGTGGCCTTCAGTTCTTCTCCATGTTGAATTCTGCTGGTTAGGTACTTCGTGGTTTAAAAAAAAAAATATTCAATATGCTTTTGTCAGGGAAGCAAAATATTATTTTCCAATGTAGTAACACAATTGTTTATTTATAACATCTTTCAAATTCATCATTGTAGCAGTGACTTGCTCTTGTACCTGTGGTTTCTGTGGCTTTTTCTGAACACGATGAGGTTGCCAGTCCATGCCCCACTTCATATTACTTGTCTGGGTGTGCAGTAGTTCTAATCTTTGTTGTGTCTCTTCAATGAAAGAAATATCTTGACTGTCATGTTTTGAGCTGTGTGACTTGTTTGTAAAGAAAATGTACAAGAAATTACAGTGCATACAGTGTCAGCTAAGCTGCACAAAACTAACCCGCAACTTGCAGCATACAAGTGTATTCATTACTGCATCCAAGATTTTTTTAAACTGGACAGGCACGCACAATGCGTTTTGCAGAAAACATTTTTGTTTTAAACATGTTTTTTTTTCCTGTTAAAGGATGGAAAGAATTTTTTGTTGTGAGTTTTGTTTTTCAACTAAAGGCAGTTAAGTGTTATGCTGTCTTGCCACAGTTCATCATGCCCACAAGCTTGCTGTAACAAACTGACCAACAGCCTTTCCTTTGAGGTAATGTCAGTTGACCACTGCTACATTATATTGTAATCTTTCAAGGCTGTATAGAGATTATTTATCGTTATGATGCTAGTCATAAAAAAAGCAGGGGTGGTATTATGGCATACCGTCATACAGCAAGCACAGATATTTTAATGGAGTCAAAGGAATAAACTTGTAAAAATAAATGTAGATGTAATGATTTATATTTGACCACTTTTCTCAAACATCTTATTTCTTTCATAGTTTCGTGTTGATGTGTGAAAGGTGGTTTTAAACATATTCAAGTTGAAGTCTGGTATAAAAGTGATGAATATCTATATCTGATTCAGCGGCAGCCTGATCGTTTCGATTAAAAAAAAAAAAAAATGGCATCTCTCGGTTTCTGAAGCAAAAATTCCACCGCCCGAAAGCCATGGCTTTAAAAAATCAAAATATCGATCGATTTCGAAAATAATTTCAGAAAACGGAAGCTGCGCTTGTTACCAAAAATCTCTGTATAGCGAGATCTCGTTGCACTTTGGCAATGAATGACAACTACGTTTCACGGGCGGTATCGGCCGTTTTGGTCTGTACCTTAGACTTTTTGCGCGGGCGGTTTTGGCCGTTTTAAATGGTAAAGGGTTAACATATATTCTGTGAAAAAGATGGACAAGCAAAAAAATGGTGGTGAAGATCAAAAGATAATTATTCAAGACATGATAGATAAAACGGCCAACAAGGAAACACTACCCACAATCTTGAAGACGTGTGCCTTGGAGACCATAAACAGCTACCCAACGTCAGCAATACAGGCCTACACAGATGGTTCAGCTTTCAAGACCACCTCCTTTGCAGGATACATCGTCTGCATATGGTACCTGGATGGATCCTCTTATGAGTTCTGTGACTCCTGTGGTGAGAATTGTTCAAATTATGAAGCGGAGGCTGAGGCCATCAAGACAGCCATTGAATTACTACACCAACAGTTTGACCTTATGGAACGAAAGCCATCAGATATAGTGATCTTCAGTGACTCCATGTCTGTTCTGGAAGCACTTAAACAGACTCCATATGAAAACAGACATTTTTCTTATAGGAAGAGCGGTTCACAACTTGATCACAGCCTACTCCATCAGTGTAACCCTACAGTGGATCCCTGGGCACAGTGATCTAACTGGAAATGAGACAGCTGATAGACTTGCAAAAGCAGGAGCCTCTAAACAACAAAAGGACAGACCCTGCAGCATGAGAACAGTCAAACAGATTCTCAGAAACAACACAAGGGAAATCTGGCTGAACAGATGGGCGAACGGGCCGACTGGCCGAAATGTCTTTAATGAAATGACCTGCCCAAAAGACAATGACAACATAAACAGACTCAGCAGGAGAAATCAGTCTTATCTTTCAGTTCCGAACAGGACACGCCAGAGTCAATAGCCATCTAAACCGTATCAACCCTCAGCACCTACCCATGTGTAGACACTGCTTTCATCCCTATGAAACAACCAGACACCTCCTCAAGGAGTGTCCATCACTCACAAACGCCAGGAAAAAACTTTTACAGACACCTCTGACAGTCACCAACTCACTATATGAAACGTTAAAACAACTGCAGAAAACCTACACTTTTTTAAGAATGGCATTGGGCTGCCAAGAGTAGATATGCTCAGCAGCTATGGGATTATCGACAACAACAATTCAAGACATACATGGAGGTGTTTAAAATGCAGAAATAAAAGCCTAGTATCTATGTGACAGTGTCGGTGTTCCTTTTTATATATTTTAACTAGGTGACTGAGGCAGGCCTAGTTATTTGTTGTTTAACTATCTCCCAAGTGAGACTATCTCTTTGACTGGCCTATGTTCCGCCAGAGATGGTGATTCCTGGATGAGATAAGGTTCGTCTTTTCTCCAACCCAGACCACGTTCTTCTCTCCTAGGTGTTGTACTACGACTGATGCGTATAGGGTGTTCTATTATTTCTATCTCTCCTATTACTCACTTCTAATAACTCTCCTTTCCCTTATCTCTTCATACATCAAAGCAACTTAAGTGATGTGGTTCAACTCAAAAAACAATTTATTTACATCAGATAATCCATGATCATCAATATAATTCATCAGATACAGTTCTCAATTACAATGTCCTCAAGTCTTCCACTTGATTCAATCAAATATCTCTAAACATAGTTATATTGTTTCTCCTGTAGCCTCTGGCATATTTCGTTATATACCTAGCCTACTAAAGTTCCTTTTCAGGTTCTATTATTTTTCTCATATTTTCTACAACAGATCTTCTAAATCCTTGGAGTCATGTTCTCACCAAATCTCGATCTAGTTAAGTTTTACTCCTTTAAATGCAGCATATAAGATTCAATAGCTCAGTTTCTTGGCTGTAATTCTGAAAACATTTTTTTCTAACTAATGAGATGCCTGTAAAAATTCATCTTCTTTAATTCACACATAAAGTTCTATAATGTCAGGTACAGCTGTGTTGTTATCCTCATACTTACTCTTTAATGAGAGCGCATGAGTTGTTTTATAAATGTCAGTGGTGTAAACCCTTTGCTCATATTTCTTGTTTACAGATAATGTCTCATCTACTTTGCATGACAGCTCATCCTGGCTATCTGATAATGAAAGTTATCCACTTTCTAAGCTTTAATTGCGCCTTTGCTTCAACTTTCTCTTCTGTTACTCGCTCCCTTAATTGTGAGCGTCTTTATCTTCTGACAACCTGTGTACTGTAGTTCTGAAACCATGTCTCTCTCTGCAAATAGTCTAAGCATAAGTAGAGTCAAAAGGGCTTCTTACCGTACTATACAGAAGTCCGATACTTATCACTGACTTACTATCACTCCTATAAGCTAATCCTAGGTTTAGCAGCACAAATTATCAATCAATTCTAAGTGTTCTCCTGAATTCCTATTACTATGATTCTAAAGCTATCTACTTCTGTAGACCTTCTGCACACCGCAGATTTCACATTTCTTGAGCGCCCTGCACGGCACGTCTCGTCTGGTCAACTGTTCTGGTGAGACTGATCTCCTTTCGTCCTTCAATTTCCTATCTGATGGTCCAAAGTTGTTTTAGTTAATACGATTGGTCCGTTGTTCAGTTCACTCACCTATCGGCACGCTTAATTCTATGCTGTCAGCTCCGTGAACTGTGCTACATAACTGTTTACCTCTAGTCACTATTTTCACGTGCGTTTTACTCTGCTCTGCGTTCTTTTAACTGTAAACCTGTAAAGGGCGTTAATATTCATAGTTATTCCCCTTAGTGATTTTTACCTTAGTTTCATTAATCCTTCTATATCTTTACTAAAACTGATCTGATATGCAAATTTGGTAAACTCTAATGCTGTATACTTCGATTACCTTAAAGTCTAAAAAGGTTCCCTCCCTTACAAAAAACACTACATTTTCATTCTTTTATCTCCCATGTTAAGAACAAATAATCTATCACTTAAATTATTCTGATTTTCTAACCCATTTTTATATACTCTTTCATCTTGTTAACACCAAATAACTGTTCGACTGACTTAAACTTACAGTGTATTTTACACTGCACAACCACACGGTGACACTAGTGTTCAAGTGTTATTTCACAGATTTTCGTGCGGATTACCTTTGTTTGTGTGCGTGTGTGTTTTTTTTTCTCTATCCAAAATGGAAGTACAAGATATTATTCTAAACATGGAAGACGCCCTGGAAGGCGGGTCGTTGCACAGACCCGGTACTCTAGTTCTAACAACATCCGGACCACAAGCCGCGAGAGCCTCTTACTCGCTGATGGCCAGCATTTTGGCTGGACCTGCAGGGGTGGGCTCAAATAACATTGCAGCCCTTTACAGATTTTCAGACCCTCTAAAATGGTATGCGACCCTGACGACGTCAGCTCATATAACACATTACCAGAAGCTTCATGGGAAGAAATTCGAATGGGATAATCCCAAGATGTCTATTATCATAGAACATCAAGAGAAAGAAAAATCCAAGGGGGTGCTACACTGGCTACCCCCAACGATAAAAAAGGACGCTGTTCTGCAAATAGTCACATCCATTACGGGCGACAGAGAAGCCGACGCTTTCCAGTTAAAGAACGCCACTGACAAGTGGGCCTTCATGAGTAACCCGACCAGAAACGTCCCGCACTATGTCAACATGAGACTACAGTCGCAGGGACACGAGACAAACGTAAAAATTTCTGTGACAATGACCGGTAGACGAACGCCTTGCGCGATTTGTGGTTTGGACAGTCATTGGGTTAACCAATGTCCAAAAAGGAAACCGCAAGTAGCAACCACAGTTACAGTTCCGGACAAAGCACAACCTACAAAATCAGCACCATCAACATCAGCTGCACCATTAATACAAAACAACCCCCAGATAACCAATGACGCACCACAAGACACAAATAACGTGGATTTACCCGAATCTGACCCAGAAGATATGAACAGTGACAAATTTACACTTTTTGTAAACAAGAGGAAACAGAAGAAAGAGAAGTCGAAACAGATTAAAGTCAAAAGAAGAATTACGCAGATGTCCCCTCAGTCCACTCTGGGTGACACCAATATGACCACTGACATAAACAACAAGCATGACAGCAGCACAAGTGATTGTGACACAGATACACCACTCCGAGGTGGTGCCCCCTCTTCCTGGGCAGCGAGGGCTACAGAGGACTACTATGACCCAGTGTTATCAATAGACTTGGAGAGTAACTCACCGGGACAGGACTTAACCTTCTGAAAATGGAAAAGAACTTTTTCACGAGTGCGTCGCGCGTACACAGACGACCCAGAGTTACAGAAGGGAAACTCGTGATGATTAAAGACGTTAAGAACTGTGTAATTAAAATAATACATATAAATATGAATTCAAGGACAGATAGAGACACAAGATACATAGTGGATACATATATGTGCAAATGGAGATACACAAGTATGTATTTACAATGCTATAATTCTCTTCCTTTTCAAGACATCCTTTCCCTTTGTAGTATCTTGATACTTATTTACTTTTCTGCCTTTTGGTTTTTCATATCCTTTTCACCACATAACCACACTCTTTCCTCCAATAGTCCTTTTTGTCAATTTTCATCCTGTGATCCGTGTTCCAAGTCTCGGGCTTTTCCTTTCTTGAGTGGCATTTTTTTCCTCATCCATCAACCTTATTCCTTACCCACACGGATGCTCAAGTACCTTTCCTCTTTCCTAGAACTGACTGCACCTGCTCTATGCAGTAACAAGGGAACTGCATATGTTTGTCTTGTCTATTTTTGTTTTATTTTATGTAAACGTTTAATAATGTTTAATGTTGGGTTTTTTCATGGCGCACACAGTTTTACACCCCAACACTACGCCCTTTAGTTTAACCTTGTTGTCTTTAAACATAAATGGTTTAACAAATAAACTAAACTCTCTGGGAATACTAATTAAAAAATACCAACCCGATTTTGTTTTTCTGCAAGAAACCAGAGTTATTTCAAACTTCCGTGCTAAACAAATTACAACAAAATTAGGCTTAAGAAACGGGTGGTTTAGTATAGGGACATCACACACAGGTGTAGCGATCTTACAAGTATCAGAAGACTGGGAAACAACACACCATAACACGGACACTAGCGGTAGATTAGTTTGTGTCCAAATCAAAAATAAACAAAGCGAACAAGACACATACACATTGGTCAATGTATACGCTCCCAGTCAGAGGGCAAGCCAGCCAGTTTTTTATGGAGAGCTCTCTGATTTTTTGTCACCACAATACAAAGGAGGGAACTTAATTTTAGGAGGGGATTTTAATTGTGTCACGTCTGATTTGGATCGTGCTGGTCGAACCTTACAAGAACAGAACACACATGTGAATAAGAATCAGACATCTCCGTGGAAGATATTACAAACTATTGTAGATGAGCATGGTCTAAAGGATACCTTTAGAAGTGTTGAACCAAATAATAGATCGTACACTTTCATAGATAAGACATACCCAGGCTTACGACGAGCTTCTAGGATAGATAGGATATATACATCAGAAATTTACAAGGTACAGAAAACACAACATATTAACAGCACACTCGATTTCACAGACCATAAAGCAGTTTATACAGTGTTAGGTATAGGGACGCCCATTATAACATCTAAAAGATCTCCACATTGGAAGTTTAATAACAGTTTACTTAAACATGATTTCTTCACAAAGGAAATAATGCAGCTCATACTAGGATACACAGAACAGATCCCTGAACAAAATATTGCAGGATATTGGGACCTATTAAAAAACACCATAAAAGACAGGACACAGGTCCTGGCAACCTACATACACAGGACATCCAAAACACAAGAAAAGATATTAGAACAAGCTATCAAACTGACAAAAAAGATAGACAAAACTGACCCGGTTATTCAGATGTTACAGGACCAGTTAGAACAGCATAAACAACACATATACAAAGGTGCAATGCTGAGAACGAAGTTATACACAACACAAGAGACTCCAAACAAACAGTATTTGGCGATAGAACAGAACGTTCAACAAAATAAGCAGATTCGCCAAATACAAGATAACAATGGACAATTGCAAACAAACAACACAAACATATGTCAGACCATCTTGGAATTTTATAAACATTTATACACCAAAGAAGAAACAAGAACAGACACGCAAGAAAAATTTTTAAAGTACACAAAATCTCTTACAGAACAAGAAAATAAAAATTTAGACCAAGTTATAACACTCGAAAATTTGAGGGAGGCAGTAAACACACTAAACAGAGATAAGACCCCTGGCCCAGATGGCCTTACATCAGAATTCTATATTTTCTTTTTTCCCGTTCTTGGACCACTATTAATGAAAGTTTTTGAGGAAGCTTTTCAGAAAGGCGAACTTCCTGAAAGTTTAAACCAGTCGTACATAGTACTCTTACCAAAAGAACAAACAGATAGGAAACTACTAAAAAACTATAGACCCATATCACTTCTAAATACTGATTACAAAATTTTAACTAAAACTTTAACTAATAAATTGAAATCATTCATGCATATCCTAACTCATGACGACCAACAGAACAGCGTGCCGCAGAGAAATATTAGCAAACATACACACTTTTTTAGAGACCTGATTAACTACGCGGCAGACAAGCAGCACGAGGCCGCTATTCTATCGTTGGACCAAGAAAAAGCCTTCGATAGGGTATCCCATTCTTTTTTGCACAAAACACTGCTTGCTTGTAATGTAGGGCCATACTTTAGGAAATGGATAGAAATTATATATAAAAAACCCGAAAGTAGACTTTTAATTAATCACACAATTACAGAACCCTTTATTCTAACTAGGTCAGTCAGGCAAGGCTGTTCACTCTCGCCTTTGCTATATGTACTGTCAATAGAACCCGTGTTAGAGAAAATTAGACAAGACACAAACATCACGGGGGTTTTCATTCCAGGACAAGGTCAAAGGAAATTAGCCGCGTACGCGGACGATACGATTTTTTTCCCAACCAAAATTTCCTCTATTCAAAATATTTTAAATACCTTTAAGGAGTTTGAACGAGCCAGTGAAGCAAAACTAAACATTCAGAAATCAAAGTTAATGGGAATAGGTAAATGGAGAAACAGATCAGATTTCCCTTTCCAGTTGCTACAAGTAAATGAAATAAAAATTTACGGTATTACATACACTGCCACACCAACACAAAGGAATACAGAGGTGTGGAAAAACTTGTTAGAGAAAATAAAAAACAGACTAGAAAGATATAAATATAAAACTACTACAATTTTTGGAAGATCGGTTTTAATCAACACTTTTATTTTACCTAAATTGATTTACATAGCAAATGTTCAAACCATTCCTCAAGAAATTATTACACAAATAAACAAACTCATAAGAACTTTCTTATTCCGCAACACCTTACACTGTATAAAGCATAAAACGTTAATACAACCCAAAGATAGAGGGGGAGTATCTTTACAAGATATAGCAACTAAAATAAAAGCTTTAAGAATCAAGTACATAGGAGAAATAGTAAAAAATCCTGAACAATACCCTTTGGCTCATTATTATATTGGTCTGAGATTATCTAACGTGTGTCGTTACAAAAACAATCAACCTCATTACTTTGGCACTTTACCACGGTTCTACAAACAATGCATACAAAGCATACAAGGGAATACACCTTTATTACAACAAAATACACGCTCCATTTACAAAAGTCTTATTAGTGCACAAGAACCGTCATTAGTGACAAGGATAAAACGTGGGTATAACTATTTTATAACTGATTACCAACCTATTTTTAAGAGCTTACACGAGTTACCACTTGCTCCACCCGCAAAGGAAGTCACGTTTAGATTATTATATAACATGACACCCATTAGGCAAAGACTTGTTGCACAGTGGAAGAACCTCCCAAAATGCAAATTATGTAATACCAATACACAGGAAACAGAAGATCATTTGTTTTTTTACTGTAGTACAGTCACTTCTACAATAGGAATTTTGAAAAAGGAATTGATGGTCTACTTTCCACGCAGTATAGACATGTATAGAGCTATCATGCTGAATTCCCTACCAAAGTGCACACAACAAGTAGAACTGAAACTTTTGAGCCTGATAGTGGAATTTAAATATTTAGTCTGGATTTGTAGGAACTACGCGGTGTTTGAAGGAAAACAGTACAACGCCCACTTATTCTTAAAAATATTCTTACAAAAAACACAATATATTAAAAGTTGAAGAGATTGAGGGAGGGGGGGGGGGGGGGGGGGGGGGGGGGGGGTGCAGGAAATAAATTTCAACCCTGATTTTGACTGTACATAGGTTTAAATAATTATAGCCATGTTCCGGCTTTCTGGATGCAAGTTCAATGTATATGTGAAGATTTTTTTGGAAAATTTTCTTTCAAGAGTGCCAGTGAGTGAGAGTACGCGTGGTTTTTATATGTTATAAAATTTGTGGGCTCTTGTAAATTCTAAAAGGAATTTAAAAAAGGAAAAAGGGAAGTGTGAGCAAGTGTAAGCTTTTTATACATATGTAAAATACTATGAACTGTTTAGGAATTTGAATTAACTATAGATCCTTTTTTTAATTTTCTTAAAATTTTTAATTTTTATTTTTCTTTAATCCTTTATTATATTATTATTATTACAATTTATTTAAATATTTTTGTTTAACTTTATTTGGGAGAGTGCGAATGAGGCTTTATATGTAATATACAATGTATTTGCCTGGTATTTCATGCAATGTACCCGTTTTGTAAAGTTGAAGAACGAAAAAAAAAAAAAAAAAAAAAAAAAAAAAAAAAAAAGGAACAAAAAAAAAAAAAAAAAAGGTGACACATACATGAAATACCAACCCCCCAAAAAGATATTCTAGCATACTTGCAAGCGCATGCACACACACACAAACACCAAAATGTTACATTCTTTCTTTAATAATAAAGTAGTGAGGCTTGAAAAGAAAAATTACATAAACAAGAATTAATTTGTTTTAAAGCTGTAGCTCTAATGTTGGATAGCATTCCTACTTAGTTTTTTTTTAAATAACCTTCAGGTAAAAGTAGTCAGAAGACACTGCCAAAGGGGGGTGAAGTGTTAAAGACTTCACTTATGCTGGGTCTCAGCTTTAAAGAGTGATGTGGCTAGTTCTCATCCTTGCTTGTCTTGCCTTCCCAAACTCAGGAGCAGTCAGGTACCCATTTACAGCTGGGCTGACTGCAGCATGAAGCTACCAGGTTTTGAACCTGGTAATCTAGCCTAAAAAAACAAGTGCTACTTGACGCTTTAAAATAAAAAAAGGAAGTTAATGTCAAGTACTTTGCGACACATACAAGTAATAAATGACATCGAACAACCGATTCACATTTGTATTACTTGTAGCCAAAACATTTTTATCTCTTGTCTGTGTTCTCATCTTTAAATGTATTATCAGTTACATGCGTTACTGTAACTTACACGTCAACATACAACAATAACAAAAAGCTTGTAAGCGATTAGACAAGAACAAAATCAATTACAGTGCAGTCCAGGATAAACAGAAGTCGCTTAAAGTAATTCTACTTATCCAACATTTTTTAAATCCAAATTTTGCTTAAAGATAAGAATTTATGTCAGAATAAGACGTAAAGCATAAAGCAATTATTTTAACCATTCAGAAACGAGTATTTTGACTTTAGATTTTCATTTCTGCATCTTTTTTAAAGTTTCCAAAAGCAATTTAGCAAAGCCTAAAATGTAGTGTCAAGTTAATTGCTAGTAGAATGCATTTGAAGCTTTGGCTAAAATCGCTTGCTCTGTTAGTGTTCCAACGAATTTTAATTGACAACTACTAGACGGGATGTGTAATGGCTACGACGTACTGGCGACCAGGTGTTCATGGTTCAAACCCGGCCGTCGACGTTTGAAGAAATGTTTACGACCGGAAATTTGACTGAATAACCTGAATGGCTCCTGCACATAAATCCCGTGTGGATGGGAAGGAGCGAAGCTCCTGACCGGGTTGGAAGGAAAGTCCACTGACCCCCCAGCCTCGCAATGACATGTCATTGGGCCGAAAGAGCTGGAAAGCTTGAGTGCCGCTGGTTATAGAAAAAAAACAAAAAACAAACTGCAGAACAAGTAAGCCGATTTATGAGTTACTTTACCTGACCTAGGGACTTTTCTGTTGTCTAGTGTTCCTTCTTTTCTAAGAGTGCCTGCCAAATACTGGTTTATGTTTATTATTTACTATTTGCGTGCCTCGAGTTTCACAAACTTTATCTTCAGATCTCAAACGCATAGTCCAGTAGCTGTCAGTTTTAACTTGAGCCCTTTACTTGCAAACCGAGGTGAACCAGTATTTGCTCAGTCAGCCTGACGATTAGGTGATTCATGCTTTAATGAATGTTACCGTCGCAATGTACTGATGGAAGCTAGGACGTTTATTAACCCGTTATCGCCTGGTCACCAAAAAATTTATGTATGGCCACGTAGTACTGTAATTTAGACGATGAAATCAGAACCTCTACTTATGCAAGTCCAACTTTGAGTTGGGATAGAAAAATTATAGTTATCAGAATTTGACTTAGCAGTTTTTTTTTTTAAACAAAGCTAAAGGAGACATTTGGCCGCGATGTTCAAAATGTTTCTATTTAAGTGAAATTCAATTTATGCAACTTCTGCTAAAGTGGACTGCACTGTATATTACTAATTCTGTGCCTTTTCAACAAGCACCGCCTCCTTCGACTGGCCAATACCACCACTAGCCACTTTTTCAGAAGAACCACTCCCCTGCCGTGCAACTTCTTGGTTATAACTGCTGTTTGCCTTATCTTGTCCTAAGGCTACCTTTTCTTTTCCTGCATTATTTCCGACTTTAGGGTTCTCTGTCCTTGTCTGATCATCGACATCCATGTCTGCCTCATTACTAGTAGCAGGGTTGTATGTGGGATTGGGGATGTCCTTTCGGACTTCAAATATCTG
Source organism: Oreohelix idahoensis (assembly GCA_024509875.1). Classification (NCBI taxonomy): domain Eukaryota; kingdom Metazoa; phylum Mollusca; class Gastropoda; order Stylommatophora; family Oreohelicidae; genus Oreohelix; species Oreohelix idahoensis. The sequence goes on from JAMPIV010009077.1 coordinate 84,524, forward strand.
TAACAAAATAAAATTCCGTCAGTAATGTAGCCTGCACCTAACCCCATCTCAGTTCTCATCATTATCACTAGCACCATCATCATTACCATCACCAGCACCATCATTACCATCACCAGCACCATCATTATCACTTCAGCTCCCCAGGGAGCAAAGGCCTATGCCAAGTCTTCCTGTCCGGTGCCATCAGCTCACGGTCGATCATGGCTGTTTCCAATTCTCTTCTCTGTGTGTTCAGTTTCCCTCTATCTCTCTTACCCTGGGGAATCCAGACCAAAGACTGCCTTGTAATACTATTAAAAAGTTTTCTCAGTGTGTGTCTTATCCATTGCCAGTTACTGTTCTGTTAATATCAGGAACTCTATCTATTACCAATTTTCTGATCTAATTCATGAGTCCATGGATAAACCTGGGGTCTACCATCAACAACAAACTCTCTGGACACACAAATTGACAGCCGTAGCAAAGCTGCAGCTATCTTTGTCCGCCTCACAATGCGTGTCTGGGGAAACTCCAAACTCAACAATGAAGACCAAAGCTGAGGTATATAATGCCTGTGTCACCAGCATGCTTCTACATGGCAGCAAGACACGGGCAACCTATGCTAAGCAAGAAAGAAGGCCCAATACCTTCCATTTATGGTGTCTACACCACATCCTTGGTATTTCGTGGAAGGACAAAGTGACAAATGTAGAGGTGCTGTCACATGCTGGCCTTCAAAACATGTATACACTGCTTACACAGGACAGACTATGCTGGCTTGGCCATGTCCGCCTCATGGAAGATGATCACATCCCTAAAGATATCTTCTACGAATACTGGCAGATAGCAAAAGAACAGTTTGGTGACCACTGCTGAGGTTCAAAGATGTGTGCAATAAAAACATGAAGGCAATGGACACAAATCCATAAACCTGGGAGGATGAAGCTGCCAATCGCAGCATGTGGTGATGTTCCCTTACAGTGCCACCTCAGATTGGGCGAAAAGAAGCTCTCATAACAAGCAGAAGAGAAAAGAACACACTGAAAGGAACATGATGTAAAACAGCAGCTGAGGGCTTATCAAATCCGGGGCACATTCCCATAGTCAGTCATGACTTGGTAAATGTTTCACTTGTTCACACTGGATGCTAGAGAATATATTATATCAGAATCCATCATACTGTATGAGCTGGATTCAAAAGTTTGACTTGGGAAATGTTTCACTTGTTCACACTGAATGCTTGAGAATATATTATATCAGAATCCATCATACTGGCTGGGCTAGGATTGAAAAGTTTATGACAGCCTGAGCTAGGCCAGGATTTAATTGTCATGTGACATGAAGGATCAGGCCTGATCATCACCCTTCTGCTCCCCAAGGAGCACAGACTTTCAACAAACGTCTGCCAAGTCTTCCTGTCCCGTGCCATCAGCTCAGTCTTTCTATGTCTTCTTCATTCCCTTTACATTTGTCTCCAGTTCTCTTCTCCGTGTGTTCCTTTAGTCTGCCTCTACCTCTCTAACCCTAAGAATTCCAGAGCAAGAACTGGCTAGTAATGCTACCAACAGGTTTCATACAGGCTTTATACCAAGATACATTTATTGATATTTAGTTTACTGATATTCACTTTAGCATTTGTGTATATGTTTCAACACACACCTGGATATAGCTTTCAGACAAGGTTATCATCTGTGGAAGGATGTCTGCTACATGCAAGTCTTGTAGCTCATACCATTTGCCTTGACCCTAGAAAAGACATAAATAGAAACTAGTATTATACCATCAATGCATCAAATAAATTTGATCTAAACAATTTCTGTACACAGAAAATGTTGGTATCTCAATACAGCTGTGCAAGGAGCAACGACCTTTAACAAACTGATGCCAAGTCTGGCTGTCCTGTGCTATCAGCTCAGGGTCTTCTGCCTACCTTCATGTATTTCTCCAATTCTCTTATCCTTGTATTCCTTGATCTCCCTCTACCTCTTTCACCCTGGGGGATTCCAAAACAAGGATTACCTGGGAGTGTTGTCAACAGGTCTCCTCAATGTGTGTCCTATCCATCACCAGATGTTCTCCTCAATGTGTGTCCTATCCATCACCAGATGTTCTCCTCAATGTGTGTCCTATCCATCACCAGATGTTCTCCTCAATGTGTGTCCTATCCATCACCAGATGTTCTCCTCAATGTGTGTCCTATCCATCACCAGATGTTCTCCTCAATGTGTGTCCTATCCATCACCAGATGTTCTCCTCAATGTGTGTCCTATCCATCACCAGATGTTCTCCTCAATGTGTGTCCTATCCATCACCAGATGTTCTCCTCAATGTGTGTCCTATCCATCACCAGATGTTCTCCTCAATGTGTGTGTCCTATCCATCACCAGATGTTCTCCTCAATGTGTGTCCTATCCATCACCAGATGTTCTCCTCAATGTGTGTCCTATCCATCACCAGATGTTCTCCTCAATGTGTGTCCTATCCATCACCAGATGTTCTCCTCAATGTGTGTCCTATCCATCACCAGATGTTCTCCTCAATGTGTGTCCTATCCATCACCAGATGTTCTCCTCAATGTGTGTCCTATCCATCACCAGATGTTCTCCTCAATGTGTGTCCTATCCATCACCAGATGTTCTCAATGTGTGTCCTATCCATCACCAGATGTTCTCCTCAATGTGTGTCCTATCCATCACCAGTGCCATCTCATCTCTTGTTCCACTGGCACTTCATCGACTTCATACTGCTTTATTCTATCTCCACTTTTGACCAAAATTGACCTTAGATTATAAATCAACATCAAATAGTTTAATCTATCATCCTATACAATATCTTATAGTTCACAGTTTGGATCAACATTACACATTTTATTTTAATATGATATATTCTTCTTTTCAACTAGTAACCCCCCAAAAAAAAACTTTGAACGTTTTTTTCTCAAAGCAAGCTGAAGAGGAGTGTTAAGGTGGTGTTTCAGCTTTTAAGGACTTAGAGACTGATGTTGTAGATTTGTAACAGCAATCATACTCGACAACGCGAATGTCTTTGGTTCTGGTATTCAAGACAGACTAAGTCCAAGCGATACACCATAACACTTATGAGTCCAACAGTGAAAATCAAAGTGCAGTCGGAGACTTGCCCACAGTTTACAATATTTATTAAACAGACTCCATATCTTCCATGAAATGCATAATAGTTGGATGCATAATGTTCAGTTATCCATCCATCTAGTATCAAAGGCATAACATGCATATATATTCAATTCTGGCCGTTGCAACTTAAGGTCAGTCCGAACACGACTGGACCAAAGTACTGTGGCAATAAAATTGACGGCGTCTTCACAAATATTACATAAATTGGTTGCGATACTTATCATTAAAGCTGCAAACCATCATGGCAGTTGCATATCAAAGTGGCGACCAATCTCGAATAACATAGCCACTGTAGAAATACTTGAAAGTCTCCACCATTTGGGAGCATATACATAAAACGTCCTCTCAGATCGATGAACATTAGAGAAAGACCAAGAAAAGTAATGGTTGACCTATAATAGCAGATGATGTTTACGTCGCATTGTTACAATTATGTCATATTATTAATAAAGGCTGTGCTGTTCACTAAGCGTGCATTATCATGCTAAATTGTCAATGCATACAGCTGTATCTCCAAAAATAATGCGCATACGCCTGTGTGCAAAGGCATCACGTAACAAGAAGATGGAATAAAGCAGTACTAAGATGACGACTTGTCTGGTTCATGTCATCAGTTCCACATTAGTGATCTTGTCACACACTTCAATCCTTCCATTCTACACAAGCACCCATTTATGAAAGTCCAGATTATGTAATGGAGTTACATGCACTTTAACACACAGCCGCTTACCTTATGCAGGACATGACATCTATAGCTACCCTTCCCATTGCCAGGCTCTCCATCATGGACAATGTTTGCTGCAAGGTCATAGGTTGTATGCTTGTGTTGGGCTCGTATTTCAGGTGACAAAAGATCACCAAAGTCAATGTTCCTGATGATGATGAGGAACAAAACAACAGAATAAGATAGTATTTTATTCATTACAAAACAAAAAAATTGTAAAGACAAGTGGTAATACAGTTCTAGTGTTTGAAAGAAATGGGGAGAACAAGAAAAGGCACACAAAAAAGAAAACATTTGGCACCACTGCAGAAGCCTCCATGCAGGAAGTCTGTGTCAAATCACATATGTTCTTGCAGTGGTGATGTCTGTAACAAGTTGTTTTACATGGTGTAGTAGTCAGTTCCATGCACAACCTCAGTGTAGGTTGCCTATGGTCTCAGTAGGGACTCCCAAGAACCAGAAGGGGCATATAATAATACAGACATAATATAAACAGATAACTGAGGCAGATCCAAAAACTGGGATAATAGGAGAAGAGTTAGAAATGAACACTACTAGGACAGAACCAACCAAGAATTTACCAAGTAAAAAAACTGAAGTAGTGATGAACTGAACCAGCAATGAGGGTAATGTCCACCAGAGGTCTTCTCTGTTCATTGCTAACTTTTCTAGGACTTATTTATTTATTTTCATCTCTTCCAATAAGATGCATCCAATCCCTCTAGATATCAACATCTGAAACGCCTCAAAGCTTTCTTCTAGCTGCTTGTTCACTGTCCATGTTTCTAACATATGATGAATCTCATTTTTATTTTGTGAGTTATTTATTTGGATGTTAGTGTCTATCTCATGTTACTGACTTCCACTCTGGCTACTCCTGCTCTTGTCTTCATTCCTTGATTTAAGAAAATAAGCAAGAATGCAAAAACTGAGATTATGTGCTTCTTCATACTGCAGACACCAATATAAAAATCACACTTCAAACAATAGTCAAGAAGTAAAGAAACATTATAATTCAGTTCACTGACAAATGTGAGATGACATTTCATATCACAATATTATGGGTTCATCTTCCACTGCTGTTCTAACATCAGAAAATATGAAACAATTAAAAATATCTAATAATAAATACTGACAACTGCCGACTAATTATTGGAAAGTATACTATGAAAAACTTAAATGAAGCAAAAGTGAATAAATAATGGAATCATAGAAGAAGAAAAAAATGTCATCTGAAGTTATGCATGAAAAATAAACATTCATTTTTTTTTCATAGCACATGATTATTCAAGACTTAAAAAAAAACAAAAAAATTATAAATTTTCAATTACCGGCAAGACAGTACAGAATAAATACTGAAGACTGATCTGCCAGTAAGCAAATGACAGCAACTGAATATATCAAGTAAAATTATCCTACTTATAACCATCAAGGGTTGAACATATTTTTATCCATCAATTAAACAAAATTAATTTCAAAACCATCGACTAGTTGAGTATCTACTTACTTGATTGGGAAATTCACAATCGTTGGGTTTTTCTCAAACACAAAGTAATTCTTGGTGAATCTCTGTCAGGAAACAAGGATACAGAGTTTAAAATGTTGACATGCTGCTAAAATAAATATAACACACTGTGCATGTGTGCCACAATGAAATTAAATCATCAAAAGATTTTATATACATTGTGAAATTGTTATTCTGCAGTGAAGTTAAATCATATAAAGACCCTCTTACATGCCTGATGAACTTAATGTTGTAATGAATTTAAATTGTCCATAGACAAATAACAAAAATTAATACTCCCAAGTGAAAAGAAATCGTGCAAAAACGTATATGCCAAGCTTATTCATTCATTCATAACCCTCCACTCCCAAAGGAGCATAGGCCTTCAACAAACACATGCCAAGTCCTCCTGTCACGTGCCATCACCTCAAGTTCTTTCCACGTTCTCCTTATCATTTTCACCTCTGTTTCCAGCTCTCTTCTCCATGTGCTTCTTGGTCACCTCGATTTTATATTCCGTCATTTCTGCTGCTACTTGTGCCACTTTCCCTTGTTCGTTTAATGTCCGAACATTCCAGGTGCCAAATCTGGAAGTTCTCCTAGAAGAAAGAAGGTTAGTCAGCAACATAGACTCCTTTTGGCTTTCTCTGTGTTGCATCATACGCCTCCCTGCGAGAGGACCTTCCCCTGTCTTGGATGGCTGTGTTTTATTTTCCTGAATTGACTTGTCCATGTTTGTTGAAGTTTTTTGTGGTTTAAATTTTTTACAGGATGGGGTAACCAGCCCCATGCCCAACCCTCCTTAGTCGCTTTCTACAACATGCATGGCAGGGAACAGTGTTACTATTCTTTGCTCCCCTTTCGGGCCCCTGTAAGACACGGGTGATATGCCAAGCTTATGCTGCTTTTAAATTATGTCATCTACTGGCATTTATATGGATGGAAATTCTTACTTCACAACAAAATTACCATAATGGCCTGAATATAGTACACAGCTGTTTGTACCTTATACCAGAGCGCTCTTTTAGTTCGGTGACCGGAATTCTGACACCGGGTAATAAATCTTCCTGCGCACCGTTAACGTTTTGGCGGGGAAAATCAGCTGATGTGTGTGTAAAATCGTTAATATATAAATCATTACACACTCGTTCTGGATAAACACAGCGCTAAAATTCTTTTGTGTACTATAACTTTGTTCTGTGCTCTATTTTTGATTGCATTTTTATTTGTTTGAAATTATATTTGACAGAGTTACAGACTTTTGAAAACAGCGTCATCATTTGAGGAAATTCATAACAGAAATAATCTTTTTATTAATGTAATATCTGAAAATCAACCCATTCTTATGAGTTTATAATTATATAGACTTCTCGAAGGGAAGCTAAAGATTATTTCCACATACTTTTTTTTTATTGGTTTCACATCTTGAGAATGTGTGGTAGTCAGTTTTGTGAGTTTGGCATTACAAGAACAAGCATATTGTCACCAGATTTTATAACATTTAAATCACTGTAAACGCATTCCTGATACTCGCAAATCTTAAATAAGGTTGTAAAAAAATAACTTTTTGTAAAGTACTATCTGTTTTTGCATTTTCATTCATTTATAATAAATATTTAGCTACGGTACGTATATTCTTCTTCTTCTTCCGTCCTTAGCCACCGACCGTCAAAGCAGTCAGTGGCCATTACGCCTAGTGGCGTCTTAGGGCAACAGCAGATAGGTTTTCTTTGCCATTGTTTCCCATCACGCCTAGTGGCGTCTTTAGGGCAACGGCAAATCAACCCATTTGCTGTTGTTTCCGTAATCGAAGTACGGTACGTATATAGGCATCAGAAAACATGTAAAGCTATAGATTATTTCCACATACTTTGATCTATCTTTCAAGTCTTGTTAATCTTGTATTTATAATATGAATGTCTTTTTTTATTGTGTGTGAGATAAGGACTGTTCCACTAGTGTTCTCTGGAAGACGATCAAAACAAGGAAATAAAGACATCCAGAGAGCATACAACTTGCAAACCAAGAAGTTTGGCCATGTTGATAAGAGATTACAATAGATATATGAAATATGGGAAAGGGAATAAAAGGCCAGTGGCATGTTAGATAATTGTTTACACAAACCAATGCTAGAGATTGAAATTGAATATGTAGATCCTCCTTACCTTCATATTTTATTAGGCATTGTTTTGAAACACCATAGACTTCTAGAACAGGTAGCCGATACAATAGACACAAAGATATTTGAGAATCCGCAAGAGATACATGCAAACATTAGTACTATTAAGAACTTGAAGTGATTTGGTAGGAACTGGAAACTTATTACTGCTAAAGTTCCTGAAGATTCTCTTCTAGTAAAGACCTCTGTCCATAGACTAAGGATTACAAAACTGTTACCGTATAATATCCTTCTCAGTCACGACCGTTGACCTTCTTCAAGGACGTCTATCATGGTAACGTATACATACTCTGGGGTGGAATCTTCCATATTACATTTGTTAAAATTCCCAGACGTTCTTCATACATAGCGGTGTACATCATATAATTTTCACACAAAGTCAATATACGATAATCCTAACAGTAAAGGCTTTCAGTTGGCTAACCTCTCTTTACATCCAAGCCACGACTTTGGCACTGAAGCATGTACGGCATATAAAACATGTGCGTAAGATAAACAATATAACTTCTTCTACTCGTAGGAATTCTCCGTCTACGATTCAAATCTTAAAGGCAAGCGACTCTGTAGATCCATTCTAGGAACATCTTAATTCCCGCTAGACTAGTATTAGAGCGGCCCTTTTCATACAGCATTAAAATAAGAAGTGGGACGATAACTCACGTGACATTCCTGATATTGGTTTCGACCTGAAGACCAATACAGATCACTAGAATAAATGGCTTCCTTAAAATGCCATTGAATACGAAATATAAAATTACTATCATGGACACAAGTCAGTTCCATGTTTCCACTTCAAAACATGACGTCACAAACTACTCAACTAGGTTACACGTGCGTCCAAAGCAACACTCACTGCTTTGTGCACGTCAGTGCGCGAATCATTCGACCGCACAAATAATATAACTATATAAAACTGGTGCGTACATTTGGCAGGACCGAAGACTACCCCCTTAGGTAATAAATGTACGTAACAAGGAGACAAATAGTTTTAAAGTTAAACTTGAAAATGCACAAGATGCGCTGGCCAAACTTCATTTTCAAGATCTGTGTGCTAGGTCTGGTCCAGTTTGCTCACACTTGGACAAGGTACTAGCCAAACACAAAATCATACCACAGGCTTATCATAGCAAAGCATTCATATGGAATCACTGACACATTTATCTCACACAAAAAGTTTATAAAGATCTTACAAGAGTAATCATTACACAAACACTGAAAATTACAAACAAACAAGATATAACTGACAGCTTTTACTGCCAGAAAACAATTCAACTCACTGAACGAAGCAGAAAGTACACAACAAAATATCACACAGCAAACCTATTAGTAAAGAATCAATATCATCAATAACAGCATTAATAGAGACATATATGTCTTTGTTCAGAAAGCTATTCCCCAATAAGACAATTCCTAAACAGCACATATTAGAAAAACATTGCGCAGACTGGATCAGAACTCATGGCTTTGGAATGGGCATGCATGGAGTGCAAGGAGAAGAATTTGTACATTCCACTATTTCCAAAATTGAAAGACGCGCCAGCGGGTATTAAAAATATAACTTCACAATTAAAATTTATAATGGAAACTCATTTGTTACAAATTTCTCCATCTGTGAATGTACAGATTCCTCCTATAAAAAAAAGGAAGTTTGAATGATAATTGAGCGAAATTTTGGGGCTAGAGCAAATTATGGCAGTTGTTGCGTGAGAGTGTGACTGAATTAACAGAGTGTGGAAATCATTTAATAGGTGTATGTTTTATTTATTAAATTGAACATTTCATTTTACTCATGACCATACTCATTTTACATGACCATCGTGATGTATGATTGAGAGATAATTGTTAGCTCTCATGTTTTGGGCACAATTGGGTGTGTTATTTTAAGGTAATAAATGTGGACTTGCAATTTAACATTTCAATAATTCATGTTTGACGCATGAATCCAAAACAAAACTATGATATCCATTTTCTGCAGGTTTTCTACTTTTGATTTCTGTAATTTTTTTGCATATTGATTGGGATCGTTTTAGTTTAATTGCATAAGAAAGAAACCATAACAAAATATTTAAAAAAACGTAAATTTTACACTATTTCAGACTATTATATCTTCTGTTCTAATTGTGATAAAATGTTTGTTCTTGTTCTAAAATTTACTCTAACATTTCTAGTCTAGCTTTATGCAAAATTAAAGCCGGTATTTATAATAATAAAGTTGCCTAAAAGCATTAATTAACTCCTACCAAAAGTAAACACCGCCACATTTTTTTCCCGTTAGGAAGATGACCCAGTGACCTCTGTCAAGATAGCTATAAATAGCGCGGTCAGGAAAAACTAAAGTGTCGCTTGCAAACCGCCGTGAATACGGCCTCGCACATAATACGACCCTAAAGTTTTGAAGGTGTTCTACATGAAAAATAAAAGTTCTCAAATATACCTCGAGGTAAAAACTTAACAAATTATACATAGTTTTCTTTTAATGTGAAAGTTAAGTAATAAATTACCCTTATTATTTATACCTCCCAGTCATCATCCTAATTTTTTTTCTTCTTCTCCCAGCTCATCTTCAGTAGTGGTCCTGGAATCAGATTCAGAGTTGGAGTCTTCCCACAGTATGTCATCTTCGCTCCCATCCATGTTATTAGAAACACAGCATTTTTTTAAACTCCTTTACAATGAATTCACTACTAATTCTTTCCCAGGTTGTGGCTATCCACTGGGCAAACAGCTGTATGCTTAGTTTCTTCAGCTTGCCTGTCGGGGTCAGTGCATGGTTCCCATTAATTTACCAGTCACTATATTCTTTCCGTAAGTAATGTTTAAATCGTTTTTTTTAATAATTGCATCTAGAACTTGAAGCTGAGAAGTCATTAACCCCGGGATTATAACATGATCAGTGTTCATTTCTGCGACTGCTTCTTTATTTCTCAGTTGTGTGGCCACAAAAAGCATCAAGAATTAGCATGTCTCTCTGCCGTAGTAAAGCACCTGATTGACATTCCCGAACAATCTTAACCCAATCTGCCATCAATCCTTCAGTCATCCGCCCCTTTTCCTGTGCTCTAAAAATAATTCCAGCTGGTAACTGTTCCTTTGGAAGGGGTTTTTCTCTTCAAAATAACGTATGATGGTAGGTTTCTCCCATCAGCAGTTACTCTTAGCATAACAGTGATGCGTGACTTTTCATTGCCTGTAGATATAACTGTAACCGATTTTGCGCCCTTCTTGTCCACCGTAACACTTGATGGCATGTCAAAAAACACAGGTGTTTGGCCAGCATTAGCCATCTGACCAAGCAGATAATTGTGAGCTTTTCTGTTTTATAATAAAACGCTGATAGACGATCACTTTTCAGCATAATCTGCAGGTAGACATTGCAAGTGCAGTATGACTTTGTAGGCACAGACCCAAACGCTGCATCATTTGCTTACACCACCCCAAGCTCGCCTTAAATTCAGTACATGGTATTTTTACTCTTTTGCCACCTTCAGTGTCTTCATTGTAACAACTTCATGTCTTATTGGGTATTCTTGGTTTCATTTGTACAGTTCTAGCATGCTACAAAATAGATCTCTGTAGGAATCTGCTGTTTTTTTTTTAAGTGAAAAATGTTAGACTGCGCATATTATAAATTAGTTTTCGGAAGGACATTTTGAGAAAAAAAAAACATCGCTCTATATTCGAGCCAATATAGTGATCAAAAGTCCTTATGATACATGTAACAAGCCACAATAACGAATGACTTCGACGAACAACCAAGTCATAGAAAGTTACTCAATCAATCAGTTCTGCTATAAAAATGGTTTCCAGGAGTCAATTTTAACCCCAGATAAGAAATAAAATAAATGGCACATTTTATGGAAACAAAGGCAAAGACATAAAGAAGTTCCTGATACATTAGTAATTAGAAAATAAAAAACAATAAAAGAGATATATAAGAGACAAATACAATATTTCAGATATATAAATGGTGGAAAGCAAATGGGTAAGAGGAACAACAGGTGTTTTAAGTGGGAAGGAAATAGACATGAAATGAAAAACAGTATTCCATCAAGGCAAGAAATAGAAAACATTGGACATCCACTGCTGCCAACATTCAGTGTATCATTAAGGAAAGAAAGAAAATGTTGGAGACTCACCACTGCCAACTCTCAGTGTACCAACATGGCAAGAAAGAGAAAATGTTGGTGATTCGCCACTGCCAACATTCAGCGTTATCATCAAGGCAAGAAACAGAAAATGTTTGACATCCACTGCTGCCAACATTCAGTGCAACATTAAGGTTAGAAAGAAAACGTTGGAGATTCATCACTGCCGACTTTCAGTGTACCATCAAGGCAAGAAAATGTTGGCGATGCACCGCTGCAAACAAACCTTAAAGTAGATGATGATAAATGGTGGCAGTCTGGTGAGCTCAAACCTCTTCATGGTGCTGTCCTTGTGAGTCTTGTATTCTTTCTCTGTCACACCATTGAACTTTGTCAGCAGGTTTGCAAATGGTACCTTAATAAATGTATTAAAAAATTGTATTATACATTTTATACCATAACTGAGCATATCAATACATAATGTTGGTGTAATGGCAGGGGAACAACTTTTTGTTCTTAAGAACCAAACTACATACCTGTCAACCTCCTGAGACCAAAAACTGTACGCCGGACCAGAAAAAAACCTTACAAACACCCCAAAAACCTTACAAAAACATATATTAACATATTAAACGTGATACGGTTTTAAACAGACAAATGACATATACTAATTAGTTTACTATTTGAAATGGTGTGATATAAAACAAACTAATAAAGTCTCATGCTGTTCTTTATACGTATTAGAAATACTGCAAGTGACAATCAATTAAAATGTAAGTTATATCCCATAAAATTATCACAGCCTTCATAACATGGTGATGTTTGTGTTAGTTTTGTAAAATGCAACAGAAAATCAATAACTTTATAACAGAAGTCAGATTATAATGATCATGATATTAAATATACATATATAATAAAAATGAAGACAAAACACTACCGTGTTTAAGAGCAAAAATATCCTAGTAGTTGTAAATTGATGTGCTCAAATGGTCATTATTATGCTAGTTTTAAATTAAAGATTTCATCCCATGCATAAAATACTGTGACTACTACTACAACCTCTGAACTTTCATTTCTGAAATCTTTTTTTAGGCAGTACCAAACAGATGGCCCACTGTCCTTCATTTAAACCAAATTTACAGACGTAGTAAAAAGGAAAATGGTCTGGAATGTAAAGGGTTAGGTTTAGGAATCATAAACCTAACTCTGTAACCTAACTATAATTCTGATGCTAACGACATATTTCAATAGCCCCGAATAATTATACCACTGTGCTTTATTGCCACCAAAAAGGGTAAAGTACACATTTCTCACCATTTCGCTCAGAACAAAAAAGAAAAGAAAATCGTATATACAGCTTTTTCACGTGTAAGAATGTGCACAAACACCCAGACCGGCGAGTGGACACCTGTCATTGTACAGGGAAAAAAGGGACACACGTAAAAATCAGTCTCCGGTTAGATGTACTAACTGGAGATTCTTGCCTCGAGTAATAGCGGGCGTACGTTAAAAATAAAACCACCCAGACTAAGCTAATATAATTATCAAAATAAATTAATTCATTTAAACAAACCAAACAAATGTAGTAATAACATACGATAATCGCACACATGCTCCCGCTTAATCAACTTTGCTGACTAAATTATCCAACGTGCCTCGTGTAAATATTTCGCAATTTCATCTCAGAAATATTTCAACTAATAATCTTTGTAGATGAAGAGAACAATTAAAAAATACAATGGGAGCCGCGCTAGCGTAGTGGTTACAACACCGCTCTGGCGACCGGGTGATACAGGATCAAACCCGGGCGACGGCATTTGAGGATTTTTCGTCGACCGGGATTTGGACTGGATTAAGACCTACAAATAAGTGTCGTAAACCAGAATATCGACCCAGCTGCAATGGGTACCTCCGAAATCGGCGAGTATTTGCCTGAATGGCGAGGGACACCTGTCTGTACAAGAAATAAAGGGATACTCACGTAAAATCAATGTCAGGTTAGACATAAAATAATAACCTGAGATTTCGCCTCGAGTATTAGCGGGCGAACGCAAAAAAAAAAAAAAAAAAAAAAAAAAAAAAAAAAAATACAACAAAGCAAAGCAAACAGCTACAAATAATTATAAACAGAATATCGAATCTAGGAAGAAGAAAAAAACGTGCTATCAAAATTATTATTAAAAAGTTGCTAGACCAGTGATAATAGATCGCCACTTTATTGAAAAATAGAGCAGTGACGTTTACGCAAACAAACTTTTTTTTCCTAGTTATGTAGGACCTACACAGAATATTATGACATATTTATTGGAAATATTTAAATGGTCAAAATTAAACTGGAAAGATTAAGAGAATGATAAAAAAAATGCAACGAAGCAAAGCAAACAGCTAACAGCAAAAATAAAATAAAAATAATCAAATTATGAACAGAATATCAAATATAGGAAGAAAAATGTACTACCAAATATTTACAACATTATTATTTAAAAGTTGGTAGACCAGTGATAATAGATCGCCACTTTATTTTTTTAAAAAGCAGCGGATCTCGACTGCTGGAATAAAGTATTGTATGGATTTACTCTTTAAACAGAAAAGTTTAAGCAAACAAATTTTTTTTTCTAGTTATGTACACAGTACATTATGACATTAATTTATCGGAAATATATTCAAGGGCAAGATATAACTGGAAAGATTAAGACAGCGATTAAATTGCAACAAAGCAAAACAACAGCAACTGTACACTGCTAAAAGTATCAAAAAAACGTATACTGTATGGCAAAAACGTACAAGTTGACAGGTATGAAACTACATTTCACATCACGACATAAAAAATCCCATGTGCCAGTTCACACAATGGCACCTTAACTGTCAGTGGAAAGAAGTTAAGGAAAAAGAGGAGGCTTAAAAAAAAAGGAAGAAAATAAAAAAAGAAGAGGAAGATGGAGAAAAAACATGAGAAAAAAATTAGAGCAAAAGAAGAGGTAGAAGAGAGGAAGAAGAGCAGGAAGATGAAAATAAATAAGAAAAGGAAACAGAATATGATTAGGGAAAAAGTAAGAAGAAAAGAGGCAGAAGAATAAGAAAATGAAAAGGAGAAAGAAGGGGATGAGGAAAAGCAGGAGGAAAAAGAGGAAGGAAATGAAGGAACAGAAAAGAGAATGATGTGAGTAAAAAAGGAGGTGGATGAGAAAAAGCACGAGGAAAAAGAGGAAGGAAATGAAAAAGGGAAACAAAATGAAGGAGGAACAGAAAAGAGGAGGATATGAGCAGAAAGAAGAAGAAACTTAAACGTGCTAAAAGATTTTAGAGGCAGTTAAACCAGAAATTAAACACAAAGTTTTTGTCACTGACATAAATTAAGATGTCAGTGTGAAGCTTGACCCACAGCTTACCAAACTAATACATGACTAATCTATACATGTCTTTAGGTCAGCAGCTGGTTGATCATGATCTACCAGTAGATCACAGTGGCTTATTTGGGAGATCTTCATGGGACAGAGGTTGAAAAGAGTAAGAATTTTTAAGTTAGGTAAACGTTGGACTAGCCTATAATGGTCCAAAAATATAGCTCACAAGCTGGTAATAACATTTACTTTTAGTGACCTTGTTATATTTTCTTTACCTGGAGTCACACAGGAATCGGTATGACATTTTATGAGCTTATCCCTTATAACCCAATTTTTCTAGGCTAACTTGCCAATGACTAAAAGGAACCGATTTTTGCATGCTTTCTCTAACCCGCATCGTCCTTTACGTTCACTTCAAGGGGGCTCATTTTTAGTTCCCTCTTACAATATAACTCTAAAATTGTAACAGAAAATGGAGAAAAATTTCTATCAGTGTCTGTAACATACTCATTTGTGTTTATTATTTACTAGTTGCATAAATGTGAGATGAAACTATTACAACTAAGAACAACTCTGTGTTTGTAAAAACACAACCTGTGGAATGATGTTCTCCCTTGATTCATCAGGGTAGAGTGGAGGGGGAGGCAGGTCACAAGTCAGATACAGCCAGGGCATTTCAACAACTTTTTCTGTCAGGGTAGACAATAACCAAGATGAGTAATTCATGTTTTACAGTCATTAAGGAATCAACTTCAATATGTGAATTGTTATATACTTCCGTATTAAGAAAATTCCTTTTCTCCATTTTAAAACATAAAGTTACTCTTATACCAGTACACTACAAAGCTGAGTAACAAAGTTTCCTTGTGATCTTTAGAAAACTTTAACAGAAAACATCGCCATCTAAATTAATTGAAAAAAAAGAATAAAATTGAGAGACATATAGTTTGTAAGCTAAGGCCGTTAGCCCAAGAAGCGGTAAAGTTTTTACGTCCTTTGTCCCTTGAGATAATAATGAATGGAGTGAATAAAAATTCAGACTTTGTCACATGACCAAAAAACTATTCATAGATCACCTTAACAGAACACTGTAACATGTACTGTTACTTCATATAACCCATTCTTACAACTGTTCTCCTTTCTTGCAAATATCACATTTCTCATGAACTACTTGTCAGCTACAGCATTATAATTACAAGCTGCATTTACATCAATACAAGTTTTAGACTGTCTTCCTGTCAAGGCAAAAAAAACAAAAAAAAAACAACAGACTCTTATAACATTTGAGAACCCTCAACAAACTCACAAATCCAAAACTTATAATAAATAATTTCTCCCTTTCCGCAATCTTCAACAATGTAACACAATATACTGTTACTAGGTGACCTTCTGTGAATATTTAAGGGGCAGTAACTATAATTAGTAACTGAGTTAACTTAAAGTTACCTTGATATTCATCTTCACGCAACAGTTTGGCTTTCTCTTCCTCACTCTAAGAAAACATGAGATTTAACAGTTAGGCATTCACAAATTTTTTATTCAAACGTGTATGTGTCAAAAATCTCATAGCATTGAAAATACTGATACTGAAGACTAGAGAGTTGTCTGCCTTGTCATAAGGAAGATTTGTGACCTGAAGTTATAAAAACAGTTGCAAGCTGTTATACCTGAGAGAAAAACAAGAACTTTTTATTTAGTTCTAGCTTTCAGTTTTGAGATATTTACTGTAACGGCTACTGCCCTTCACCTACTGGCTATGTGGAGAGGGGGAACATGCTGCATGGGTAACAGCGTGATCTCCATATAACTGTGACCAAGCTTGCACCTTGGATAGGAACACCAGGCAAAAAAGCCTGCTGAGGGCTATCACCTCAAGGGCATATAATTCCCACAGTCAGTTATGACTGAAGGAGGCTACAACTGAATCTTTATATTCTAATAAACTTCAGCTTTTCTGTTATCAAATGGAATAGGTAACAAATAAGATCTTAAACATACCGTATATTCTTAAGCATAAGTCGAGAAATTTATTCCCATTTTTGATCTTAAAAAAGGGGGGACTCCAACTTACAGTTGAGTCAAGGAAAAAAAAATAATGATTCCTGAAATCAGTCAGTGCTGACCAGTCAGTCAATACTGACTGGTTTCATGAATCATTATTTTTTTTCTTGACTCGACTGTAAGTTGGAGCCCCCCCCCCCCCCATGGTAAAAAATGGGAATAAATTTCTCGACTTATGTAATGAGCCAAAGGGAGACAAATAAAGTGTGGATGAATCTTCTTCTTTATACTCTCACTTTTCACTGCCATACAAATTCTGCTAGTTAACTGTTTAAACATGGGAATATATCAGTGGCATAAACAGCACCACAGATGTTTATAAATGGGTGTTTGCGTAGAATAGAAGGTCTGAAATGGTATGACAGTCACAAATGTGGAATTGATGACAAGAACCAGACAAGTGTCAGTGGAACAAGAGTTGAGAAGAAGATGCTGGCAATGGATAGGACACACATTGAGGAGACCTGCTGATAGCATTACAAGGCAATCCTTGTTCTGGAATCCACTGGGAAAGAGAGGCAGAGGTAGACCAAAAAGCACATGGAGAAGAGAACTGGATACAGAGGTGAAAATGATGAGGAAAACATGGAAAGAACTTAAGCGGACGGCACAGGAGAGGAAGACTTGGCATGTGTTTGTTGAAGGCCTATGCTCCTCGGGGAGCTAAAGGGTATTGATTGATAAACAGCACCATTTATCCTCGGTGATCACTAAGTATGGTGTCCTATAAAAGAAAATTGACAAAGCACAAAAGGTCTTGTATATTTGGACTTGCGCCCTAAAATAATTGATGGACTTTGCATCTAGACTGAATAGAGTGCACCTAGCTCAAAATGAGGCAGAACTCAACTCACAAAAACAAAAAAGTGAAGTGACGTAAACAAAACAAAACTATTCTGTGTTAGTCACATTACTTAATATTTGGGCATCAAAATCTGATAAGTGCTAAATAATGGAAAAAGCAAAACACTATACTGTGAATGCTCAAATATTTGAAAGCAAAATTTAAAACTTCTCACCAAATCAACATTTGGAATCTTGCGGGAATAAACTGTCATCTTTCCCCTGAAGGTTTTATTAATAATACTACTGTTCATCTTTTTGGTACCATTCAGAGCTGAGTGCATGGCATTGAGAAACCATGACAGGAAGTCAATGGTATCACCTGCAAAATTAGAAATAATGCTATAACAATAATAACCTTTAGCACGCTGCATAAAAATTCAGAAAACTTGCCCAACCACTGCATTCTTTTTCACAACCCCTCATTTTTATAGTGGGTGACTTGTAAATTCTATAGTTTTTTTGTTTTTTGGTCAATTGCTCTAATTTTTAGACTGTATAGAAATGAATGAATGATGAATCTGATGATATAAAATTTGTTTGTGTACATGTTAGATGTGATAGGAAGAGAGGAAAGGAAAGATGAAAAAAACGAAAAAAATTTTAAAAAAATAAAATAAATATTTTTTTTTAATTTTAAAATTAAAAAAAAAAAAATTAAAAAAATGACCAACGAACGAAGAGTCCATATCCCTTGCATCTCAATGAAAGTCATTTGACCAATAGAGCAATACAAATCAAATGACGATCTTTTCGTTACACCCATCATCAGTAGCAAAGCAACAAACTCCCTAGCCAGCCGTGACATTCGGCCGTAATCCTATTTTTTTCCGATATTCCTAATCCTAACCCCAAAAATTATACATACTTGAAAGGCCATTTTACTTTCGTTTCCATCTCAGCCATCAAACATATTCTGAGAACCGATTTCAGCGCTTATAAAGACAAAAATTTCATCCCCACCGCATGGCGTCAGAATACAATAAAATTAGAGCAAAATGGCCGCGTGTCTGATGCCGATTCATTTCGATTTAAAAAATTTACAAAAAATAAACGCGGATACACCCATCACTTTTTTAAGATCGGAAACGGAAGCTAACTCTCTTGCAAATAAAATTACAACTTAACATCCGGGGCTGAAAATCACGTGTACACAAGTCCTCATGCTAGAAACGGTGATATCCGTAAGGTGCAACATTGCGCCTCCAGCATGGAGAACATAGGTTACGTTCGGCGCAACGCTGCGCCCGCAGCGTGCTAAAGGATAAATGCTTATATATTCTAACTTGTATCTGTTGGAAGGACACGTAACTCTTGTCAAAACAAGAAACAATATATGCCCTTTGACAAATAAGTTTTGCTGCTTATTTCCAGAAACAAAATAAAATAAAATCTAAAAATGGCCACTCAACTGACATTCCTCTTTAACTCCATATAGCTTTGAGTTTAGTGTTGAGTCATTGGGCCAGTATATCTTTCTTAACTGGTCATACAGAGGGCAGTCCTGTAGAACATGCTCAGCAGTTTGTTCGTTTAATCCACATGCGCACAGTGGTGAAGCAGACAATCGTAGCTTGTGCATGTGTTTGTTCAGTTTGTTATGCCCTGTCCTGAGTCGAAAAATAGTTATCTGTCCCTGCCGGTCGAGAGTGTGATAGTCGTCTTTGGGTTGGTTCTGTTCTCTTCTGATAGTCTGGATAGCTCTCTTTTTCTCAAAGTATGTGACTTCATTATCTTCTTGTTCACATTCTCCTCCCTTTTTTGCAAGTTTATCTGCCTTTTCATTTCCGGGTACACCACAATGAGATGGTACCCACTGAAGTATGGTTCTCTTTTTGGCAGCTACCTTGTTTAGTTCATTTCTCAGATGCGGGAGTTTACCACCCTTGAGAGCTTCCAGGACAGACAGTGCATCTGTGAGGATGACTACCTGGTGGCAGTCAGAGTTGGTGTTATATGATGATAGGAAACTCTTTACAGAGCGATACAACAGGAAGCAATCTGATCATCAGAAGAAGTCCCCCCGTCCGACAAGTGTTTCGGCCCTATATACTCCTTTACACTCTAAGGGGGGCGGGCCCACTTGGGTCATGACTCCCAAGCGTCTCAGCTTCCTGTTGTCTTGGTGTTATAAATCATATTTGCAGCTTGCTCTAGAGCTTGAACCTCAGCTGTATAGTTGGAACAGAATTTACCAGTGGGAATGTGCCTAGTCTCATAGTGGTTGTCAGGATATGAGATAAAGATACCGGCACCTCCGTTCCTAACAGCATTAGTTGCTGATCCATCTGTATAGGCATGTATCCATGATTGATCGGGATAGCTTTCTTGGATCATACTCAATGTAGCAGTTCGTTTTTGCAGATCATTATACTCACATCCACTTGTGAGACCACTGACTGATGTATTAATTTGGAGGGCACTGCTGGCCTGCTCCCATGGTACAGGGTATAGGGTGGGCTTTAGTGGTGTTGTCTTCATGGATAGGTCTTCTTGATGCTGTCTTATAAGTCTTTTCCCCCGATGCACAAAGCTGCTACGCTTTAGACGTCCCAATGCTAGATCATCTAGTCTTGCCTTCATTGGGTGCGTTGGCATACTGTTGTACTTTTCCATCTGGATCATGGTTTTTGTGTCTCTTCTATGGGACAATGTCTGTAATCCAGCAACCTTCTGCATCTCTGATATTGGTGTAGTTTTCATGGCTCCTGTAATGAGCCTGAGAGCTTGATTTTGCACCTTGTCCAAAGACTGCAGATGTGAGTTAGCAGCTGATGACCATGCTGCTGAGCTAAACTCTAAGTGTGGTCTTATTACTCCATTATAAATCTTCTTTAGATTTCGTTCATTTGCTCCCCAGTTGGTACCTGCTAATTTTCTGAGTATGCCTAGTCGCCTTCGGGCCTTTCCTTCTGCATTTTCAATATGCTTATTCCATGTAAGCCTTTGGTCAAATGTCACCCCAAGATAGGTGGGGTAGCTTTCTTCCTTGATCACGGTTGTCCCTAGGTGTATGTTAGCTGGTTTGTCCTTGGGGACGAGGGAGAACAGTGTTGTGGAGGTTTTGTCTGTGTTTATTGTGATAAGCCATTTCTCTGCCCATGACACTAGCATGTCTGCTGCCCGCTGCATTCTATAATTTGCTGTGGTGACATTTTCATCAGCGCACCAGAGTACTAGGTCATCTGCATATAAGGCAGCTTTAACTCCTGCCGGGAGATCTTTCACCAGGTCATTGATGTAAACAAGGAAGAGTGTTGGGGAAATTACTCCTCCTTGAGGTACCCCCTGATGGAGCAACACTTTTCTGCTCTGCAGACCGTCAAGAGTGCCTCTAGTTCTCCTGTTATGCAAGTATGACTGGATCCATTTCATCATGTTGCCTTGGATTCCACTTCTCCTAAGTTTTGCAATGAGGCCATCTTTCCACACCTTGTCAAAGGCCTGCTTGAAGTCGACCCAGATCGTTAGGACCTTTTTCTTCTCCTGGAAGGCATCTTCTATTGCTTGAGACAAGTAAGTAACTTGGTCTTCTATACTGTAGCATTCTCTAAATCCAGCTTGTTCCGGCACCAGGATCTGCTCAGACTCTAAATACCATTTCAATCTGTGGTTGACTATTCGCTCCATAGTCTTCCCAACACAGCTTGTGAGACTGATTGGCCGGTAACTTGCAGCCTCGGTCTTACATTTCCCTTTCTTTAGTATGGGTATTGTGATGGCTTCTCTCCATACTTGGGGTACCGTTCCTTTCAACCAGCTGTGGTTGAATATCTCAAGCAGTTTTGTCTTTGCTGCTGAGCTCAGATTTTACTAGCATTTCGTTGCTGATTTTGTCTGGGCCGGGTGACTTTTGAAACTTAAGCTTGGAAATAGCCTTCTGTAGTTCTCCTAGTGTGATGGGTTCCCTCATTGGGGCAGGAGTATCTGTCTGTCCCATGGTTGCCAGTATTTCTTTTCTTATCTCTCTCTGATGATCTATGTTAATGGGTAAGTTGCTTTCTGAACTGTATCTTCTAGCAAACAAGTCTGCAGCTTGTTTTCCTCTGAAAAGTTTGCCACCTTCATCCAATGTGATAGTCTGCCTAGGTGAGGAACGCTCTTCATTTAGAGACTTGACTAATCTCCAAAGTTTCCTGCCGTCTTTCTCAAGGTTCAGCGATGCCGTTTTAGTTCTCCAGCTTTTCCGTTTTTCTTCTAGCTTTGTTCTCTGAAACTCTGCTACAGCCTTTTTCCATTTGTTGTGAGTTTCAAGTGAAGGCTGAGACTCTGCGTCCTTTCTAGCCCTGTCCATAGCTTCCTGACGTTCTTGGAGTGTGCTGGACCAGTATGGTATGTAGTTACGCCGGCATCCTTTGGGAATGGTTTCTTTTGCAGCTTGTAGTATGCATCTGTTGAAGTCTTTTTACCACTTCATTAATGTCTCTGTTCTGTACCTTGAGGGTAGACAGCAGCGTGTTCACCTGATGCCTGAATAAACCCAATTGGCTTTTTTTGTAGTTCCATCTTGTAATGGCTGGGCCTGTACTGAGAGTTGCACTCTGGACAGTAAGAAAGATTGGGCGATGGTCGCTTCCCCCTAGTTGGTCCTCCTACTTCTCTACTAATAGATCCAGCTATATCTGGTGTGGAGAAGGCAAGATCTGGTGTTGAAGTTGTGTGCCATCCTCTGGAGTAGAAGGTAGGAGTATCTGTGGCATTATTGACTAGGATTAGGGAGTGATCATCTTGCCAAGTTTCAACCTCTTCACCTCTGTGATCCAGATGGTTATAGCCCCAGCTCTGGGAGTGGCTATTAAAGTCTCCAACTGCTATAAAGTTGGTGGCTGGTACCTGTATAGAGCTGAGACTCAGGGGTTTGTTGTTCGGACAGTAATAGTTCAGGAGTTCTATTTCCATCTTGTCTACCTTTATCTGCAACAGCTGATATTCTGCTCCATCCATGAAGGTTTTCCTTTCGTGTGCAGGAAGGTTATTCCTTACAAGAGTAAGTACTCCTCCTTTTCGTCTATCCGTCTGCTGACTCCACAAGACGGTCTAGAGGGTCCTCCAGTAGCTGAGGGTGGGCTCTGTCGAGGCTCAGAGCCCGGCACTGCACCTGCCTGGTGGAGCTCCACAGGGCGAGCACCATTACGAGATTTATTTGACGGTGTACTCTCCATAGAAAAAAAAAAGCGAGTTGCGTGATACTGTGGTTTCCGGTGCGCCTTCTGGCCCAGTATCTATGACTTTAGCACCTGTTCAACGGGAGAGTGGGCTCATCCCTAATCTGTTTATGTTCCCAGTAGTAGACTATTCGCAAGCAGCCTGGGGGTGTCACTGCTCTGCGCGGACCTTGTTTACCGAGGCGGCGTCCGAGCTCGTATGGTGAAAATATGGTTGCGTTATCTTCAAAATAGCCCTGTCTTTCCCATGGCTTTTCTGCCATCCTGCAACTTTGAGTTAGGGAGTTCTGAGCTCCAGTCTCTTTCCCAGGCATTTTATCCTGGCCTGGCACGCATACAGAGGACCCCACTTCTGGTTCTAAGTTAGCAGTTGGGGATAGGTGGGGTAGCACACTGTGCATTCCCCGTCATCCAGGGGGCTCTCCAACTATGCAGAGCTTGCACAATGCTGTGCTCTGGTTCTGGGCTCTCCCAAGGAATCCTCACGTCCTGCACAGAGCCACTTCCAGATACCCACCACCTGCCAACCCTCCATTGTAGAAATCTCCTGCATGCGGCCATCCAGTCAAGAGCCAGTATATGTAATAAAACAGTAGTTAATTCTTTTTTCTTTTTCTTTGGGTGATTGTTTCATATAAATCAATTGGATAAGAGTGAAGAAATAAATATATAACTCTTAAAGGACGGGAGGCCAGTATTCGGGGCTGATTTTCCCAGGCACTCATGATGGGAGGTCAGTTTTTGGGGCGGTGTATTTGGAACAAGTTTCTGTTTCATTTTGTCCAAATTTTATATTTTATTAATTCCACTCAGCTTCCATAACAACTATGTATAACATTACTGCTTGTAACACTGTAGGAAAACTCAAAGCGACAGAAAATTTCTTGCTTCACACATGGGAAAACCATCATATTGTTTAAGAGTTAACAAAAGGGAGTGACTTTTCGATCATCCTGTATAGTTACAGTTTATATTAAAATTAAATTTCTTATTTAATACTCTTTAAGCTGACGCAGTAATATAAAATTTCTAATTTAATACACTCTTACCTGACTTTGTAATATAAAATGTCTTATTTAATAAACTCTAACCTGACTCTGTAATAAATAATTTCTTACTTAATACACTCTACCCTGACTCTGTAATACATAATTTCTTATTTAAACACTCTACCCTGACTCTGTAATATAACTTTTCTTATTTAAATGCTCAATCTTTATTAGACAATACAAACCTTCTTGTCTAATACACTGTGAAACTGGTCTGTAATATACAATTTTAACACTGATCTGTAATATAAAATTTCTTACAAAATAAACTCTTAATCTTGCTACATAATCTGAAATTTCTTATTAACTACATTGTAACTTTACTCCACAATCTTGAATAATTTATTAACCTCTAACCTTGCTCTGTGATTTGAAATTTCTTTTTTGAACACAGTACAACAGCCTGCAACATCTCATGAGGACTGACGTGAGCCTTGAAGTTGCATGGGTTCCAGAGTTTACGGATTAACTCTCCAAACCTCTGAACCAACAGGAAGAGTATGTCACCTGGAGGTCGCTTGATCTTTTTATAGTTCTCTTCCTTCAGAAAATAGTTCCGCAGTGGAGCAACATGGGACAGTGACTGTCAGTGGTGATAAGATAACAATATGTTGGAAATTCAGTTACAGCTAATGCAATGTAATATGACCCATATACACACATGGATGAATGCACACGTTATACTCCACACATACTAATAAATAAACACATACGGTAAAGTCTAAGAAGATTCTTTTAACAAATGGTGGAAGGATAATACAAAGAATGTAATAAATTAACAAAACAGACCTGGAAAAATGTAGTGAAAAAATTTTTTAATTTGAAAACAAACAAACAAACAAAATTTACGGCTAAGAATGATGATGATTAAAGTAAACAGAATATTTTCTACGTCACATTAATGCTGCAACATGGCCAGTGTCTTGAGAATAAATAACTAACAGAACTATTTCATAAACAATTACATGCAGTTTTATCAATAAATTCTTTTTCAATGCTGAGAGAGAAAAAAAGAACTAGTGCAAAAAATATCTCAGCCATCAATTCATGTAATTAATTACATTTGTGACAACGTTAGAAAATCTCTGAAGGATCGAGGACTAGACTGGAACAAGGCCAGGAGGAAGACAGCCAATAGGATAGTATGGTGCTCTCTATGGCAAACCTCTATACCACTGGATAGAAAAGAAATGACTAAGTAAGTAAGTAATTATATTTGCCAAAACTTTCTAACAATTACCTGAAGGACAACGTTGCAGTAGTCATTGGCTTTGATGTTATTAAGACCCACAATGCCTGTAATGAAACAAAAAAAATCATACACAAAATATTAAAATATGGATATCAGCACATACTACAACTACATAACATCCTCTCACAGCAATCTTGACCTCTACAGCAGTCCGTATACATGCACTGTCATCTATTGGACTGCTGTGATTGTATACACAATTCTTGCAAAAAACAAGGTCTGCATGGAGGCCTTCTTGGATACTTATTTAGTCATTCCTCTTCTTCTTCTTCTTCTTGCGATCGCATCTTTGATGATTACACCGTCAGACGAGTTCTCATGATGAATTCGACTGTTGTTTGAAGTTCCTCTTTAACTCCATATAGCTTTGAGTTTAGTGTTGAGTCATTGGGCCAGTACATCTTTCTTAACTGGTCATACAGAGGACAGTCCTGTAGAACATGCTCAGCAGTTTGTTCGTTTAATCCACATGTGCACAGTGGTGAAGCAGACAATCGTAGCTTGTGCATGTGTTTATTCAGTTTGTTATGCCCTGTCCTGAGTCGAAAAATAGTTATCTGTCCGTGCCGGTCAAGAGTGTGATAGTCGTCTTTGGGTTGGTTCTGTTCTCTTCTGATAGTCTGGATAGCTCTCTTTTTCTCAAAGTATGTGACTTCATTATCTTCTTGTTCACATTCTCCTCCCTTTTTTGCAAGTTTATCTGCCTTTTCATTTCCGGGTACACCACAATGAGATGGTACCCACTGAAGTATGGTTCTCTTTTTGGCAGCTACCTTGTTTAGTTCATTTCTCAGATGCGGGAGTTTACCACCCTTGAGAGCTTGCAGGACAGACAGTGCATCTGTGAGGATGACTACCTGGTGGCAGTCAGAGTTGGTGTTATAAATCATATTTGCAGCTTGCTCTAGAGCTTGAACCTCAGCTGTATAGTTGGAACAGAATTTACCAGTGGGAATGTGCCTAGTCTCATAGTGGTTGTCAGGATATGAGATAAAGATACCGGCACCTCCATTCCTAACAGCATTAGTTGCTGATCCATCTGTATAGGCATGTATCCATGATTGATCGGGATAGCTTTCTTGGATCATACTCAATGTAGCAGTTCGTTTTTGCAGATCATTATACTCACATCCACTTGTGAGACCACTGACTGATGTATTAATTTGGAGGGCACTGCTGGCCTGCTCCCATGGTACAGGGTATAGGGTGGGCTTCAGTGGGGTTGTCTTCATGGATAGGTCTTCTTGATG
This sequence comes from Oreohelix idahoensis, assembly GCA_024509875.1. Lineage (NCBI taxonomy): Eukaryota > Metazoa > Mollusca > Gastropoda > Stylommatophora > Oreohelicidae > Oreohelix > Oreohelix idahoensis. Next base: position 111,111 of record JAMPIV010009077.1, read on the forward strand.
CTGTCTTATAAGTCTTTTCCCCCGATGCACAAAGCTGCTACGCTTTAGACGTCCCAATGCCAGATCATCTAGTCTTGCCTTCATTGGGTGCATTGGCATACTGTTGTACTTTTCCATCTGGATCATGGTTTTTGTGTCTCTTCTATGGGACAATGTCTGTAATCCAGCAACCTTCTGCATCTCTGTTATTGGTGTAGTTTTCATGGCTCCTGTAATGAGCCTGAGAGCTTGATTTTGCACCTTGTCCAAAGACTGCAGATGTGAGTTAGCAGCTGATGACCATGCTGCTGAGCTAAACTCTAAGTGTGGTCTTATTACTCCATTATAAATCTTCTTTAGATTTCGTTCATTTGCTCCCCAGTTGGTACCTGCTAATTTTCTGAGTATGCCTAGTCGTCTTCGGGCCTTTCCTTCTGCGTTTTCAATATGCTTATTCCATGTAAGCCTTTGGTCAAATGTCACCCCAAGATAGGTGGGGTATTCCTCTTCTAAAGTGAGGCTTAGAGGTTTGGAAGAGAGAGCACCATACTGTCCTATCGGCTGTCTTCCTCCTGGCCTGGTTCCAATCTAGTCCTCGGTCCTTCAGAGATTGTCTAATGTTGTTCTCCCAGTGGACTCTGGGTCGTCCTGGAGGTCTGGATCCCTGACTCTTAGTTTCCCAAACTTGTGGTAGCCAATGCCTTTTTGGATATTGGTGAAAAATTAATGGGACTAGCTGCATTTGTAAATATCCCTCAGCATGTAACAGTAAGATTTTACAATCAAAAGTATCACAGTGTCGATCACCTCTAAAAAAAAATTATGAAAAACAGAAGCATCTTAATGTAACGGAAATCTATTTATAACTTAGGTCTCGCTATATACCTAGATCTCAAGATCCCAAAGCAAATACTCAACCACCAGGAAAGCCTTGGCTTTAAAAAAAATCATGAAAAATCATAACATCGATTGACTCTTTAAAAATTCTGAAAAACAGAAGCATCTTAATGTAACGGAAGTCTATTTATAACTTAGGTCTCACTAAATACAGAGATCTCATTGCTACTTAGCAACAACCAACAACAGTAATAATGACTTTCCAGGAGAACGAACGAACTTTATTTTCAAAATGTTGAGAATAGGCCTGTCTGACATTCTGGCCTTCCTTTCTCTCATCTTTTATACTGAATTAATTTATTCTCACATGTATTTTACATATTAATGGGGCGATTTCTAGTGTTTTAAATGGGAAACAGGAAATAATTAAGCTGAAAGTGGAAACAATTAGCAGAAAGCCAAGGAAATTCCAGTGCAATGCAGGAATTCTGAATCAACGAAAACCTAATTCGATTTATAATAGGGTCTTTAATTTTGGATGTTTTTAAGTCCTAAAGTCTAGTTGTCGACTTATAGTCGGATCGCCTTATACTTGAGTATATATAGTAGTTGGAAATTCACCCCAATAAAACAGTTTTAACAGTATTAGGATACAGTTTAAGGAAGCAAATGGCAAGAGGAGTTTTCATTACACTGGTAAACAGATGGAAATCAGAAGAAATCAAGTCCAAAACAAAAATCAGAATGTTTAACTCAAATGTTTTTTTTTTTTTTTTTTTTAAATAAAGTTTTGCTTTGTTTTGGCAAGGCACGTCCCATTCAACCTAGTCGGTTATATTAGGGCGCATGTCCAAATATAAAAGACCCTTAGGTCTAGTACGTAACTCAAATGTCAAGTTGGTCCTATGTGTATGTGTATGTGTATGTGTATGGCTCTGAAACATGGAGAACAACAAAAACTACCAAGACGTTTAAGACTTTCCTAAATGGGTGATTGCACAGAAAATAGGGATTGAAATGGTATGACAAATTCATCAATGTGGAAGTGATGACAAGAACCAGACAAATGCCAGTGGAACAAGGGATGAGAAGCAAGACAATGGAGATGGATAGGACACACACTGAGGAAACCTAATGATAGCACTACAAGGCAGTTCTTGAATCCATTGGGTAAGAGAAGGAGAGGCAGACCAAAGAATACATGGAGAAGAGAACTTGAGACAGAAATGAAAATGAGGAAGATATGAAAAGACCTTGAACTGATGGCACATGACAGGAATTATACAACTCTGCACTGACTGAGTTTGCAAATCATGCATCAATATTTTAGGGGGGGGGGGGGGGGGGGATGTATTTCACATTATTCAAGCACATATACAGCAGTGAACAATTTGAAATACATCCAAAACGCCAGTGTACGTTTAACTGTTAAACTAATATTACTGTGAAAATGTTATCAATTTATAAAACTTTACCTGGTAAGTAAGTGGTTCCATCAAAAGCACGTGACATTTTAGGGTTCTTGTCTAGCTTCTTTATCATAACATCAGTGAATGTAGGATTCAGTACATACTGTCAGGCAGAAAGAGGAAAAGATTACATCTGATGACATATTTCAATGACTACACATTCTAGACAGAAGAGTATGTGAATGAATTCAGAATATCCACTAAAACTTATTCCCACACAAGAAGCCTGCATTAAAACATTTTATATGCTCTGCCAGTGGTGGTTTCTGTAGATGAGGTGGCAAACCCAATGTCAGCAGAAAGCAACCATTGGTTGTGAATATTCAAGCAAATTTTCTGTCAGCGTGTGTCTGTCTATCTTTGTTGATATGGGTGCCTCCTTCTAGTTAACTCCCAACTTTTTATTTTCACAACACTCATTCAGATATTCAATGAATTTCCTAACTCCCTGGGTGCAGCAAGTACCTACATCCTTCCATCCATCCCATTTCTCTGCCCCTTTCAGCATATTTATTCAATTATTTTTAATCACTGTGGAGTCTGCCTTCCTTTGGTTAGGCACACTCCATTCAACATACTCATAGTTCTTTGGTCTAAGAGGGCACAAATGCTAGAGAAAAACAAAAGGCTTCTCACTCTGAACTCTTGAGTGATGCTGACATACTAAGCCCTGAAATGGACTACTAGTGCTTATTGACTGGTCTGATCTTCTTCTTCTTTGATCCTTAGCCGCCGACCGTCAAAGCAGTCAGTGGCCATCACGCCTAGTGGCGTCTTTTAGGGCAACAACAAATTGATTCCACTTTGCTCGGTCGGTGGCCATCCTTTGTACAGTGCCCCAACTCTGGTTCATTCTTTGCATCTCAGCCTCCACAGTCCTCCGCCAGGTTGTTTTTGGTCGGCCTCTCTTTCGTTTTCCTTCCGGGGTCCCAAGCATAGCTGTTCTTGTGATGGCATCGGGGTCTCTTCTGAGGACATGGTCAACCCAGCTCCAGCGTCTGCCAGTTATGATGGTTGTGCATGTCCTCTTGCTTGCTCTGAGTAAGCAGATCTTGGTTGGTGATGGTATTCGGCCAAAAGATTCTGTGAATTTTTTTTTTAGGCATGTTGTGTGAAAAGAGGACATTTCGACATTTCCTTCTCTGTAACTCTCCAGCATTCCGCACCATAGAGAAGCACACAGCTCTGATATAATCTTAATTTTATGCTTGTGCTGTATTGAGAGACTTCCAGATGTTGTTTAGGCTAAAAAAAGGCTGTTCTTGCCTTATTCATTCTGATGTTGATGTCTTTGCCTGCCCCGCCGTCTGGTGTTACTATGCATCCTAGGTATGTGAAGGTGTCTGTCTGTACCAGTTGCTGATTCCTTACTGATATGGGCTCAGGGTTGCTCACATTGAGCGTCATGACCTCTGACTTCTTTAAATTGATGTTCAAGTCCACCTGCTGGCTAAAATTATTAAGTCTATCCGTTTTTTCCTGGATGTGTTGATGTGAATGTGCTAGTAGTGCAATGTCATCTGCATATTCCAGATCGTCCAATGTAGAAAATGTAGTCCATCTTATTCCTCTTGGACTGCCCTCTGTTGTCTGGCGCATCACCCAGTCTATGACTGTTAAAAATAGAGTGGTTGATAAGGGGCATCCCTGTCTTACTCCTGTCTTCACTTCAAAGGTTAGGTTGCTCTGCCCAACACTACACGTAAAGTTGGCATAGAGACATTTTATGATTGACACTATGCAGCTTGGAATTCCATAAGCTCTCAGTATTTTCCATAAACTGTCCCTATGTATGCTGTCAAAAGCCTTTTCAACATCAACGAAATTAATGTACAGCTGTCTTTGCCATTCTGAGCACTGCTCTATAATGTTCCTGAGAGTGAATATATAATCTACACATCTTCTGCTCTTTCTAAATCCTGCTTGTTCTTTCCTCAGTTTGTGATCTACTGCTTTTGAAATTCTCTATATAATTATCCTGCCTAGTATTTTGCTGGGAACTGAGAGAAGAGTGATTCCTCTCCAATTATTGCAGTCCGCAAGATCTCCCTTCTTGGGCAATTTGACAATTATTACTTTGCTCAACTCTGATGGTGTTGTCCCCGTTTTCCAGACTTGTGCAAATAGTGGTTCTAATAGTTCTGCTGCTAGCTCAGGGTCTGTCTTAAATAGCTCTGCATTTAAGTTATCATGGCCAGGAGCTTTTCCATTCTTTAACCCTTTGATTGCTGTGATGATTTCTTCTTTTCGTGGAATGTCTGTATTTACATCTAGATCGTTTTCAGCCTCAGGAACATTCAATTGTGTCTCTGGCGGTTCCATGTTCAGAGTTTCTCTGAAGTGCTCTGCCCATCTTGTTTCCTGTCCCTCTGCTGTCGTGATGAGATTTCCTTGCTTATCTCTTACTAATGTAATATTGTTTGCACCTCGCTTTCCGCTGATGAATTTAGTTATTTTGTATACTGTGCTTTGTTCATTTCTCAGTGCTGCCTCTTCTGCCTGTCTTGCAAGATCGTCTAGGAAATTCCTTTTGTTGACTCGGGTTTGGCGTTTAACTTCCTTGTCCAGCTGACTGTACTGTTTGCTATATAGTTGCTTTAACCTGGGGGACTTCGCTTCTGTTTTCTTTCTTTTCATTTCCTTTCTCAGTGTTATGGTGTTTAATGTTTTTGGTGTTATCCAGTCTTGCTTCTTCCTTTCCTGGAATCCCAAGCATGATTTGCTGCTTTCCTTATATATTGTTGAAATTGTGTTGAATTTCTGGTCTATATCATCAGTCAATGTCTTTTCCTGACTTTTGGCAAATTGATATTGTTTCTTTATGTCAGCCGCAAAAGCTTTTCTGGTAAGGGGGTCATTCAATTTGCTGATGTCAAACCTTTTCTGTGTCGATACAGTTGGTCCAGCCCTTCTTAGTTTCATTTTCAATTTTGCTCCTACTAAATGGTGATCACTTCCCACATCTGCACCTCTTCTTACCTTCACATCTTGTAATGCATGTCTCCATCTGCCGTTAATCATGATGTGATCTATCTGGTTTCTGTCCCGACCATTTGGTGATTCCCATGTTAATTTGTGAATTTCTTTATGTGGGAAAAGTGTTCCTCCAATGACCAGGTTGTTAATACTACAGAAACTTATTAATTTATCCCCATTTTCGTTTGCTATTCCGCTGCCGCATTTCCCCATTACTCTTTCATTATATGTATTGTGTGTACCAACGTTCGCATTGAGGTCTCCCATTACTATAATAAGATCATATCTAGGTGTGTCTTCCATTTCTTTCTGCAGTTGTTGATAGAATTCGTCCTTGACCTCTTTATCGCTGTCATTCGTTGGTGTGTAGCATTTTATTATTGTAGTATTGGTGAATCTACCTCTCAATCTTAATCTTATCAGTCTGTTGTTGATGGGTTTCCATTCCAGTAATGTCCTTTCTATTCCTTTCTGTAGAATAATGGCTACACCTTCATTGTGCTGTCCATCCTCTCTTCCAGAGTAAAGTACTGTTTCTCCTGTTGCTGTTTTAACTTTTCCTGCCCCTGTCCATCTGCTCTCGCTTATCCCTAGAATGTGTAACCTATAGTTTCTCATTTCTGCCGTGACCTGTTTTAGTTTACCCGTCTCATTCATTGTCCTGACATTCCAAAATCCTATTCTTGTATCATGTTTTGCGGTCAGGACGTCCGTTCTCATGTCAGTGGCTTCCTTTCGGCTTTCACCACTGACAGTCATATGAGCCTCAGACTCTGGATGTCCGTCCCGCAGCAAAGTTTGTTTATTCGTTGTTGTTTCCGTAACTTCAATTTTTTTTTACATTGACAGGGGTATCAGCCCTATGCTAAAACCCCCAACCTGGAGGACCAGGGTGTCTGCTTTGGTCTGACCCCTGCCCGCGCAAACCTGTCCAGCTTGGTAGAACCTTCCAGGAGTAAAACTCCCGCTGGCATAGCTCTGGGGGTAATCAGGGTACGCAAGCCGCCATACCTCGACAAGGTATTGACACTGGTGATGGCAGTGACTGGTCTGATGAAAGCCTTTAAATGGGCTATTAGCCTGCAGGTTGTCTTTATTGTAATTTGATAGCTAAATGTATCTCCAATCATTTTAATGTTCTTTCTCCACAGGTTTTTTGCCTTTCCTCTTCTACTTCTTTTTATGTGGGTTCCATGTCAGTGCTTGATAAATTCTGCTAAAAGTAAGTTTTCCTTCAAGCAAGTCTAACTCATAATTACTTGTATTTTCTTATCTTCTCCTCAGCAGGCTCTGGTTTGGTTCTGCTCCCAAGACTCTTTGTTTAAGACATCAGCTAAGTGCAGCTACCCAAGAACTGGCTAAATGTTAATACATGTCTAGGTTTCCTACTTTTCAATGGAAGTATGTGTATTACTGGTTTAGCTTTGAGTTCCTCAAGTGATTACCAGTAGTCTATGAGGAGATGAAGGAATAGTGAGAATACATGCAGAGTTTTTTATCCCAATATATGCCTACTTTGTCTGTTAACTTTACCAGACAAAATGTCTCGAGTTGTATTAGTAATTACTGCAAACCATTTTAAAATAGCTTCTATTATAATGAATTTATTAAGGCTTATAATGGGCTGAATAATTTTTGGACACCCGGTATATTGATTAGGTTGTGAAATCTGTCCCACTCTAAAACAAAATCCATGGTGATATCACGAGAAGAAAGAAGACATCAGATTAAGCTGGGAGAACAGGTCCTGGAGCAGGTCAACCACTTTAAATACCTCGGAGCTATTATAGACCGAAAGGGAGGCATCAAAGAAGAGTTGGCCACTCGAAAAGCAGCAGCTGGGAGACTTTTTCAGGCCATAAATCAAGGATTCCTCAGCAAGAGAGAGGTTGGTAAGAAAACGAAGATGGCTGTATACCGCTCCACCTATGTCCCAGTCTTGACATATGGATGCGAGTCATGGGCAGTGACTGCAACCCATAGGAGCCAGATCCAGACCTCGGGGATGGGGTGTCTGAGGGGGGTGGTTGGGGTGGTGGGAGGGGGCGTGGTACGCAACCAGACGATACGTCAAGGCCTTAAATCCTACCCCCTGCAGACCCAAGTAGAACAGTCCCAACTAAGATGGTTTGGCCATGTCTGCAGAGTGGGAGAGGATCGGATGCCACGGCGGGCGTGGGAAACAAAGAGCCAGGGATCCAGACCCCGAGGACGACCCGGAGTCCGATGGGAGGAAAAACATTGGACGATCTTTGGGGGACCGAGGACTGGAGTGGAGCCGGGCCAGGAGGAAGACAGCCGATAGGATAGTCTGGCGCTCTCTCTTCCAAACCTCTACACCTCACGGTAGAAGGGGAACGACTAAGTAAGTAAGTAAGTGAAATCTGTCCCAGTGTATTGATATTTCACTAAGAAAGTGTCCATCTTGTCCAGTCATTAGCCTGTTTGTGCTGGATTTTATGGGATAAATAATGAAAGTGCAAGTTTCACTAAGCCAGCAACAACAGTTACCCTTCTAAAGACAGCAACTTACAATAATGTCATCAAGAGAGGAATCAATGATCTGATAGTTGTCGGGAAGGCAGTAGAATTTCTGTGTCTGCAAATTCAGGAACACGTGGTGCCCTTCAAATACACTGTGTGTATATGCATGGGTGTTGTTTCCTCTACCTGCAAGTAAGACAGGCTAACTACAGCATATATGACATACAAGAACAGCATATGACATATATAAGATATAATACACATAACAAACAATATACTGTAAACACTTCTTCTTTCACCTTTCAACTCCACAAGGAGTATACGCCTACAACAAACGTATGCAAAGTTCTCCCGTCCTGTGCCATCAGCTCAAGGTTTTTCCATGTTTTCTTCACCCCCTTCATGCCTGTCTCCAGTTCTCTTCTCCATGTGTTTTTTGGTCTTCCTCTACCTCTCTTACCATGAGGATTCCAGAACAAGGACTGCCTTGTAATGCTATCAACAGGTTTTCTCAAAGCGTGTCTTATCCATCTCAGTGTCTTCTCATCTCTTGTACCACTTGTACTTGTCTGGTTCTAACCAGTTCCACATTAGTGATCCCATCAATTCTTCTATTCAACGCAAGCATACACTTAAGAAAGTCTGTAGCTTTTTGTTTTTTTGTTACAGTAAACACTACTGAATAGAAAATATAAAATTACACATAATTATGCAATATGTACAAGAAGCAGTAAAAACAACATTAACAGTAGTCAAGAAACAACATCAGCTGCATACAAGACAAAACATATATTCCACACAAAAAGACATGGAAAAAACTTTAACAGATGGTACAGGATGCAAAATATTTAATGAAAGTCTGTGATTTAAAGGGAGCTGTATGGTGACGATGATTTGTGGCATTAAGCCTCATGGGATGAAGCAGTTTTCATTCTTGTGCGAGGTGTCTTGCCCTGGGAATTGTCATGTCAAATTTTTTCATGACTTCTTCAACACTATTTGCAATACTCTGGGGCACCCCCTTGACCTGCAGTCATATATTCTACTGTTGAAGGCATATGATGATAGCTGACTTGGCTGCATGTTTACAAGGCGTCCATAACATTTTTTCCTGTATTTCTATGCAGCTGGTGCATGGTGTTGTTCCCACCAATTTCATAATCTCCTTGTTTCTTCATTGCCTCTTAACTCTTTGACTCCAGAACAATGCTCAGAGCATTGCAAACTTGTAACTGCCATGCCACCGTAATGCCCAGAGCGTTGTTTTTAGTTTATCACAAATAAACCCCCAAAATTGCCTGTTTAATGCAGTTCATATTTTAAAACTCGTAGAATGACTTCTGCTACTATTTAAACAATAATTTGAGTGTAGTTAAGCAGCACGTGTGCATGTTTTGATGTTATCACAATTTATGTGACAATTCGCATGTTTGCGTTTTTCATTGTTATTGCTATAGAAATATGTCACACTTTATATTTACATTTTCTATGTCTGCTAAGTGAATAATTGTGTCAAATTACTTAGACACATTGCTGACATTGACGATGATTGTTTGGTAGTCACAGTTTGTTGTCAAATAACGGAATCTGTGCATAAAAGCTAGACACACTAGATTTAGTTGATGACTGGCCGATCGAAAAGCAACAAAACTAGACCTACAGTAATATCTAATTACTAGTCCTAGGTAGAGGATGAAGACAGGGATACTATTAAAACATTAAATAAATGTAAACAGTTTTTATATGATGTTATTTTTCTTTATTTGTTTGAAAATGACATAATGCAATATTGCATAATTTATTTTATTCTTATAAGGGACCACAGTAAAAACTGGTATGAATAACACTAAATGTACTAACTGTGGCCATAATCAATGTTTTTTTACTTTGTAAATGGATTAACTTGATGTTTGAAGACTAAAAAGAAAGTTTCATTGTCTAAAACAATAATCTGTCATTGGTAAGCTCGTATTCTACAGTTAACTTTTTAGTGTTTTCCAATTTTACATGCAAAATGTTTTAAGTATACAGAAAGTACTTGTGTTATTGCTACCAAAGACACTATATACTACAATTCTCTATCTATTTCCCAGTGGCGGCTTTCTTTAATGAGCTGTAGAGCTGCAGCACTCCCAAAGAAAAGGACTGCATACTGCTGTCTCTACTACATTATAATACATAATACGGACAGACCAAAAAATTGAGGTTACACCGGAGGGGTTAAATAAAAAAAAAAAAATATCTAACACCGTATGTGCTGCAAACGATTTCAGCTCAAGTGACCTTGACCTCTTATAAGCGAATGCTTGTCATACACACAGCTAGAGACGAACTACGATTGGTTTGAATTTTTTATCATGAGCTGCAAAGGATCGCAGCTCGTGTAAATTATCTCTAATTAAAGGGAAGTTACAATGAAAATTTTAAACATGAGAAATAGTGCATACAAGTCTGTGTAACCGGTTTGAGACTCGGGAAGCTGCTACGACTGCCAATGATTACTCCTAGTTGTTGTAAACTTTTAAAATAACTTTTCAGAACTTCTTGACAGATTTTAGATGAGATAAGACACTAATCATTTGTGTCTGGGTTGATATTTCACATGGTGGTCACAATTTGTGAGTATTATGTATAGTATTTGAAATGAATGAACAGTGCAGCACCCCCAATGACAACCCCCTGGAACCGCCACTGCTATTTCCCTACAGTTCGGTATATACTAAGTACATGTTCACAGAAAAGATTAACATAAAATTTACATTAAAAGATAGTACACGTCACTGTTTAGAATTCTTCAAAAAATAATTACGGCACAATGTGCAAAATAATTACGGAGTCAAAGATGTTAAGGTGAAATAAACTACTTTTCTCAGACAGCTGATCCCACATGCAATAATCTTTCCCAATTGTGCCTTGGATAGCTACCTACTTGTATTTTACTGTCTGCAGGAAATGTGCCTCATTCTCATGCTAATATAAATAATAATAATGTCTGTATTGGAAGTACAATGATGCTGATAACATCAATAGAAAACAAACCTTGAAAGTACTTGCCACACACCAGGCAAGCATAAACATTGATATGTGAAAGGGATATCGAACACAGCTTCTCAAAGTCAAAATCCAGGACAGATCTGTGAACAACCAAATCAGTTTAAAATAAAATGCCATCTGGTCTTTAAAAAAGCATCACTATCATATAAGAAAACTTACATGAGTAGAATTAAACATGAACAGAAAGGCTAACACAGTGATTAACAATAAGATTGCTAGATACGTCAGTCAGGTAGATTCAGTGTCAGGTAGCAATTCTCAGAATTAAAGTCATGTTTAAATTACAGAAGAATGCAAAAGAATGTATGAAACTATGATAAAGAAACATAATTTATAGTACCATAAGAAAGAAACAGCGAACACAAAATTATGAGACAAAAGCAGTATGTTATGTAAGTATACATATGTGTATATATATATATATATATATATATATATATATATATATATATATATATATATATATATATATATATATATATATATATATATATATATATATTCTGTAGGAAAGAAAACAGGACAAATGTTAAATTGTCAGAAGTATCACTATGTGGTAACTGTCCCCTGTTAAACCACTATAACAAAAAAATTATTATAATCAAGGTGTCTGAGAATTTGGATAAAATTAGACATGCATTGAAATCAGAAATGAGGCAACACCTCTGCAAACAGACAGTTTACATTAATTGAAACAAAAATGGGCATTGAAAATGTGCTCACCTGTTGATGGTGTCCAAGTAAGGACAAGATCTGCTTCTGTCTAGTTTTGGCTCTTTAGGTTTGGCTGGAATGTAAGTTAATATAATATCTGCTGGAATGTAAGTTAATATAATATCTCACTATGACATTTACATACACTTGCAAGTGAGCACATGCAGACAATGCAAACCTAAACACTAAGTGGAAGTGTAATCTGGATTACACATTCATTTATCTTTTTTTTTTTTAAATTAAGTGCCTCTTAAATGCTGAAATGTGTAGTTATTTGAAATGCATTTCTTGTAATATTACCTAGGTTAACCAAACATGGTGTGGTTTAATTCACAAAGAATAAATTATGTTGTCATGAAATAACCAGATCACTTCGTTTTCTTTTTTCACTGAAGATATTTTTTGCATAAAATTCTGCCTTCCTGTGAGAGTGTGTGCAGACTGCAAGAAAATGCAGATGGAAGGTATTTTTTGCCTAAAATTCAACCTTCCTGTGTGTGTGCAAACTGCAAGGAGATGTTCTTGGAAGGTATTTTTTGGGTCTAAATTCGTTCTTTTGTGTGTGCAGACTGCAAAGAAATGCTGGAAGGTATGGTTTATAGGCTCTTTTGCTACTGCTGCTTTTGTATTTAGGAGAGATGAGAGAAATCTTCAGCAAACGTCAATGACTGGCATTTTTCTAAAAAGTATAACATATCAGCAAAAGTATAACTAGATAATTTTCTACTGTGCAAATGACTTACGTTGCCACACCCTACTCAAATGAAAAAATAATTTAACATTTCTCTTTCTATTGCCCATTCTGCTGCCCTTGACCAGTGCTGCCTGGGGCTAATATTGCATTGCAGTATGAGTATACATCACAGTTTAATATCAATACATGATAACAGCTATAGACTGCTCATGTCTGGTTGTCGTTTTTTGCATTTCAGTCTCATGTAGAACACATATCTTGAATTACCCCAGGACAAGCCCTCCTGCACTACACCATACACATATGTTTGTCTTCTTTATTTTTTGAGTCACTTTCTGTTTCTTTTACCCTGGGATTCCAGATCAAGCAACACCTAGGCCTAATGGCTGAAATGAAGAACAGCAGACATGTTCTTTGGTGTCACCCAAATAAGTCGCCAACGTTGTTAGGGCATCGACTATGATTAAGGTTAGGTTTAGGATTCATAAACTTAGCTCCATTTCACTGCATCTCTAAGGCAGTGTCGAATGTATGGCCCACTGTTCATTTCAACCACACCGGTAATCTTTACCATCTAGTGCCGTTGAACCCTAACCCCAACCCTAAATGGTACGAAAATACACATAATCTACATACTCGACAGCACTAAAGGTAAAGATTACCCTTTCTTCAGTTCCATATTTGACGACACTCTCATGCCGTTTTGATGTAACTGCGCAACTCAAGCACTTCGATTGCACCTTCAGCAAACCAACGAAACATTATTTAGCCTATGACATTTAACTTTACGGTGGTCAATTTATAATTCTACCCCAATACTCCGTCTACAAGAAATTTTCATACCAAAGCTTAAAAGTAAAAGACCATATGAAATATTACCAATTCCCTCCTTGTCATCAGCAATCTGTCTTTTTATTTGCTTTTTAGTTTCTTTAGGCCTACTCACGATCGGCTTCTTTTCGTTCGCCATGGATGCCGCCATATTGATGCTGGAAGTATTGTGAACAGTGGATCAATCATTGTTATATTTTTATCACGTAAACTTTTGCCTCTAATACAACGAACTTACGTTACTTTAACGCACTATTGCTTTAGAATCGTAAAAATGAAATTAGATCACATTTTTTAAAGTTATAAGTTTATAATTGGTAGTATATTTTGCAACACAGAATGCTCCAATAGGCAAGGGACATAAGTGCTTGAGACTACAACCACAGTGGGGTAAAATGTCGGTAGCTGTTGCTTCTCGAGTCTGTGAGACTCCGGGATGTGGAGAAGCAGCCAAGCTTCAGTGTCCAACATGCATTAAACTTGGAATACCTGGTTCCTTTTTTTGCTCGCAGGTGAGACACATTTTGCGAAACAAAGAAAAGTAACTAACCAAAAAGCTCATAGACTCTGGAATGAGAAATTGAAATTTCCAGAATCCATGCCTGTTATCAATGACCATGTGAGTGCCAGCAAATGAAATGTAACACCTTTTGCAAAACACACATAGTTGTTTTTCTTTTGGGTAATTTCCTATTACTCGTGGGTTTTTGCTTCGCAGTGAATATGTGTAGTTATGTGTTCTTTTGTAGCGGTTAGGTTTAGGGTTTGGGTTAAGATTAGTGTTAATCCTAACCCTAATACTAAACCTAATCCTAACTGCTATGAAACAAGACATAACTACACATATTCGCTGCGGAGCAAAAACCCACGAGTAATAGGAAAATACCTTCTTTTGTCTAGTTTTTCTACTTCTTTATTTCCCACGATTGCCCGAAAACATACATTTGTGTGTGTAATATTTTGAGACGCTAATGGGTGTTGATTGATTGATTAAAAAAAAGACATTCATGTAAGCGGTTCATGGCTACAACAAGAACATTTCAAGTATCTTTGGAATTAAAAATTCCCAGCTATGAGACACTTCTCAGACAACCACGACTGGGAACAGCCTGTTTTAGAATTGAAGAACATTACTGTGCAGAATGTCTTCAAGATAACAATAAAGAGCATTTTCTGTATAAATAAAAGAGGTAGGCCTATGAACAACAGGAAAATGCCGACATTAAATTATTTACAGGCATGCAGTTCACCTGTAGTTATAAAACAAGTGTTGAGAATAGACAGACATATGGATCTGCACAACAGTCAAACATTATTTAACTCTTAGTATACGTGCTCAAAAACCGCATTTTTACGAGCTGATTTCAGAGAGTACATTTTTAGACATAACTGCCTTTACTGACTGGCATTAAATAACTTATTTATAATGATAACATAAAGTGTATCAAAATGTAGAGAAATGAAACATCTATGACATGCACTTAACTTAATTGTTAAGTGGAGTTAAACATGCATGCAACATATACAGTAATGAGTGCAGAAAAATTTTAAAATTGAAAAAAATTGAGAAACAAATTGTACTTATCAATATGTATAATTCTGCCATCAATGGTACCTATACCTTGTAGCGATATGGCAGCTTGTGTACCCTGACAATCCCCAGAGCTATGCCAGTGGGAGATTTACTCCTGGTAGGTTCAACCAAGCTGGACTGGTCTGCGTGGGTAGGGGTCAGACAAAAGCTGGTACTCTGGTCCTCCCGGTTGGGGGTTTTAGCACAGGGCCGACACCCCTGTGTATGCAAAAAACCACACATGTTACGGAAACAACAATAAATGGAAAAGCTTTGCTGCAGGACAGACATCCGGAGTCTCAGGCTCGTATGACTGACAGTGGTGAAAGCCGAAAGGAAGCCACTGGCATGAAAACGGATGCCCTGACCACAAAACACGAAACCAGAATTGGTTTTTGGAACGCCAGAACTATGAATGAGGCAGGAAAGCTGAGACAAATCACAGCAGAGATGAGGAACTACAAGATACATATCCTGGGAATAAGCGAGAGCAGATGGACAGGTAAGGGGAGAATAAACACAAGTTAACATGGGAATCACCAAACAGACGAGACAGAAACCAGATAGATCACATAATGATCAATGGCAGATGGAGACATGCACTACAAGACGTGAAAGTAAGAAGAGGCGCAGATGTGGGAAGTGATCATCACCTAGTAGTAGCAAGACTGAAAGTGAAACTCAGAGCTACTGGACCAGTTGCAGTCAAGCAGAAAAGATACAACATCATGAAACTGAAGGATCCCCTCACCAGAAAAGCCTTCGTGGTCGACGTAAAGAGAAGATATGAGATTATCAAAAGCCAGGAAAGAACAGAGACTGATGATGTTGACCAGAGATTCAACACCATCTCAACAATATACAAGGAGAGCAGCAAGTCATGCTTGGGATTCCAGGAAAGAAAGAGCCAAGACTGGATAACACCAGATACGCTAAACACCATAGCGAAGAGAAAGGAAATGAAAAGAAAGAAAACAGAAGCTAAGTCTCCCAGGTTAAAGGCAATATATAGTGAACAGTACAGTCAGCTGGACAAGGAAGTTAAACATCAAACCCGTGCTAACAAAAGGACATTTCTGGATGACCTTGCAAGACAAGCAGAAGAGGCAGCACTGAGAAATGAACAAAGCACAGTATACAAAATAACTAAAATCATCAGCGGAAAACGAGGTGCAAACAATATTACATTAGTAAGAGATAAGCACGGAAATCTCATCACGACAGTAAAGGGACAGGAAACAAGATGGGCAAAGCATTTCAGAGAAACTCTGAATAAGGAACCACCAGAGACACAATTGAATGTTCCTGAGGCTGAAAATGATCTAGATGTTAATACAGACATCCCACGAAAAGAAGAAATCATCACAGCAATCAAAGGGTTAAAGAATGGAAAAGCTCCTGGTCATGGTAACTTAAATGCAGAGCTATTTAAGACAGACCCAGAGCTAGCAGCAGAACTATTAGAACCACTATTTGCACAAGTCTGGAAAACAGGGACAACACCAACAGAGTGGAGAAAAGGAATAATTGTCAAATTGCCCAAGAAGGGAGATCTTGCAGACTGCAATAATTGGAGAGGAATAACTCTTCTCTCAGTTCCCAGCAAAATTCTAGGCAGGATAATTATACAGAGAATCTCAAAAGCAGTAGACCACAAACTGAGGAAAGAACAAGCAGGATTTAGGAAGAACAGAAGATGTGTAGATCATATATTTACCCTCAGGAACATTATAGAGCAGTGCTCAGAATGGCAAAGACAGCTGTACATTAATTTCGTTGATTTTGAAAAGGCTTTTGACAGTATACATAGGGAATGGATGGGTTTGAAAAAAAATCGAAAAAAGGTGATTCGTCTTACGAGGACAAAAGACAAAGAAAATAGTCTACGTTACAGCCACAAGGCCTTCGTCAAGAAGGAAGTGATTTCCACCACCGGATGTACACAATACATACTAAGAAACTGAAAACTAAAAAACGAAACTGAACCATAAACTACCCAAGCGTAATAAAAGTGGGGACTGGAAATAGAAGAGGACAGAATGAGTGGGAGATAAATAAATATGTAATAAAAAAAACAAGACAAATTAGAAACAGTGTATATTCATACATATTATGGAGGATGGCATAAAAAATAGAAGAATAGGATAAGAGTGGAAAGAGTCAAAATAGAGCAAGAGAGGAAAGGGTGCTTTATTCTGGCAGAGAGGATGGTCAGCACAATGAAGGTGTAGCCATTATCATGAAGAAAGGAATGGAAAGGTCTTTACTGGAATGGAAACCCATCAACATCAGACTGATAAGAGCAAGACTGAGAGGGAGGTTCACTAACACCACAATTATACAATGCTATGCACCAACAAACGACAGCGATGAAGAGATCAAGGACGAGTTCTATCAACAGGTACAAAAAGAAATGGAAACTACACCCAGGTACGATCTCATTATAGTAATGGGAGACCTAAATGCGAAAGTGGGAGCACACAATAATTATAACGAAAGAGTAATGGGGAAATGCGGCAGTGGAACAGCAAATGAGAATGGGGACAAATTAATAAGCTTCTGCAGTATTAACAACCTGGTCATTGGAGGAACACTTTTTCCACACAAGGAAGTGCACAAGTTAACATGGGAATCACCAAACAGACGAGACAGAAACCAGATAGATCACATAATGATCAATGGCAGATGGAGACATGCACTACAAGACGTGAAAGTAAGAAGAGGCGCAGATGTGGGAAGTGATCATCACCTAGTAGTAGCAAGACTGAAAGTGAAACTCAGAGCTACTGGACCAGTTGCAGTCAAGCAGAAAAGATACAACATCATGAAACTGAAGGATCCCCTCACCAGAAAAGCCTTCGTGGTCGACGTAAAGAGAAGATATGAGATTATCAAAAGCCAGGAAAGAACAGAGACTGATGATGTTGACCAGAGATTCAACACCATCTCAACAATATACAAGGAGAGCAGCAAGTCATGCTTGGGATTCCAGGAAAGAAAGAGCCAAGACTGGATAACACCAGATACGCTAAACACCATAGCGAAGAGAAAGGAAATGAAAAGAAAGAAAACAGAAGCTAAGTCTCCCAGGTTAAAGGCAATATATAGTGAACAGTACAGTCAGCTGGACAAGGAAGTTAAACATCAAACCCGTGCTAACAAAAGGACATTTCTGGATGACCTTGCAAGACAAGCAGAAGAGGCAGCACTGAGAAATGAACAAAGCACAGTATACAAAATAACTAAAATCATCAGCGGAAAACGAGGTGCAAACAATATTACATTAGTAAGAGATAAGCACGGAAATCTCATCACGACAGTAAAGGGACAGGAAACAAGATGGGCAAAGCATTTCAGAGAAACTCTGAATAAGGAACCACCAGAGACACAATTGAATGTTCCTGAGGCTGAAAATGATCTAGATGTTAATACAGACATCCAACGAAAAGAAGAAATCATCACAGCAATCAAAGGGTTAAAGAATGGAAAAGCTCCTGGTCATGGTAACTTAAATGCAGAGCTATTTAAGACAGACCCAGAGCTAGCAGCAGAACTATTAGAACCACTATTTGCACAAGTCTGGAAAACAGGGACAACACCAACAGAGTGGAGAAAAGGAATAATTGTCAAATTGCCCAAGAAGGGAGATCTTGCAGACTGCAATAATTGGAGAGGAATAACTCTTCTCTCAGTTCCCAGCAAAATACTAGGCAGGATAATTATACAGAGAATCTCAAAAGCAGTAGACCACAAACTGAGGAAAGAACAAGCAGGATTTAGGAAGAACAGAAGATGTGTAGATCATATATTTACCCTCAGGAACATTATAGAGCAGTGCTCAGAATGGCAAAGACAGCTGTACATTAATTTCGTTGATTTTGAAAAGGCTTTTGACAGTATACATAGGGAATGGATCTTTGAAAAAAAACTCGAAAAAAGGAATTCCAAGCTGCATAGTGTCAATCATAAAAAGCCTCTATGCCAACTTTACGTGTAGTGTTGGGCAGAGCAACCTAACCTTCGAGGTGAAGACAGGAGTACGACAGGGAGGCCCCTTATCAACCACTCTATTTTTAACAGTCATAGACTGGGTGATGCGCCAGACAACAGAGGGCATGCGAAAAAGATGGACAATCATTGTAGGGCTGTCCATTGGAAGATCTGGAATATGCAGATGACATTGCACTGCTGGCACATTCACATCAACACATCCAGGAAAAAACGGATAGACTTAATAAATTTAGCCAGCAGGTGGGCTTGAACATCAATTTAAAGAAGGCTGAGGTCATGACGCTCAATGTGAGCAACCCTGAGCCCATATCAGTAAGGAATCAGCAACTGGTACAGACAGATACCTTCACATACCTAGGAAGCATAGTAACACCAGACGGTGGGGCAGGCAAAGACATCAACATCAGAATGAATAAGGCAAGAACAGCCTTCTTTAGCCTAAATAACATCTGGAAGTCCTCCCAATACAGCACAAGCACAAAATTAAGATTATACCAGAGTTGCGTGCTTTCTGTGCTTCTCTATGGTGCGGAATGCTGGAGAGTCACAGAGAAAGAAATGTCAAAATTGTCCTCTTTTCACACAACATGCCTAAGAAAAATTCACCGAATCTTTTGGCCGAATACCATCACCAACCAAGATCTGCTTACTCGTAGCAAGCAAGAGGACATGCACACCATCATAGCTGGCAGACGCTGGAGCTGGGTGGGTCATGTCCTCAGAAGAGACCCCGATGCCATCACAAGAACAGCTATGCTTTGGACCCCTGAAGGAAAGCGAAAGAGAGGCCGACCAAAAACAACTTGGCGGAGGACTGTGGAGGCTGAGATGCAAAGAATGAACCAGAGTTGGGGCACTGTACGAAGGATGGCCACCGACCGTGCAAAGTGGAATCAATTTGTTGTTGCCCTACAAGACGCCACTAGGCGTGATGGCCACTGACTGCTTTGACGGTCGGTGGTTAAGTATCGAAGAAGAAGAAGATACACATATATACATATATATATATATATATATATATATATATATATATATGTATATATATATATATATATATATATAATATATTTATATATATATATATTATATATTAATATATGAAAAACTGTCTGAGATCTCAAAAAATCTCATGGTGACCGAAATAGGGCTGGATAGATTATCTCTCAAATCCAGGGACAGACTTTACCTTTCACCATTTCACTCGTGAAAATCTATTTCTTTACCTTATCTCCCACTGAGCTATCACCTGTTCTAGTTCTATTCAGACGGGACCAAAATTGATCTTAAATACCTATAAAAAAATCTACGACATTGCTCTCTCTGGCACACTTCTTCACCCCAGGGTTGAAGAGAAACGACTAAGTAAGTAAGTAGTAAGTAAGTAGTAAGTAAGTAGTAAGTAAGAATCAAATGAAGCTTAATTTGGAATACAATTTACAGTGATAAGGTTGAAAACGTAATTTATAGCTGAAAAAAGTTGGTCACTTGGAATATGTTTAAAATTGAGTTATTTTAAAAACAAAAAGCTCACTGATCAAGTTATTTGAAAAAACACATTGATTTAATCCGTGCAAAACACGTTCACCATCCAACGCTTGCCCTGTCAAATACCAAACGCGATCTACATTTAAAGGTTAATTTCTTTCTTTAAAAAATTTAACTTTTAAGTTTTTGCATTCCTACTTTAAGACAGGACCCAGATTTTAGCAGCAGTTAGTACACGAAAATATAATCAGGTGAGTAAATGTGGCTCAAACACCGATAGATTGAAATGTTCCAATTGGAGATAGGCATGCAAAGCTATTGCTGACTAGGAACAGTGAACATGAGAGTCAAAGATTTAAAACACCGACAAATATATAAATCTCAAGCGAAGTTAATTAATTAATAAGTGTTAATAAAAGGGCTAGTAAACAGATGTAAACTACAATTCATACTTTTAAGTGAAATATTTGCGTATTGATTTATTGTGTAAAACGAAGGCAAGAAAAACGAGCAGCCCCTCCAAAAACAAAAAAACAAAAAAACTGGATTTAGAAAGATCTCAGAGGCGTTGCCGCAAAAACGTCATTTGAAGTCGATGGGAACAATCACGCAAATTTACTGCATTGACCATAAAAAGGGTGGGTGTGAAAAAAAATCGAAAAAAGGTGATTCGTCTTACGAGGACAAAAGACAAAGAAAATAGTCTACGTTACGGCCACAAGGCCTTCGTCAGGGAAAGGAAAGAAAGTGAAGGCTAGATAGGACACATAAGAACTTAAATAAATATAAAAATAAAACCTAGGTACTTCCCTGAAGGCAAGGCATCGAAATCCTACCACTATTTGCTGTCCGCTAATGGACGCGCGTGGCCGAAAAGGAAGTGACTTCCGCGACCGGATGTACACAATACATACTAAGAAACTAAAAACTAAAAAACGAAACTGAACAATAAACTGCCCAAACGTAATAAAAGTGGGGACTGGAAATAGAATAGGACAGAATGAGTGGGGGATAAATAAATATGAAATAAAAAATCAAGTCATATTAGAAACAGTGTATTATATATTCATACATATTATGGAGGACGGCATAAAAATAGAAGAATAGGATAAGAGTGGAAAGAGTCAAAATAGAGCAAGAGAGGAAAGGGTGACCTCAGACAAAGGTGTGTAAAGGGTTGAGACCGGCTGGTTTTAGACACTCCATGTGGTGGATAAGACGGTTCTCAAGCTGTTCTCGGCTAGCAGTGTCAGAGGAGCAGGATCGGATCGCTGTGACCTGGATGTCGATGGGACCATGGTGGCCAGGACCACTGAAGTGTATGACAACTGGTGTGAACTTTTGCTGAGAGATGTCATTTAAGTGCTGGCTGAATCTGTCCCCAAGTCGTTTGCCTGTTTGGCCAATATAGGTTTTGCAGCAACGTTTACATATGATCGTATAAATGACATTGCGCGATTCACACGTGAAGCTACTAGTGATGGTGTACGTAGCCTTAGGAAAGGACACCTTCTGGGTTGAAATGACATACTTGCACGTGTTGCATCGTGTCCGACCACAGGATAGTGTGCCAAAGTGAGTGGCATTCTCCTTTGGGAGACGGCTGTGAACAAGAAGATCCTTCAAGTTCTTGTCGCGTCTATATGCCACCAAAGGTGCTTCACCGAATACTTCTTGGGTCACAGGCTCTGCTTGGAGGATAGGGAGGTGGCGGAAAAGGATCTGTTTGACAGCAGTACTGTGAGGGTGATGGGACAAGATTAATTTGACTCTATCCGAAGTGGATTTATATTGAGGTTTGAGGGCCTCCTGACGAGAGACGGGGAGCACACGTTGGAGAGCAGAAGTGAGAACATGTTCCGGATAAAGTCTGCTACGGAAGAAATCCAACATCTCATTTGCTCGGAAGTGGAAGTTATCGTCGTCTTGGCACAAACGGCGGAGGTGGAAAAGTTGTGAAAAAGGAAGGGAGTCATGACAGGCCCGAGGATGAGAAGAGGTATACAGAAGGTAGCTGTGGGCATCTGTCGGCTTGTAGTATACTGAGGTATTAAGACCGGAGGGCGTGATAGTAATAGTAGTGTCAAGAAAGTTGACAGATAATTTGGAGATGAGGGAGGTGAACTTGATGGTGGGGTGAAAGTGGTTGACAAAGTCAATGAAGCGGTATAAATCAGTCTCAGACATATCTGTGAGACCTATGCCATCATCGATATATCTGCGGTAAAACCCGGGGAAAGGACCGGAGTATTGTTGCCATATCTGATGCTCCAAGTTGCCCAAGAACAGGCAGGCAAGCTAGGATCCATCTTCGTTCCCATGGCAACACCACTAATGTGGTAAAAAAACTGACCATTGAATTCAAAAGAATTAAGTTGAAGGACCAGTTCGGAAAGACGGAGAAGAGTGTCAGTGGATATAGAAGGATAAGTGCGCTGGTCAAGAAAAAAACTGAAGAGCTCGGAGACATCAGAGTGGGGAATTGAGGTAAACAGAGAACAGACGTCTAACAAGAAAAGACGGTATGAGCGGTCTGCTGGGAGTCGGATAGAGGAGAAAGTTGTAAGAGCATGATTAGTGTCTTTGACAAAGGAGGGAAGATTCTCAACGATAGGCTGGAAAATGCTATCGAGGAAGTCAGAAATGTGTTCAGTAGGACAGGAACAGGCTGAGACAATAGGTCTGCCAGGGTTGTCGATCTTATGAATTTTGGGGAGCATGTAGAATACAGGCTTGCCCAAAGAGCTGTAATGAATCCTAAGATGAGATGCTTGGGGAGGAAGATCATTACTAGTGATGAGCTGTTTAATAGTGTTGTGTACAATGCGATTGTTAGAGACAGTCGCATTGCTGGTCCTGGGCCTGTAAAAAGAGCCATTGGTCAACTGGTTATTTCCTTCACTTAGGTATAAGTCCTTCTGCCAGACGACAATGGCTCCTCCCTTGTCAGCCGGTTTGATGACAATGTCGTCTCTACGGCAAAGAAGGGAGAGAGCACGGGCCTCTGCCGAAGTGAGATTGGAATAATGCAATCTACGAGGGCGGAGCTGCTGAATGTCATGGATGTGTTCTTGATATACAGGTCCAGGGCATGAGAGGCCCCAGGTTTAGGTGTAAAGGGAGGTTTCGTAGAGTCAGAAAAGCGTGCGAAGATGTCGGATTCAGCCTGAGACTGCAGAGTGCTGTCTTCATCTCTAAAATGGAACTTCAGCCTCATTAACGACGGTGAAACCGATGAACATCCTGGAGGAGATTGTCTTGGTCTAGGGTCGGACGAAGAGGAACAAATTTTAGGCCCTTACTAAGAACAGAGCGCTCTCCCTCAGAGAGGGGTAGATCTGGGGGGATGCAGACTACCTGCGTGCATGATGGAGTGGAGGATGGAGGGGCAGCTTTGGGGGTAGGGATGAGACGGGATAGTTTATGGTGTTTAGAAGTGGAAAGGGACTCATGCAGCTGCCGGTTCAGTGTGTGGATTGTGGTGCGTATCATAGAATAGAAATGGAAGTTGTTGGAGGTGAGACAACGTAAGTGAAGCAGAAGCTGGGACTGTTGGGCACTGAGGTCCGATAAAAGGCGGGAGTGACTGGCGGCCACTACGCGTATACGTTGAAAGCCACATCTGGTCTCAATTCGTTGTAGGAGACGTTGTTCCCTAGGATTGAGTGTACCAGCAGATGGATGAAAATTGGAAGAGAATCCATTAGGAAGAATTTTGTGGTGGAGGCAGGTATGAATAAAGTGGAGATGAGAGGTGAATCTAGTTTTCTTGAAAGTAACGAATGCAAAGTCAAAGCGGCACGGGATATATCAGGAGGTAGGGAGCTAAAGCTGGAGGTGACCGACACACGGAGAAAGTTGATACAATATTTAAGAGAGGGCATAGTGGGAAAAGTAAAACGTCCAGAAAATAAAAAAAAAACGTAGAATATAAAATAAATAATAAATAAAATATAAAAAACGCTAAAGGAAAATAGAGATAAATGAAACAAAAAATAATACATAGGATAGAGTGCGGTAATATAAAGTATGAAGGGAGAGTACGGAAATACGAAAATAAATAAATAGGATATAAAATAATATGCAATACTGAAAAAGAAGAAATAGGATAGGATTGGGGGGATAAGCAGGATAGGTAGATAGAGATACGAGATAACAGAGACACGGGGCAGTCAAAAAATGTATATTAAATCGAGGAAGTTGAGGGGAACTGCGGTAAGACGTGAAGTGCAATGGATGGGTTTGAAAAAAAATCGAAAAAAGGTGATTCGTCTTACGAGGACAAAAGACAAAGAAAATAGTCTACGTTACGGCCACAAGGCCTTTATCAGGAAAGGAAAGAAAGTGAAGGCTAGATAGGACACATAAGAACTTAAATAAATATAAAAATAAAACCTAGGTACTTCCCTGAATGCAAGGCATCGAAATCCTATCACTATTGCTGTCCGCTGATGGACAGCGTGGCTGAAAAGGAAGTGATTTCCGCCACCGGATGTACACAATACATACTAAGAAACTGAAAACTAAAAAACGAAACTGAACAATAAACTACCCAAACATAATAAAAGTGGGAACTGGAAATAGAAGAGGACAGAATGAGTGGGAGATAAATAAATATGAAATAAAAAATCGACACAAATTAGAAACAGTGTATATTCATACATATTATGGAGGATGGCATAAAAAATAGAAGAATTGGATAAGAGTGGAAAGAGTCAAAATAGAGCAAGAGAGGAAA
Source organism: Oreohelix idahoensis (assembly GCA_024509875.1). Taxonomy (NCBI): domain Eukaryota; kingdom Metazoa; phylum Mollusca; class Gastropoda; order Stylommatophora; family Oreohelicidae; genus Oreohelix; species Oreohelix idahoensis. The sequence goes on from JAMPIV010009077.1 coordinate 135,956, forward strand.
GGGTGACCTCAGACAAAGGTGTGTAAAGTGTTGAGACCGGCTGGTTTTAGACACCCCATGCGGTGGATAAGACGATTCTCAAGCTGTTCTCGGCTGGCAGTGTCAGAGGAGCAGGATCGGATCGCTGTGACCTGGATGTCGATGGGACCATGGTGGTCAGGACCATTGAAGTGTATGGCAACTGGTGTGGACTTTTGCTGAGATGTCATTTAAGTGCTGGCTGAATCTGTCCCCAAGTCATTTGCCTGTTTGGCCAATATAGGTTTTGCAGCAACGTTTACATATGATAGTATAAATGACATTGCGCGATTCACATGTGAAGCTACTAGTGATGGTGTACGTAGCCTTAGGAAAGGACACCTTCTGGGTTGAGATGACATACTTACACGTGTTGCATTGTGTCCGACCACAGGGTAGTGTGCCAAAGTGAGTGGCATTCTCCTTTGGGAGACGGCTGTGAACAAGAAGCGCAGTAAGGAATCAGCAACTGGAACAGACAGATGCCTTCACATACCTAGGATGCATAGTAACACCAGATGACGGAGCAAGCAAAGACATCAACAACAGAATGAACAAAGCAAGAACAGATGCCATCACATACCTAGGATGCATAGTAACACCAGATGACAGAGCAAGCAAAGAGATCAACAACAGAATGAACAAAGCAAGAACAGCCTTTTTCAGTCTAAACAACATCTGGAAGTCCTCTCAATACAGCACAAGCACAAAATTAGGATTATATCAGAGCTGTGTGCTTTCTGTGCTTCTCTATGGCGCGGAGAGCTGGAGAGTTACTGAGAAGGAAATGTCGAAATTGTCCTCTTTTCACACAACATGCCTAAGAAAAACTCTCCGAATCTTTTGACTGAATACCATCACCAACCAAGATCTGCTTACTCGGAGCAAGCAAGACGACATGCACACCATCATAGCTGGCAGACGCTGGAGCTGGGTTGGCCATGTCCTCAGAAGAGACCCCGATGCCATCACAAGAACAGCTATGCTATGGACCCCTGAAGGAAAACGAAAGAGAGGCCGACCAAAAACAACTTGGCGGAGGACTGTGGAGGCTGAGATGCAAAGAATGAACCAAAGTTGGGGCACTGTAAGAAGGATGGCCGCCGACCGAGCAAAGTGGAATCAATTTGTTGTTGCCCTACAAGACGCCACCAGGCGTAATGGCTACTGACTGCTTTGACGGTCGGTGGCTAAGGATCAAAGAAGAAGAAGAATATGTATAATTAATTCTGGTAAACTTTAACCCCTAAACCTACTTTCATGTTAAAGTACATCCATTTTCACATAATGTAGGAAAGTTTCAGTTGTTTCTGAACACAAATAAAGTTTTTATCACATTTTGAATTTTTTGGGTATATTTAGATAAAGTGCACACATATTTTAAGCCTATATTTACAGACATGACTACCGTTACTGATTTTGCATTAAATAATTTATTTATAATGATAACATAAAGTGTTATATATCTAAATATAGAGAAATGAAACCCCCTTGACATGCACCTAACTGAATTGATCAATGGTTTTAAACATGCATGCAACATTGCAGAAAAATAAAAAAATTTTGGAAAAAAAGTTTTACTTACCCATAAAAATAAAAATAATCCAGTTTGGAAGCCTGGAACTCCTAGAACCACTTTCATCCAATTATACGGAACACAGACAAGTTTCAGTTGTTTTAAATAATAAATAAAAATATTGTTTCCTTTTGAAATGTTCAGGTCACATATTGAAAAATCATTACGAAAACACAGCTTTATACACAACGGATATTTACATTTACCACAAACTATTTCCTTTCATGAGAAACAGCAAAACAGTTATTTGGATGTAGATGGGGATTATTTGTGCATCCTTCATAATAAAAGGATGTCCTGACCCTTACTTGAGGGGTGCTGCAAACGACACAGTTGCAATGAAATTTTGATTTTTTTAATAATATGGTTTTTTCCTCCTAGTCTGTTGACTGGATTGTTCACTTGATTGCCATGTCCAATCTTACTTACTTACTTAGTCGTTCCCCTTCTACCGTGAGGTGTAGAGGTTTGGAAGAGAGAGTGCCAGACTATCCTATCAACTGTCTTCCTCCTGACCTGGTTCCATTCTAGTCCTCGGTCCTTCAAAGATTGTCTAATGTTGTCCTCCCAGCGGACTCTGGGTCATCCTGGGGGTCTGGATCCTTGGCTCTTTGTTTCCCATGCTTGTCGTGGTAGCCGATCTTCTCCCATTCTGCAGACATGGCCAAACCATCTTAATTGGGACTGTTCTACTTGGGTCTGCAGCGGGTAGGATTTAAGGCCTTGACGTATCATCTGGTTGCGGACCATGTCTCTTCTTGTTACTTCAACCACCTTCCTCAGATACCTCTTTTCTGAGGTTTGGATCTGGCTTTTATGGGTTTGTTTGTTTGTTTGTTTGCGTTCGCTCAGCCATCTCTCTCATCTCTGGCCATTTGAGCGGTAATTACGTTGTGTCGTGTTTACAGCTATGCTGCGATATCTGCACCTTTCGGCCCGATACATCCGTTTTCAGCAAGCGATTTTGACGGGTTTGCTTCCCTGTCACCTTACGCCTATATAGTATGCTATACCTCATGTCCATACAATAGTTCATTAAGATGACTGCACCAATGATCGATATCGGAGACGCACTATGCCTCGGATCTGGGAGGCCCCCGCTTCCGGGGACACCACAACACAGCCAGTTGAGGCAACGATCGCTAAACTACTGCCTCGCTAACCGATGAACTGGGAGGGAGGGCCCGGTCGTACCGGGATCACCACGCGCAGTCTCTCGAGACAGCGACCGCCAGCGCTCTTGACGAGGGCAACGAAATGTTGGAACGCTTGCCCCCACTTTTATGGGTTGAAGACATTGCCCATGACTCGCATCCATATGTCAAGACTGGGACATAGGTGGAGCGGTATACAGCCATCTTTGTTTTCTTACCAACCTCTCTCTTGCTGAGGAATCCTCGATTTATGGCTTGAAAAAGTCTCCCAGCTGCTGCTTTTCGAGTGGCCAAGTCTTCTTTGATGCCTCCCTTTCGGTCTATAATAGCTCCGAGATATTTAAAGTGGTCGACCTGCTCCAGACCTGTTCTCCCAGCTTAATCTGATGTCTTCTTTCTTCTCGTGATATCACCATGGATTTTGTTTTAGAGCTACTTATGACCATCCCTCTCTTTTCCAACTCTTCCTTCCAGACTTGCAGGTTGGATTGGAGATGTGCCTCTGATTTAGCGATCAGGCAACATCATCAGCAAATGCCAGCTCTGAAATACATACCTGTCTCATCTTCCAGTACCCCACTGAATACTTTCTTGTTCTCTCCTTACATGACTTGATAACATCGTCCATGAGGAGTATGAAAAGATAAGGTGACAGGATATCACCTTGTCTTACACCAGTGGTGGTCCTGAACTCTTCTGACTTATGGTTTGCTGTCCTCACATAATTTCTGCAAGACTTGTAGAAGCTCTGTATAGCATGAATCAGAGGTGCTGGAATGTTCTTCCTTGCCAAACAGTCCCAAAGTTTGCTCCAGGGGACCCTGTCAAATGCCTTTTCCAGATCTATGAAACAAAGATGGATCCCACTCTTATACTCAAGGGCCTTTTCACTCAGCTGTCTGAGTGTGAAGATTAGGTCTTGAGTACTTCGGTTTGCTCAGAATCCGCACTGGACCTCATCCAATTGTGGCTCAGCTAGGCGTCGGAGTCTCTGCTCTAGGATTCTAGAGTAGATTTTACCAGGGACACTGAGAAAGGATATGCCTCTATGGTTTCCACATTGTCGATTGTCACCCTTTTTGAAAATTGGTGTTATGATGGCAGTCTCCCAGTCCTTTGGTATGGTCTTGTTGCACCACGCTGCCTGTAGGACCCTTAAGAGTAATAAGTCGCCTGATGCACCCATGTACTTAACCATTTCTGGTGTTATACCATCATGCCCTGCTGCTTTGCCCATCTTGATTTTCTCCAGTGCAGCCTTCAGTTCTTCCATCTTTATGTCATCTTCATCACCATTTGTTTCCTCTTCTGTGCTAGAGGTTATCATTTATGATGCTTGACCTTACTCACCATCAAGGAGTTCTGAGAAATATTCTTTCCATCTTTCCATTACTTCCTTCGGGGCAGTAAGCAATTTGCCTTGCTTGTCCTTTATAAATTTGAGAGGGCATTTTTTTTCCTTCCTCATATTCTTTAGGGTCTTATAGAACAATTTCTGGTTTTCTTGCACATCTGTTTCTAGCTTTTCTCCAAATTCTTCCCAGGACTTCTGTTTTGTTGCTAGCACCTTGTTCTTTGCTTCTGTTCTGAGTATCACATATTCTCTATATTTCTCTATTTGTCTTGCTGTGTTTTTAGCTCCTAAGAATTGTTTCCATGCCATTTTCTTCTCTCTTATTTTCTCTTTGATTTCCTCTGTCCACCAAGGTGTCCTCTTTCTCTTGTTCCCAAGTCGGGCTTCACAACATGCTTCTGCAGCAGCTGTCTTTATGATGTCCTTGAATTTAAGCCACAGGGTTTCCAAGTCATCAGGTTGTTCTTCAATGTTTCTCACCGCTGTAGCAATAAGCCCCTGATATCTGGTCTTAATTTCTGGCTCTCTCAGCTTGTAGGTCTTAATGCTCATTTCTTCCGTTCGTTTACTTGGTTTCTTGCGTGATGCTGGGCAGTTCCTAGGCTGAGCAACTCTTTCAGTTGCTCTTTTGATTGTAAGCAGGTAGTGATCACTTCCAATCTCTGGCTTCCTCCAGACTCTAGCATCCAATTATACGGAACACAGAAAAGTTTCAGTTGTTTTGAATAATCAGTAAAAATGTTGTTTCCTTTTGAAATGTTCAGGTCACATATTGAAAAATCATGACGAAAACACAGCTTTATACACAATGGGTATTTACATTTACCACAAACTATTTCCTTTCATGATAAACAGAAGAACAGTTATTTGGATGTACGAGGGGTGTTCAGAAAGTAATGCACCACATCGTTTTTCTCAGCTAATAATGAAGATAGAAGCATGAAATTTTGCACACTTCAAATATGGCATGTGCCAATTGTGTGCACCAAATTGCACCGCAACCGGCCAAATAATACGGCTGCCCTAAACCATTGAAATGGAGCGTGTTAGCAACTTGCATTATAAGCAGCAAATTGTGATAGAATTTCTCGTTGCAGAGAAGGAAACTGTGCTGTCAGTCAGCATTGGTAATGCAAATGCAGTTATAAAAACTCTCGGATTTTCTAAGGTTTGCGCAAGATGGGTTCCTCGAAGTCTCACAAATGTCCACTGATTGCAAAGGAAAGCAATTTCTTCTGAATTGTTGGAGCATTTCAATGCTGATGGAGAGAACTTTTTGGCTAAGATTGTTACAGGGGACGAAACCTGGGCACGTCATTTTGAACCTGAGACAAAAAGACAGTCAATGGAGTGGCATCATCCGCAATCACCACGAAGAAAGAAATTCAAGACAATTCCTTCAGCTGGAAAGATCATGATCACTGTCTTTTGGGACATTGAAGGTGTGATTCTTATGGACGTTATGCCAAGAGGAGAGACAATCAATTCGCAAGCTTACATTAAGACATTGAAAAAACTCAATCAACGTTTTCGCAGAGTTCAGCCGCACAAGAATCCAGCAGAACTGCTTCTCCTTCACAAAAATGCGCGACCTCACAAAAGTCTGACAACCCGGGAAGCAATCACCAAATTGGGTTGGACTGTACTACCCCATCCACCCTATAGTCCCGATTTGGCACCCTCTGATTTTCATCTATTTGGTCCACTTAAAGATGCACTCCGGGGGACAAGGTTTGAAGATGATGAAGGAGTGATTCATGCAGCGAAGAAATGGCTACATGATCAAGACAAAATCTGGTACGGGCTAGGAATACATGCACTTGTTTCGCGCTGGCATAAAGCCGTACAAGTTGATGGGGATTATGTTGAATAATACTGATGTTTACATGACATATCCATGCATATTGTGTATAAATTTCATGCTTTTTTAATAAACAGCTCCTGATAAAAACGATGTGGTGCATTACTTTCTGAACGCCCCTCGTAGATGGGGATTATTTATGCATCCTTCATAATAAAAGGATGTCCTAACCCGTACTTGAGGGGTGCTGCAAACGACAAAGTTGCGATGAAATTTTGATTTTTTAATAATATGGTTTGTTCCTCCTAGTCTGTTGACTGGATTGTTCACTTGATTGCCATGTCCAATCATGGGAGGAATTTGCTGGAAATCCACAGCAGCAACAAGAAATAGCTCACTGACAAGTTGCCGTTTAAATTGAAGAAGACTGTTTTTTTTGGCATTTGTTGTTCTTGGCAGTGCAAGTAATTTATACGCATTGAGCTGAGCTATTTAAAAAATCCAGAAGAAAATGTTTTTCCACCACTTTCTTGTTCTTCTGCTAAATGTGCCATATGTTACAATGCTTTGGTCCCCTCTGTCACATCCATTCATGCGTTGATTGTAATCATCAGTCATCAGTGGTTTATATTTTGTTTCACCAAAGCGATTAGTGATGTCCTTGCTTTCCACTGTTGCACAGCTTGATACAAGAGTGCATGGTTTTTTTGCTTTTTTTGTCCCTAAACATTACATATAAAAATCTTTTTTCTTGCTCCATATACCATTTCATTTCCATATGCATTAGCTGTGCAGTTTTCAGCTCTTTTGGGAAGTTCTTTCGATCAACGTTGACAGTCCCAGTGAAATAATGACTCCTGTTATTCAGATATTGAAGCAACGGCACACTTGTGTAATATCAATCAGCATAGATGTGATTACCTTTTCCACATGGTTGTAGCAAAGTGTCAAAAACTTTGATGGCTTGCTGGCTATTTACATCCATATCTGGACTGTAAGAAGTATTGGCCCCAAAGTATATCAACAAATTTACTACATACCCAGTGCTACTGTCGCAAAGACCGAATGTCTTCACATGATTCTTTTTGGGTTTAGAGGCATTGAACATTTTGTGAGCCCATCTGCCTTTCCACCCAATTACCATTTCATCCAAAGACAGCTCCTTGTAAGGGTAAAATGCTTCCTGGAATCTAGATAACATTTTCTGTAGAAATGGTTCGATCTTTGCTTTACCATGTGCATCTACATCACTCACATGAAACATCGTGTGATATAACATCTGAAACCTTTCCTGTGTAAACATTTGTCTGTACCAGGAAGTTTGCATAAAGCCTTCATTAGACCAGTAATCACTAATGGCTGGTTTTTTTTTATAATCCCCATTGCTATTATCACAGCAAAAATCTTGCACAGTTCTGGAGATGTAACTGGATACCAGTTTTGATAGACAGATCTTTTTGTCGGCCGTTTCTGATTTTGACTGACAGAGTCATCTGGCATATTCATTTATAGAAACAGTAAGCTCATCTATAATCTCATTAGTTAAAAGAGCTTTGAGACAATAAAATGCAGAAGAATCATCAGGTATAATATTTGGATTCACACCTGTAATCCCAGCAAGAGGTGGTACAAAGCGGAAAGCATTTTGTGTTGAGCCAGCATCAACTTCATTCCACATAATTTCCTCATTCATTGTACTTGTATTACCATTAGTACTTGTGGGTTCTGCTTCTCTATGGGGTGATCTAGATGTAGGCCTATCTTTTCTTAATCTTTTCTTCATGGGAGCTTTACCTTTTCCTTGTTGTCTTTTCACTGGCCTGGATGTCTAGTATGAGTACTACTGACAGAACCAGCTAGGGGAAACGCCCCCTTCTCATCTGATTCAGTGTTTTGATTACATATATCTTTGCTGGGTAAAATATATTCTGAATCTGAACTGTCATCATCACTCGATAACTGATCATCCTCATGTTCAATCCAAGAAAAAGTTGTGCTGCTTGTACAGCCGATAACCTTTGCTTAAACAATCATTTGAAGATGAAGCCATTTTGGTTAGAAAAAATTTCTTTACGGTCAACAGCTGAACAACAAAGGTACAAAAATCGAATATTAATGATGAATAACAATACACCACGCTGAAAATGTAAACAGATTGAATACAGGAAGTGACTTTATAAATATTGGGTTGGATAAAAACATCGACAATTTTTCATTAAACTTTGCTGAGAGAGACTTACTGCCTAATGCCACTTCAACTGGCGAGCCGTATTTTTGGTAAACATCTCAGGCCATTTCAGCTGGCGAGCCGTATAGTAAGAGTTAACAAGAAATAAAAGTAATAAATAGTAGTTATTAAAAGTGTAATCAGAATGCAGAGGTCTAATAATGATCTAGTAATACATATGAGGAATGTCAGATAAAAAGTAGCCTACATTAAATATTAACCAGCATATCTCAAGGTTTCGCACACACCTTCCACCCTTATAACATAACAAGTGTGAAAAATCTACCATTTTAGGACCAGAGAACAGAAAAACACACATACAAATTTTCATTTACCCAGTATACCTTGACACCATCACAAGAACTGCCATGCTATGGACTCCAGATGGAAAATGAAAGCAAGGACGGGCAAAAGCCACTGGGCGGAGAACTCTGGAGGCAGATATGCTAAGCATTAACCAGAGCTGGGGCACCACATGAAGGATGGCTGTCGACCAATCAGAGTAGAGACAGTTTGTTGCTACCTTACAAGATGCCACTAGGTAAGATGGTCACTGATTGCTTTGTCAGTCAGCGACCAAGGACCAAAGAAGAAGAAGAAGAGCAGCCCTAGCCAGGCAAGAGGTCATAAGTCGTAATAGACATTGAAAAGCTGGGCTTGGTGTAGCAACAGGGTGCTCATCCAACATAAGCTTGGGTTTGGATGGAAAGACAAAGTGATGGACATTAAGCACTGCACTGAAACTAGCAAAGGCTTTTTATTTTTTAGAACACTACTCTTTATCTCTGAGGTATATCTTTCATCTGATGATATTAACATGCCCAGGTATTTGAACATATCTTGATATTTCTCAAAATGGCCCCTTTATTTTGATGGCGCATTTGGAAAAGTCCTTTTCTTTGAAATAACCATTAGTTCTGGCTTTTTTGCTATTTAAGCTAAGATTTTATTAGTGTTGAGCGACAGAATGGTTAGAGTGCTTGTTCTTTAGGCAAAGGGATTGGGTTTGAAAACTGATCACATTACACTACAAGTCCACCCAGCTGTAAAAATCGGTACCTGACACAGCTCTTGGGTTAGGAAGGACAAAGTGAGGAACAGAACTGATCATCCCACCTTATAAAGCTGAGACCTGTTGTAAGTTTCGAACACTTCACTCCTGTGTCTGTATCTACCATGGGGTAACCTTTACCACTTATGTATCAGATATTTTCTGTAACTGTGTTTCACATTTTGCTGTAAAGATTACGTTGTCAGCTTATCTCAAGTTGGCTATGTTATGTTCACAATCTAATATTTCTGGCATCAATCAATCAGTCAATACCCTTTAGCTCACCAATGAGCATAATCCTTCAACAAATACATGCCAAGTCCTCCTGTCACATGCCACCTTCTCAAGCTCTTTCCACATTTTCCTCATCATTTTCATTTCTGTCTCCATTTCTCTTCTCCATGTGTTTCTTGGTCTAGCTGTGCCTCTCTTACCCTGGGGTTATCAGAACAAGGACTGCTTTGTAATGCTAACCACAAGTTTCCTCAGTGCCAGCATCTCCTTCTCTTCTCTTTTTCCACTGGCACTTGTCTGGTTCTTGCTTATCCTCTATGAATCTTATTATATTTTTACTGCACAGAGAGAACAAATCATTTGATAGCACACATCCCTGCCTAACGCCCTGTCTCATCTGCTGCAGCTTTCCTATTTTTTGCTAATTCGTATAGCTTCTGTTTGTTGCTAATACAAGTTCATTATGATTTTCATGTAATTAGCTTTGAGTGTGGATGTTAGTAGACCATTCTGTATATTTCCACTTGTGTAGAACATGGATAGTTGCATTGACGTACAGTATGTGTACAGATTGATAGATGAACGGGAAGATGGACAAATAGATGGATGTTTCTACCCATGTAAATATGTAAACAAGTGTTGTGAACTAATGTGATTTTTACTTCCCAAGGATTGTTTCAAAGGATCATGGGGTGAACACAAAAAGCTCCACAAACTGGCAAGTAAGTGTTATGCTTCTGATTTTAATAATGTCCACTTATTGTAATGATATTTTTACTTCTTCTTTACTGTTTTGTGCTTTCTGTCTGTCTTTGATGACCTCTTTCCTAGCCTCTGTTTTTAGAGATCTTTTCAAATTTGCTTAGGAGATTTTATAGACCACTTATTATTCACAAGAACCATGTGTGTTTATAATAGTAGTAACAGTAATGTTCATTAGAGTAGCAGCAGTAGTAGTGTTCATCAGGTTTGAAAACTTACAAGTTATTCATAATCCAGCCAATTGTATAGTTTTGTTGTATGTTATATTTGGTTTTGTAACTGATGGTTATCATTATTAGTATTTCTCAGTGGTGCGGTGGTTAACACATCTGCTTTTCAGCATAGAAGACAGGAGTTTGCACTTTGCTAATCACTTTAACTGATTTCAATTTTTGTCAGAGGGAGGCTCAAGTGATGGCATCACACAGTATAACCCATGGCCAGGATTTCGGTTCACAGGAACTTTACGGCCTTATCCACTTGTAAGTTGTGACTTTGACTTTCTACTTAAACAGTAAGACATAAGCCCCTAGAATAGACTACTTGCAATTTTAATAAATCAGTGCAGTTTATAAGAACATATGTAACAGGTAACCTGTAGTCCCGTAGCAGATACTACTGTAGGGGAGAGTTATTGTTTTAGATCCAGCAGCATTTGGGCTCTCACCCTTCTGCCCAGTTCCACGTAGTAGTATCTGCATGTGTTTGCAAGTTCTTGTTTCACTCCATATAAGGTGTTCCATTTTTCTGGCTTCGGAGGAAGGAGCATTTTCCTGACTTCATTTAGTGCTGGACATTTAAAGAGGTGGTGGTCAACAGTTTCTTATGGGTAAGTACACCGCTGGCACTTTGGAGCCGTAGCGGAGTGAAGTGTTAGAGACCACCATACTATGTCCAGTTTTATGAGGTGTGATTACCATTTATTTTCCTCACTGCCTATGCTTTCCCTAATTCAAAAGCAGAGTCAGGTACCTCCTTCCTTCTGGTGCTTTATCTCTTCATATTTTTGACAGCAATCTAGGCAAACCTTTCTTTTATATACTTCTTAGGTGCATAAAATTGACATTCCTGGTATACCTATTGTTTCAGCTGTTGCCCCACTGAACATATTTCTGAATTCCTAGACAATATTTTCAAACCCTTAGTCGATAATCTACCTACTTACTTAAAGGACACAAGTGACACTATTAATACTTTTGATTGCATGAGATTCACGCCTGACCATGCTTACTGACTTTTCCTTTTAGATGTTTGTTCGCTCTACACTTCTATCTCACATTCTGATGGGCTTAAGGCACTTCAGTTTTTTTCTTGATCAGTATACTGAGGTACCATCAGTACTGGTCCTCTACTTCACCTTGCTGAATTGGTTCTCAATTTTAATTCTTTTGAATTTAGTGGCCACTTACCAAATCTGTTGCTGTGGGCACAAAAGGGGGCTCGAGTTACGCTTGCTTGTTTAGGGGCCACTTTTAATATTTGGTTTTCAAAGCTGTGATGGCTAAATACCTAAGTTGTACAGTCACTGTATTGATGATGGAATTGGAGTGACAGATATGTCAGAGGGAGACCTCAGTGGATTTATTGACTGTATCAGTAATTTTAACTCTTGCAGGCCGGAATTTTTTCACGAGTTTTGCCAGAATTATTTTTGTACCTTAAAGCAGTACCTTTATAAATTCTAAAGTTTCTGAGTTATTACACAACAAAGACACACATATTATACATCACAGTAAAGATAAATGAATGTAGAATTAGAATATGAAGGATTTTTAGTGATATTCTACATATAGTATTCAGTCATGAGTTATAACGAAAATACGGAAACAATTTCACGGAAAACAAAAGTGACGTTCCCAACGTCGTTTCGGCTTCTAGGGGTTTTGCGGATGTACGCTACCAGCGTCGTTCCGGCCTTTAAGAGTTAAGCCTGCCATCAAATTCACTTCTCATATTTCCATGATGTCCTTTCTGTGCAGATTAGAACTCCTGGTCTAAAAACTTGTTGTTTTTTTAAATAAACCTGCTGTCGCTCATGATTTCCTTTTTTATACTTCATCTCACCTTCTCAGCTGTAAAAATTCCATTTCCTTTTCTCAACTTCCATGATTACGTTGGATATTTCACAATGACGATGATTTCCTTGAATGAGCTCCAAGAGATGCTTGAGTTTTTTTTGCTGACGTCTTTATCCTGAAAGTGTTCTATCTGATGCTCTTAATCGCATTTTACATATTACTGGTCAGGTGGTGCTCACTGCAAAACCTCCTGCTACATCTGACAGGCTCAAACTTGTTTTAACTTTCCATCTTCACTGCTTGGCGATGAAAAAAATTATATTTAGTCATCTGCCTATTCTCCACTCTGATCCTGCTACCCAAGAATTGTTTCAGGATGCTCCTTTGGTGGCATATCATAGGGATAAGAATTTTAGCGATATTCTTGTACACAGCCACTTGAGGAATACTAGCCCTTCATTCTTTGGTACCAAACCATGCCAACATCGGATATCTAAGACCTGTCCGTTTGTATTCCAAACTCAAACTGTTTCTTTTCCAAAGTGTGATTTTGTCATTAGTGAGTCATTTACATGTGAATCCAGAAATCTGATTTGTGCCATCTTCTGTAAAAGGTGGGGTATTAGCTATATTGGTGAAACTGGCAGACAGGTTTCATGAGTTCTTAAATGACATTTATCGTGACAAACCTACACCTGTGACTCTTCATTTTAATGGGCCAGACCACTCAGGAATTCTGATGTCCAAATAACGGCCATCTGCTCATCCTTTTGTAATGACTGGACTCGCTTTTCCTTGGAGAATTGTCTCATTTTTCAAATGGGATGTCTTTCTCCTAATGACTTGAATGTCTAACATCATTTTGCTTAAATTCTGCTATATGGTGATTTTCATTTTTTTCAGTACCGTCTTTTCCCACTTTTCACAATCTGTCTTTTTTGTTGCATATATTTTGTTTCATATTCTATTTACATATTTGTGTGCTTCTACATTACTTCCTTGACAAGATTTTACCTAGGCTGTCAGCGTATATCTCAACAGGATATTATTTGACTTTGTTACATTATTTTCTATTTTCATTATTTGTTGAATTTGCTGAGTTAATATCTTTTTTGCTTGTTCCGTATTTTTGGATTTTTCATCTTTCTGCATCGTGCATCATATCCTTGTTTCATTCATTTTTTCCCACTTATTTACAGTTTCCATTGCCTTTGTCTATTAACCTGTGTAAGTTTATCTGTGTCGCCTGTTTGTGAATCTCAAAATGTCCCATTCTTTCTGTACACGTTAATTTGTAAAACTGATTCCATACGATTTTATTTTTTAATTCATATATTACTTATGTACAAGCCAGGTAAGATTGGAGCATGATGCTACCAGGTTTTGATCCATGAAACTTAGCCACTGATAGACAAATGTTTAAATCGTTCAGCTGATTGGACATAAAATTTTCGATTTATCTATATTGTATTAAATAAGAGTACACTTCTTTGATATTTGTTGTATTTTTATGTCATGAATATACAGTGGGGCTAATGGGTAATGTATGCCCTGCTAAGAAAAGGGACAATAAAGTTGCCTTTGTTACAACCATAAAGTCTTCATCAGGGAAATCAAATAAAAACAGTTCAAAAAAGAAAGTGAGAACTAAGCTAAAATCATATGAATAAATAAAAATTATATGAGCCATAAATGGAAAGCACTGTTGTCACTCGGGTAAATCCTTGTGAGAAATGAATGTGGTATCATCTTTTCATTTCGCTTGTATGCCAGGCTTAATGAATATGTCAGGGATTGTTTTGTATACCAGTCTACTTGTGCTCTCTCTTAGATGTGCACTTGCGTGTACACACACATATTTTCATATACCCATGCACAGCAAACATCTTCTGTTGTGCATTGTAAGAGGCGATTTGTTCCACTTAACACTGTGGAAATCCAGCTGTCCATGCTGAATAAAAGGGAAATATTGAGTCATCTCAGAACCTAGTAGGTAAAGCTGAATTTTTATCAAGGAGGGCATGCCTGGTCATAAATAATGGATCAGAGCAGTGCTACATACTTTAGGGCAACCGGTAGATTCCAAGGCACTATTTGGTAGATCTCTAGGTGACAGAGGGGATACATTTAAAAAAAACAAACTTAGGTAAACTTTGGACTAGCCCCCTCCCACAGGCACTTAAAAGTGCAGTATCCCTAGGTTTAAAGGTACTTTCACCTCATTCCCAGTGAAAGCCCATGATTTAGCTTACTAAAACTCACTTTAGTTGTGAACTGTATAAAATATAAAGCTATCTTGTCTTTGAATAGAAGTTCACATTCTGTAAGATATTTAATTTTAATTTTCCAACACACTGTTGGTGGGATTGCAGATTTTATCTCCAGTAGATCTTTAGAGCTCAGTTTTTCTAAAGTAGATCTGCACAGCTAATGGGTTGCCGACCGCTGCTTTAGGGGCATCTCACTAAATTCCTAATTGACAAGGAGACTCATTGGCTTCATGCTAATGACAGAATCTGTGCCAGATAAATTAATTTTGATTTTTTCTTAAATTGTTATTTATAATGTTTGTCAATGTAATATTCTGACATTCACCTCACAAGTGAAATAGATCAATTTACTTGGGAATTAGTATGTAGCTTTATCTTTATTTAATGTGTGTGTTTTTTTTCTTCAGAGTGCTACCAGGTCTGTGCCGGACAATATAATGAGACCTGACTATGCCAATCACCCAACAGGTAATCACATTACATTTAGGTGAGTGTTTGTCTTTATTCTTGAGATATTTTGAGGTAAAAATGTAATATTCTATGCTCTATGTGCACTGGTCATTTGAATTGTTGTACTCTGAAAAGGATTCACTCCATAATTGTTTTATTTTGTGCCACTGATGGCATATTGTATAAATTAGGGAAACAAATTACAAATGCAGAATAGTCAGTGCATTTAACATACAGATGCCTCTTATAACAACACAAAATGACTGCAGCCAAGGGTCTGGTATAAATCATCATCATGGAGCCACGTCTGCAGCAGGTCCTCTTGCAGAAGTCTGTACCAAAGCATTTATGTGCTCTTGCAGCAGTGGTTTCTGTGCCAGTTTGTTTTACCAGTTGAAGTTGCCAGTTTGTTTCACCAGTTGAGGTTGCCAGTTTGTTTTACCAGTTGAGGTTGCCAGTTTGTTTTACCAGTTGAGGTTGCCAGTTTGTTTTACCAGTTGAGGTTGCCAGTTTGTTTTACCAGTTGAGGTTGCCAGTTTGTTTTACCAGTTGAGGTTGCCAGTTTGTTTTACCAGTTGAGGTTGCCAGTTTGTTGTACCAGTTGAGGTTGCCAGTTTGTTGTACCAGTTGAGGTTGCCAGTTTGTTGTACCAGTTTGTTGTACCAGTTGAGGTTGCCAGTTTCTTGCACAGCCTCATATTAGTTGCCTCTTACAAGATACCTGAGGGAGCACAAGTCCTATTCTTTCATTGTCTTCTCATAGACCCCCCAGGAACTAGACATGCCCATGTCATACGTAAAGATTAAAACACAGCGGGCAAAATACATAGAGAAATATTACCCAAGCAACACCTGCACATACACAGATGGATCAGCAACAAATGCAACAGAAGATGGATGTGGTGGAATTTTCCTGAACTTCAGTATGGCACACCAAAAAAGCTGTCAGTGGCAACAGGAAAATTCTCACATATGAACTTAAAGTAATGCCGGTTTACAAATCATCCAAATGCATGGATGCATATCAGGAGTCATCCTTTTTTGACCACCAGCTAAGCACAATGCTATAATATACATATGTGGAAGTGAACCTCTGTCTGTGAGGCTAGTTACACCCTCATTGACTCTTAAAAACAGCCACACACTTTCAGGGATTCCCCCTGTGGTGAAACATGTTGAGAACCCAGCATTGCACACTAAGCTTGGAGGAGTCACTTGAGCGCTAGAGGTAACTCTGGCTTTTACCTAGTCTGCATGCAGGAAGAGCTCACTGTGGGCCCATAATAGGCAGGGGGAGCTGAGAAGTGGCTCTGTGTAGGACATGACAATTCCTTTGGAGAACCTGGCACCAGAGCACAGTATTTTGGCTCTGGCTGGAACATTGATTTGACGTTATTCCTTTTAGGGAAGAACACTTATCTTTTCAGCCCCAGGCCGATATTGAAGTGTGGTCAGGGTTATCATTTTATGTCTAGTGCCAAGCTTGAGGGATGTTGCATCAGGTGGCAGCTTTGATCACAGTCTGTATATTTAGGGATCTGCCTTCACAGACAAAGTCTAGGTTTTGGCTTGCCTGTACTGTGCTCGACTTCCTATTCTTCAGGCTGTGATTTGAATGTCTTGCAGAACTCCCCAACAGATCAGATGAACTTCTAATGTTTAGTTTGAATCTTGAAATGCAAAGATCACTTAGATCTGCCTCTGCCAGTGTTTTGAATGCAAGTGAATTTACTATTACTAACGCTAAATTTTAAAGCACGATTTTGGCTGGCCCGCATGGTTTGTCATGTGAACTCTTGACCCTCTGACTGTGAGAAAAAGTACAAGGATTTCTGCTGAGTCCAAAACAATTGGGCCACTCTCCTTTCAGTGGTCCCTAAACTACGAGCTGGTTTTTACTGGTTTAAAGCCACTCTTAGTACCCACTTTTATTGTGCTGGCAGTAGTCTGAAATAGTGTCTGATGCGAGGAGAAATTGTAGAATATGATAGTGTCTGATGCGAGGAGAAAATGTAGAAAATGCGCAGAGAAAATGTAGAATATTTTACAGATACGCTGACATGCCTAGAAGATGAAGAAATATGGTGTCCAAATGATTAAAATTGAGAGAAGAATGGGCCGGTTTGTCACACACACAACTTAGAAAAGTGTGATTGATATCAAAATAAACTTTGAAATGGCCCATATGAACCGTAAACTCACAAAATCTAAAATGCGCACGATTTACATTGTCATAGAGCAAGAAAATAAACAACTTGTTATCTGGTGCTTTCAGGCGATTGAGACAGAACAATACAAATAAAATCAGGCATATTTGGGTGA
Organism: Oreohelix idahoensis; assembly: GCA_024509875.1. NCBI lineage: Eukaryota > Metazoa > Mollusca > Gastropoda > Stylommatophora > Oreohelicidae > Oreohelix > Oreohelix idahoensis. Next base: position 153,192 of record JAMPIV010009077.1, read on the forward strand.
ATTGGACTATTAAGGGTTAAACATATTCAAGCTGACGTCTGAAATGTACAAAAAAGAAGAAACAGAAGGCATTATAGAGTTGTATCGTGATGTTGTGAGACCTCTTTCTTGTTGTTCAGTTATACATATTGTGATTTTCTGTGCCAGGTGTATCTGAGAGTGAAAAACAGATACGAGGAACAACAAACATCCAAATACTGAGTGATGAAGAGCAGGAAGCTATTAGAGTGGCATGCAAGGTCTTGTATTTTCATGTTTTTATCAACACAAAAAAAAAAAAGATATATATATATATATTTGTATGTCTTTACATGCTAGAGACCTCCCACTATGTAATCAATTGTCTTTGGACAACTTAAAATGAGAATTTGGCCCAATAGTTTAAGATTTGCTTATGAACTGAACGTACTTTTTGTTCCCTTGCCAGCACCAACTTTTCAACAAGGTCACATTTGCCAACTTGTGCTGGTTAGCTGTTGAGTAGTTGTCAGACATTTTTCACTGCAGACCACATAGGCTGTGCAAAAGCCACCTGCTGTTATCTTTACCTGCTTACAGGTGAAAATTAAATTAAAGGTCAAGAATAGATTTGAGTCTTGATTGATCTGTTTTCAATCTGTTAGGGGAATCGCCGAAGTTGGTTCAGACCAGACATAGAATCATTGCGTTAGAATATCTAATTTTTCTTTTAGAGTATGAAACTATTAATACATTGATTTAGAAAACTTAAAGAAATTGTGCACTTGAGTTCGAACATTGCAAAGACTTAGTTTGACATTTCGTGTTTTAGTTAGTTATGAGAAAAAAGATCATATCATCATCAGCTGCTATCTCCACATCAAAGGTCAGCTGCAGGGGATCTCCAATACTTTCCTGTCTCTTGTTTTGATAGTGCACTCAGATAGTCTCTGTCTTGTCTTGATAGTGCACTCAGATAGTCTCTTTCTGGTCTCTTGTCTTGATAGTGCACTCTGATAGTCTCTTTCCTGTCTCTTGTCTTGATAGTGCACTTAGATAGTCTCTTTCCGGTCTCTTGTCTTGATAGTGCACTCAGATGGTCTCTTTCCTGTGCATCTCTTGATATCTTCCCACTTTAGCACTGTCTTCTTCTTGCACATTTACCTTCAACTCTTCCTTCTGTTTTGGTCTTCAGTAAGGTGTTGTGTCTTTTTACATAAATAAAATATTTTAGCTGTCTAATTTTGATCTCCATGAATTCTCTTCTCATTCATAGGTTTTCTAAGATCTCTCTTTGTTTTTTTCTCTTTCCTTGAGAAATTCCACATTCTTCTATATATCCACATCTCAAGGGCCTCAATTCTTTCTTCTACTTGCTTATTAATTTTACATATTTCTACACCATACAGTATAATGAAGAATATATATATATAGCATTTGATGATTGTCATTTTAAACTTGTGAGTTAATTGATTAGATGTTAGTATTTGTCTCATGTTGAATGTAACTTTGGCCATTCCTATTATCTTCTTGATTTCTGTTTTGCATCTGCCATCTTCTGTAATTATGTGACCAAGATCTGAAAAACTCCTGACTTGTTCCAGGACTGTCCCCATTTATTCTTATCATTGTTGTTATGTACATGCGCCCGATTGACAGAGTGGCTAGAGCGCTGGTCTGTCATGGCAAAGGTACCAGGTTTGATTCATGGTACTGTCATGCTCCTGTCTACCCAGCTGTAAATAGATACCTCATTTTGCTCTTGAGTTAGGGAAGGAAAAGCAGTGAAGAAGGGAACTGGTCACCCCACCTCTCGATGCTGGAGTAAAGTGAAGTCTGTAACACTTCACTCCCCTACCGCAGTATCTGCTATGGGACTATCTTTATCTTACATGCTCATATACAACAAGAATAGGTTTTTGGAAGCTCACAGAAGTCACTAAAGCAGCAGATAATTATTAGTAAGAAGTTACCAAAGAATATTATTTCTTATTTTAAATTTTGTATTAAAAAGAGGGTTGTGGACAGTCATGTTGACCTACATCTTATCAGTACCAAATAAATTTGTGCTCGACACTAGAGCTGTAACAACATGACATCTGCACAGATTATTTTGTCATGTTTGTGCAGTAATTTTGTCCAGAACTAGAGAAAATTCACTGCTGTGGTTACATTATTTAGTAGTTTTCTGAATGATTCTATTTTCAGCTGACTCGCGAAATTCTGGATGTGGCAGCAGAAGCAACAGCTGTAGGAGTCACCACAGATGAGATTGACCGAGTGGTCCATGAGGTTTGTTGAACCTTATCGCCACATAGCTCAGCTGTTGTTAAATCTGGCATGCATTACAATTAGCTTGAGCATATCATTTAAATATTTTTCATAGTTTTTAAACTGTCTTAAATCAAATGTACCATTAAACCTGCCTACCAAGTGACAAGGTCATTAGGATTACAAGTGACTTGCCATTAAACTACCTAAGATTAGAGTAGAAGAAAGTATCCCTGACTGCTAAGATCTTTAATATTTGATCATGCACCCTGATATAACCGAAAGGAGGCAGTATGTACAATTTTTTTAAATGGCCTAAAATTAGAACACTTTTTAAAATTCAGAAGCTCAACAAATTGTTTTTAACCTTAAGAAGAGTGGAAATTATTTTCTGAAAGTTTTTATTTCTAGTTTTTAGTGGACACTATACCTTTTTACTTCATTAAAAATGTTGAACTTATTATGCATCCTTAGGCAACTATTGATAGGGATTGCTATCCTTCACCACTTAACTACTTTGAATTTCCAAAGTCCTGTTGCACGTAAGTAGATCATTTATTTTGTTTACGTGTGATTAGCATAACCGAATTTTTTTTTTTAATGTGTACATATACATGCCTAAGAATATTAGCAGAAAAATATACAGAGGTCACAAAAGTATGTACATGTGCTTCATTGACTATAAGAAGGCTTTTGACAGAGTCCATCATGAGAAAATAATTGAATGCCTCGAAGACATAAGTATTGATGGAAAAGATATAAGAATACTCGGTAACCTTTATTGGGAGCAAACTACCACAGTAAGATCTGGAAGGAATTATTCACCGTACATAGACATAAAAAGAGGTGTCAGACAAGGTTGTGTGCTGTCCCCCTGCCTATTTAATTTATACACCGAAAAAATTTTCAAACAGATAAAGGAAAAGCCAGGGCTGAACATCAGTGAAAGGTCAATAAACAACCTTAGATACGCAGATGATACCGTGTTGTTAGCTGAAAGCGAACAGGATTTACAAGAACTAGTGAAGCAAGTCAACAGTATAAGTCATGAATATGGGTTGGACATTAATATTGAGAAAACAAAAACTATGATAATTAGCAAAACAGACGATAAGCACACATTAAACATAGGCATAAATGGGAATATCCTGGAACAGGTCAAGAGCTACTCATATCTTGGTCATATAATAACAGAAGATGGCAGATGTGAAACAGAAATCAAGAAGAGAATAGGAATGGCCAAAGTTACGAGGGGCGTTCAGAAAGTAATGCACCACATCGTTTTTCTCAGGAGCTGTTTATTCAAATAGCATGAAATTTATACACAATATACATGGATATGTCATGTAAACATCGGTATTATTCAAAATAATCCCCATCAACTTGTACAGCTTTATGCCAGCGCGAAACAAGTGCATGTATTCCTAGCCTGTACCAGATTTTGTCTTGATTTTTTTTTTTTCTTAACCAGCGGCACTTGGGCTTTCAGCCCTTCGGCCCAATGACATGTCATTGCGAGGCTGGGGAACCTGAGGACTTTCCTTCCAACCCGGTCAGGAGCTTCGCTCCTTCCCATCCACGGAGGGTTTATCACAGGAGCCGTTCAGGCTATTCAGTCAAATTTCCGGCCGTAAACATTTCTTCAAACGCCGACGCCCGGGTTTGAACCATGAACATCTGGTCGCCAGTACAACGCCGAAGCCATTACACCAGCGCGGCTCCCATTTTGTCTTGATCATGTAGCCATTTCTTCGCTGCATGAATCACTCCTTCATCATCTTCAAACCTTGTCCCACGGAGTGCATCTTTAAGTGGACCAAATAGATGAAAATCAGAGGGTGCCAAACCAAGACTATAGGGTGGATGGGCTAGTACAGTCCAACCCAATTTGGTGATTGCTTCCCGTGTTGCCAGACTTGTGTGAGGGCGCGCATTGTCGTGAAGGAGAAGCAGGTCTGCTGGATTCTTGTGCGGCCAAACTCTGCGAAAACGTTGATTGAGTTTTTTCAATGTCTTAATGTAAGCTTGCGAATTGATTGTCTCTCCTCTTGGCATAACGTCCACAAGAATCACACCTTCAATGTCCCAAAAGACAGTGATCATGACCTTTCCAGCTGAAGGAATTGTCTTGAATTTCTTTCTTCGTGGTGATTGCGGATGATACCACTCCATTGACTGTCTTTTTGTCTCAGGTTCAAAATGATGTGCCGAGGTTTCGTCACCTGTAACGATGTTAGCCAAAAAGTTCTCTCCATCAGCATTGAAACGCTCCAACAATTCAGAAGAAATTGCTTTCCTATGCAATCGGTGGTCATTTGTGAGACTTCGAGGAACCCATCTTGCGCAAACCTTAGAAAATCCGAGAGTTTTTATAACTGCATTTGCACTACCAATGCTGACTGACAGCTGTAAAGCCAATTGTTGAGTAGTGATTCGCCTATCAGTAAGAATAATGCCCTCAGCGCATTTCAACATTTCTGCGTTGGTGGCTGTGGCAGGACGTCCACAGCACGGCCGATCAAGCAGCTGCGTATCTCCACTTCCTGATTCTTTGATTCTCTGTTGCAGTGCAATTTGGTGCACACAATTGGCACATGCCATATTTGAAGTGTGCAAAATTTCATGCTTCTATCTTCATTATTAGCTGAGAAAAACGATGTGGTGCATTACTTTCTGAACACCCCTCGTACATTCAACAACATAAAACATATACTGACATCTAAACAGTTGACACACAAATTAAAACTGAGAATCATAAAATGTTACATATATTCTGCACTGCTGTATGGTGTAGAAACATGGACAATGAATAAGCAATTAGAAGAACGAATTGAGACTCTTGAGATGTGGATATATAGAAGAATGGGGTGCATCTCATGGAAAGAGAAGAAAACAAATAATGAAGTCCTACAAAATCTAGGTATGAAAAGAGAACTAATGAGAGAGATCAAAGTTTGGCAGCTAAAATACTTTGGCCACATAAAAAGGCATAACACCTAGCAGAAGACCATAATAGAAGGGTGAGTTGAAGGCACACATGCAAGGGGAAGACAGCGCTATAAGTGGTAAGATAACATCAAGAGATGGACAGGAAAGAGTCTTTTTGAGTGCACCACCAAGACAAGAGACAGAAGACGTTGGAGATCCATTACAGCCAACCTTCGTTGTGGAGATGGCAGCTGATGATGATGATGACACATACATAATCTCACATAATATAAATATTCATGAAAAATTTTAGGAAGAAACCTGAATAAACTCTCTAGAGCAGCAGGGCCCTTTTACCCCTTTCTTGAGTGTGTGTGTGTGTGTGGGGGGGGGGGGGGGAAGGGGAGGGGTGTGTGTGTGTGATTAGAGGATCATCATCAGAACTGCCCAGCCCATAATGCCTGATCTGGCCAGTGGGTGCCGAGCTTAGGCAGAAGTTATGGGGCTGCAGCGATGACCTGGAAAAGACTGTGAACTTTGTCCTGGTGACATGCCTGCAGATTTAGCATGACTACAAACTGAATGCAGAAGAAACTCCTTATGGAGCTACCACTGCAGCTTGCCCCCGTGCGTGAAGCCGGCACCAAGCATTCACGTGCTGACACAGCGGTGGTTTCTGTAGCACATGATGAGGTTGCCAGCCTCAAGCACAGCCTCATATTAGTCACCTTGTGTGACATGCCTGATGGAGCAGTAGTCACATTCTTTCTTTGTCTCATCAGAGACACCCCCTGTAAAGTTTCCAAATGTTAACAGTTTACAGTTTTCATATAGTTATATAAAGTTGACTATACTTATATAAAATTGTCTATATGTATATAACATTGAGTATATTTTTATAAAACAGATTTACACATTTATATAAAGTTGACAATATTTATATAAAGTTGACTATATCTAAAAAGCACTGTACCCTTATGTTGAGAATGAACTAATACCTTTTATTTTTCCTCTAATGTGATTTTTTTTTTTTTTTTAAATTACTCACTGCTGTATTATTTTAGTAACTCACAAGCCATCTATGGCTGTGGATAGAAACCTTTGTTTAGTTTAAGAAGCTTACCTTTTTTTATATATCTTAGGTCTATAAATGTAGTTATTTGCCATGGAATACTTGATGTGAAGCCTTTGCTAAATTTAAGATGTAATTCTATATGACTTAGGTGCATAGGCAAAGTAATTTCTCATGAATCATGGAATACCTGACATGAAGCCTTTGCTAAGTTTAGGGTATATTAAATGCCTGTTTGTATACCTTAGGCCCATCAGTGAAGTGATTTGTCATGGAATACCTGACGTGAAGTCTTTGCTAAGTTTAGGATATATAAATGTGTATATACCTAAGATCTATCAGTGAAGTGATTTGTCATGGAATACTTGACATAAAGCCATTGTTAAGTTTAGGATATACACCTGTTTATATACCTTAGGTCTATGCATGGAGGCATATCTGGAGTCATCCTCATATGACCACTAGCTGTGCACAATGCTACAGTATACACATGTGGAAGTGAACCTATGTCTGTGAGGCTAATTACACCTTCACTGACTCTTGAAATCATCTTTACACTTCCAGGGATTCCGCCTGTGGTGAAACATGTTGAGAACCCAGCATTGCACAGTAAGCTTGGAGAAGTCACTTGAGCTCCAGGCATAATTCTTTGGCTTTGACTTGATTGACTGCATGCAGAAAGATCTAACTGTGACCCAGTGATATGCAGAGAAGCTGAGAAGTGGCTCTGTACAGGACGTGACAATTCCTTGGGAGAGCCCAGAACCAGAGCACAGTATTTTAGCTCTGCATAGTTGGAGTGCCCCCATGGATGGTGGGGAATGCACAGTATGCCATGCACTACTTACTCCTAGCTTGGAACCAGATGTGACGATCTTTTAACTGCAAGCCAAGCTGGAGAAACTGCTGGAGCTCATGACTTCAACTCAACACGTTTCAGAATAACAGAAAAGCCTAGGTTTACAGTGTAGATAATACCAAGGAGTATTCAACTTGGTATTGGCTGTTAAAAAGAGAGAAGCTCAGCAGTTCTATTTAAACAACAACAATACGTTAGGTCTATTAGTGAAGTGATTTGTCATGGATTACTTAACATGAAGCCTTTGCTGTGTTTAGGATATTCACATGTTTATATACCTTAGGTCTGTCAGCTAAGTGATTTGTCATTGAATGCCTGACATGAAGCCTTTGCTAAGTTTAGGATGCACCTTAGGTCTATTAGTGAAGTTATTTGTCATGGAATATATGACATGAAGCCATTGCTAAGTTTGGGAAGTATACCTTTTTTATCTTGTACACTCAGGTCTATCAACGAAGTGATTTGTCATGGAATACCTGACACAAGGCCTTTACAGGATGGTGATATAATGAATGGTGAGTTTTATATTGAATTCCTCATTTTGTTATTATTAGATTCCTCAATAGTGGATTGTTTAAGACCAGTGCCTTTCGAGCAGTTTACCAAATTAGACTACTTTCTCTACGAGGTGCTCGACTGTGACAGACTTGCACATCAACAGTGTACATTTCTATTGCTGAAGTTAAATTAAGTATATCTCACTAATGTTATATACACTTGACCACATGGTCTTTTATATTTGGACATGTGCCCTAATAACATATGGACCTTTTATCTAGGTTGAATAGGATGCGCCTCACCAAATGAGGCAAAACTCCTATTTCAAACCAAAAAAAAAAGTATATATCACTACAGTGTTCAGCGCAGGATTTCTTAACCCTACCAGCCCTGATCCCCTGAGAGTTATGTCCTCCCTATTCCCGAGTTCCAGAGATAAATAAGGTAAAGGTATTCCCATAGTCCCATAACAGATACTGACGTAGTGGAGTGAATTGTTAGAGACTTCATCAAACTTCAGCATTGAGAGGTGGGGTGACCAGTTCCAATCATCACTGCCTTTTCCTTCCCTAACTCAGGTACTCATTTACAGTTGGGTAGACTGATTCGAACCCGGCACCTTTGCTGTAAGAGACCAGCGCTCTAACCACTCCTAGCTGTATAAAAACACATATATGTCACAGAAACAACAATTACATGAAATCCAATGCACATATACTTAAAAAATTTATGGATATTATCAATAATAGGCTTACTTATAGTCTAGCACCAGTATTCTCTCTTACTATGCCAGTCAGCCCAGCAAGTGGATCTATCCACTACCAGCTGAAAGGTTGCCCCGTCCCTTGACACCAGTCTCAGCATCACTAAAATCATGCTTGTATCAGATCTACTTCATCACTGGATTGCATGCTTTCCCACTCGAAGTACCTGGTTCCTGATTCGCACACTCCATGCTAAACATTGTCAGATTTTCTGTAAACACATTGACCACCGTTAACGAAAGCTGTTATTTTCTGTAGAACATATATACCACAATCACTACATAATTGTGATGTGATTGGTTGATTATTTTTAGTTTGGACCCCAGTTTTTACATGGGTGTTGCCCATTCCTGATATACGGGGAATCCGGCAGAGAGTCATTTTGATCATTTCTGATAATCCGGGAATATGGCATGGAAAGGTTAACCATTTTTGGTGCCATGGACCCCTTTGATACAAATAAACAAGAATAAAATAAACTATTGGTCTCCATACATTTTTTGTGAATTGACTACAAATGTGCCAGATTTATGTACATATATGTATGAAAGTGAGAATTTGTATGAATGTAATGTAACAGTCACAGATCTCACACATTTGCCATTTTAAATAGTTTCATTCATTCATAACCCTCCACTCCCAAAGGAGCATAGGCCTTCAACAAACACATGCCAAGTCCTCCTTTCATGTGCCATCATCTCAAGTTCTTTCCACGTTCTCCTCATCATTTTCACCTCTGTTTCCAGTTCTCTTCTCCATGTGTTTTTTGGTCTACCTCTGCCTCTCTTTCCTTGTGGATTCCAGAACAAGTACTGCCTTGTAATGCTATCAACAGGTTTCCTCAGTGTGTGTCCTATCCATCGCCAGCGTCTTCTTCTCAACTCTTGTTCCACTGGCACTTGTCTGGTTCTTGTCATCAATTCCACATTTGTGATTTTGTCATACCATGTCAGTCCTTCTATTCTATGCAAGCACCCGTTTATAAAAGTCTGTAGCTTTGTGGTTGTTGTTTTTGTTGTTCTCTATGTCTCAGAGCCATACAATAGGACTGACTTCACATTTGAGTTGAAGATTCTTATTTTTGTGTTGGACTTGATTTCTCTTGTTCTCCAAGTGTTTCCCAATGCAATGAAAGCTCCTCTTGCTTTTTGTATTCTTATTTTGATATCACTGTCTGTCCCTCCAACTTTGTCTATATTACTGCCAAGATATGTGTACGATTCTACATCTTGTATTGGTGTTTCTGTTTCTTCAAGTTCAACCCTGTTATCATTACCTGCATTTATTCTCATTATTTTTGTCTTTTCCCTGTGTATTATCAGACCCAATTGCTGTGACGTCTCATCGAGTGTTTTCAATTTGTCCTGCATCTGATTACGGTTATGGGACAGAAGAGCCAAGTCATCAGCAAAATCCAGATCATCCAACTGCTTAGTCAGAATCCACTGGATTCCATTTCTGTTGTGTGTTGTCGATGTTCTCATAACCCAGTCTATTGCTAGTAAGAAAAGAAATGGAGACAAGAGGCATCGCTGTCGTACTCCTGTTCTTATCCCAAACGGTTCTGTAAGTTGTCCTTCATGAAGAACTCTGCATGTCATGTTTTCTTTATTAAATTAATGATCTTCAGGGGAACTCCATAATTCATTCATTCATAACCCTCCACTCCCAAAGGAGCATAGGCCTTCAACAAACACATGCCAAGTCCTCCTGTCACGTGCCATCATCTCAAGTTCTTTCCACGTTTTCCTCATCATTTTCATCTCTGTTTCCAGCTCTCTTCTCCATGTGCTTCTTGGTCTACCTCTGCCTCTCTTGCCCTGGGGGTTCCAGAACAAGGACTGCCTTGTAATGCTATCAACAGGTTTCCTCAGTGTGTGTCATATCCATCGCCATCGTCTTCTTCTGATCTCTTGTTCCACTGGCACTTGTCTAGTTCTTGTCATCAGTTCCACGTTGGTAACCTTGTCATACCATTTTCATCCCTCTATTCTATGCAAGCACCCATTTATGAAAGTCTGTAGCTTTTTGGTTGTTGTCTTTGTTGTTCTCCATGTCTCAGAGCCATACAATAGGACTGACTTCACATTTGAGTTGAAGATTCTTATTTTCGTGTTGGATCCGATTTCTCTTGATCTTCATATATTTCCCAATGCTATGAAAGCTCCTCTTGCTTTTTGTATTCTTATTTTGATATCACTGTCTGTCCCTCCAACTTTGTCTATATTGCTGCCAAGATATGTGTACGATTCTACATCTTGTATTAGTGCTTCTTCAATTTCAACCTTGTTTTCATTACCTGCATTTATTCTCATTATCTTTGTCTTTTCCCTGTGTATTTTCAGACCCAATTGCTGTGACCTCTCATCGAGTGTTTTCAATTTGTCCTGCATCTAATTACGGTTATGGGACAGAAGAGCCAAGTCATCAGCAAAATCCAGATCATCCAACTGCTTATTTATTAAATTAATGATCTTCAGGGGAATTCCATAATGCCTCATCAATTTCCAAAGTGATTCTCTGTCTACACTGTCAAATGCCTTTTCGTAGTCCACAAATCCGATGTATAATGGTGAATTCCATTCCAGACTTTGTTCAACTATTATTCTCAAAGTGGCTATCTGGTCTGTACAGGATCTGTTTTGTCAAAAACCTGCTTGTTCATCTCTCAGTTTCTTGTCTATGGACTCTTTTAATCTCTCAAGGATAATCCTGTTTAATACTTTTCCTGGCACTGATAGTAACATTATTCCTCTATAATTTGTGCACTCTTGTAAATTTCCTTTCTTAGGCAACTTAACCAGATATCCTTCCTTCCATTCTGCTGGTATCTCTTCCTTTTCCCAGACTTTACCAAGTAATTTATATAACATCTCTGTAGCCGTGTCGATATCTGCTTTGATGGCCTCTGCTTGAATGCCATCAGGTCCAGATGCTTTTCCATCTCTTAGAAGCTTTATGGCTTTCTTTATTTCTTCCTTTGTTGGTCTTTCGCCGTTAATTTGTAGCTCTACTTCTGCTGGCTGGATGTCCGGGGGGTTTTGTGGAGCTGGTCTATTGAGAAGGTCCTCAAAATATTCTGTCCACCTCTTCATTTGCTCTTGTATATTGCTGAGCAGTTTTCCATTCTTGTCTTTTATGAGGCAACTTGTTTGCTTGTATTTCCCTGTCAGCTTCTTTGTGCTGTTATACAGTTCTCTCATATTTCCTTTGGCTGCAGCATCTTCTGCCTCTCTTGCCAACTCCTCAATATACTTCCTCTTGTCTCTTTTGATACTTCTTTTAACTTCTTTGTTTGCTTCTGTGTACACTTCTTGAGCCTTGGCTTTGGAACTTCTGGTTTCGCTTGTGTTTAAATCTGCTTTCTTGTTTTTTCTGTCTTATTTTCTTTTGATGGTTTCTGGTGTTATCCATGTTTTTTGTTGTCGTTCCTTTTTTACCCCAGTATTTCTTCACATGTCTCATCCCACACAGTTTAGATTTGCTGCCAGTGGTCTTCTGTATTCATTACATCTTCCAGCTGTTGGAGCACTTAGAATTTGTCGGATATTGTGATTGCAAATTTGTCTCTTGTTTCTTGATTTCTTAGATGTCCTACATTAAATTGTTGTCTATAATTTTGCACTGTTGCATATCTCTTGAGTTTCATTTTTACTTTGGCTATCAGAAGGTGGTGATCTGATGCCACATCTGCTCCTCTATATACCTTTACATCCTGGAATGATGATCTAAACTTCTTGTTTATGCATATATGATCAATCTGATTTTCTGTTCTATGGTCTGGTGATATCCATGTTGCCTTGTGTATTCTCTTATGTGGAAACATGCTTCCTCCTATAGCCAGTTGATTTGAAGCACAGAAGTTTGAGAATAGTTCCCCATTTTCATTCATTATTCCCAGCCCCTGTTTTCCCATGACTTCTTCAAAGCTGGTGTTGACTGTACCTATCTTTGCATTCATGTCACCCATCAAAATTGTGATGTCTCTTCTTTTTACTTTTTCCATAATTTCCTGTAGTCTAGTATTGGATGACATTTACATTTATTTTCTTTTTAGCTGTTTTAAAAGTAGCTGTTATTATTCTGGGTCCAACGGCTTCCCATTCAATGAGTGCTTTCTGTGCTTCTTTAGATAACATAAGAGCTACCCCTTCACTGTGGTGTGAACTTTCGTGTTCATGTCCTGAGGACAGCACCAATTCACCTGTGATGAGTTTCTTCCTGTCTACCCCCATCCACTTTGTTTCACACAGTCCCAGAACCTCGATTTTATATTCCCTCATTTCTGCTGCTACTTGTGCCACTTTCCCTTGTTTGTTTAATGTCCGAACATTCCAGGTGCCAAATCTGGAAGTTCTCCTAGAAGAAAGAAGGTTAGTCAGTAACACAGACTCCTTTCGGCTTTCTCTGTGTTGCATCATACGCCTCCCTGCGAGAGGACCTTCCCCTGTCTTGGATGGCTGTGTTTTATTTTCCTTAATTGACTTGTTTGTTGAAGTTTTTTGTGGTTTAAATTTTTTTTTACAGGATGGGGTAACCAGCCCCATGCCCAACCCTCCTTAGTCGCTTTCAACGACATGCATGGCAGGGAACAGTGTTACTATTCTTTGCTCCCCTTTCGGGCCCCAGTAACACACGGGTGTTTAAATAGTTTACCTTGCATAAACTAACAATCCAGTTGCAGTGAAACTTGGTAGCCAGTCACAAGTAGAATTGAACAAAACTGCAATTTTCAAAATTGGAATTAATTTGACCAACTCATGAGCTGGGTAATAAAGTTGACAGAAGATCATTGCTTAAGTATACTTTCTGAATGTTGTGGATTAAGTTGAACTCTGTCATCATATATTATATGATATCATATTTTGGGTTTCCACATTGTTTTTATGGCTTGAAAATATCATTATAAAACGTTCTTACAACCACAAGTCAAATACAGCAATCATTCTATCACGGGTGTGCGAAATCATACATGGCTATAAATTTTTGCATGCTAATTGGCCAATATTTTAACAAAACAATGATTTTTGTATGTTGTAGTTTAATTTTTGAACATGAACACAGTTATGTTGCTGTTAGGTTTTTGTCTTTAATACTCTCATGAAGGTTTAGCATACATTACCCAGTAGTTTCTTGCAGATAACACATAAGTAGACATAAAATGGAGGTCATATTTTAATAACAAATATCATCTTGTCATATCCATAGTTGACATCTCTGCTTACCATAGAGGTTACCATGGTGATGCCAATGAAACATTCTTTGTCGGAAATGTCAGTGAAAATGCCAGAAAGTTAGTGAAGACAACATATGAGTGTCTCATGCTTGCTATAGATGAAGGTGAGTTGTCAGAATACAGGTTTGAGAAACTTATGAATCATACATACGAGGTAGCTTCAAAAAGTTCACGGAATTTGTGTATTGTATAGAAATAAGTAACAATACAATTATATACGCTACATTTCCTTCAAAATAGTTCCCTTCAGCAACTACACACTTTGGCCAACGTCCATACAGCTGTTGGAAACATTCCTGGAACCCATTCTTTCACACCTCTCTCAGCTGCTTTGTCGCATTGGTGATAACGTCCTCAGCATCCTTGAATCTCTGCCCTTTCAGTGCCGATTTTAGGCGAGGGAACAAGAAAAAATTAGGCGGTGCCCGGTCGGGAGAATATGGAGGATGTTCCAGGGCAGTCACATTGTGCGTTGCGAGGTACTGCTTCACCAGGAGGGATCGATGTGCTATTGTCATGCAGCAGAACCCAACTGTTTGTTCTCCATTTTTCTATGCGTTTCCTTCTGATTGCATCTCTTAGACGACAGAGGATATCAACGTACATTTCCTTGTTAACCGTTTGGCCTTCAGGAATGAATTCATGGTAGACGTATTGTCTGGGAATCAAAAAAAACTTCCAACATAACTTTTCCTTTGGTCTTGTCCAAACAAAATTTCTGTGTCCAGGGAGGTGAGGGTGATTTCCATTCAGAGGACTGACGTTTTGTCTGAGGATCGTACAAAAAACACCACATCTCGTCTCCTGTGATTATGTTGTTGAGAAAATTGCTATCTTGATCAGCCACAGTGATTAGGTCTCCTGCCAGTGTCAATCTCATTTCTTTCTGTTCAGGAGATAACATTTTGGGAACCATCTGTTGACAAACACTGTGCGTGTGCAGTTCATTGTGGAGAATACTGTGGCAACTTCCAACTGATATTCCAACTTCTGAGGCTATTTTCTCTACACTAAGTCTTCTGTCAACACGAACAACGTTCCGAACACGCTCAATGTTTTCATTGTTTATCGAGGTAGGCGGTCGTCCGCTACGTGGATCATCATTGACACTAACACAACCTTCACAGAAACGCTTGTGCCACTCAAAAACTTGCGATTTCTTCATTGCGGTATCACCATATGCTTTATTAAGCAAGGTTACTGTCTCTGAGGGTGACTTCTCAAGCAAAACACAAAATTTGACATTTGTACGTTCAGTCAAAGACATTTTCAACTCCGAGGATGCTACGTGCACACCACACAAACAAACTTCTGTAACTTCTGTTCGAGAGTACATGTGAAGGTTACATCAGCCATGTTGTTTCCTCAAGGTCACTACCAACTTATAAAACTATAATCTCCATGACATAATCACTCATTCAAACATGAGTCAACTATTCCGGGAACTTTTTGAAGCTACCTCGTATATCTTGGCAGCAGTGTTTGCACAGTTGGAGGGAAAGACAGTGATATCAAAATAAGAATACAATCCAGCACAAAAATCTGAATTTTCAATTCAAATGTCAAGCCAGTCCTATTATATGGCTCTGAATCATGGAGAAGAACAAACAGAAAGCTACAGACTTTCATAAATGGACGCTTGCCTAGAATAGAGCTGTTGAAGTTGTATGGCAAGATCCCTAATGGGGAACTTAAGACAAGAACCACACAAGCTTTCGTGGAACAAGAGATGAGAAGAAAATACTGGGGATGGATTGAGGAAACCTGTTGACAGCATTACGATGCAGTCCTTGCTCTGGAATCCTCAAGATAAGAGAGGTAGAGGAAGACCAAAGAACACGTGGAGAAGAGAACTGGAGACATGGAAAGAACTTGAGCTGATGTCATGTGACAGGAAGGCCTATGCTTCTTGGGTAGTTGAAGGCTGAATAACATCCTGGAGCCATTTCCACTGAAGTGCTTTCTTCTTTGACTAGCGCCTTGTGGAGCATAGGCCAATACCCTGAAATCTCCTGCCCTTCTTTGGCTGTGTATTCTGCTCTACTTCCTTCCATATCCTACATATTATTCTGACTTCCATCTTTGGAACATACGTTTATATATGTCATTCAACTTTGGAACATTAGTTTATAAATAATCTCATTCATCTTTGGAACATTAATTTTTTTAAATAACTCTGTGTGATTCTAAAACTGTGATTCTAAAACTGCAAATATAATATTTTTCAATGTTTTACTCGTTTTCAGAGTCCTAACATTACTATGATAACATTTTCTCATTCATCATGCAGTTAAGCCTGGAGTAAGGTATAGAGAAATAGGCAATGTGATTCAAAAACATGCCCAGGCTAATGGATTCTCAGTTGTACGCAGCTACTGTGGACATGGAATAAACAGGTAAGCACAGTTTATTGAATAATTTATGGGGGGGGATGTATAAAAAAATGTTCTTGAGTATATTATTTTTGATGGTTATTCAGCATCTGGCACAATCTGTCTCTGATGGGTGGAAATACTATGTATTGTATTGGTGATCTCAAGTGAATGATAATGATACAAGTTTACATTTGTTTTGACCTTTGACCATGTATAAGTTTGCATTTGTTTTGACCTTTGACCATGTACAAATTTACATTTGTTTTGACCTTTGACCATGTATAAGTTTACATTTGTTTTAACCTTTGACGATATACAAGTTTACATTTGTTTTGACCTTTGACCATATACATGTTTAGATTTGTTTTGACCTTTGACCATTTACAAGTTTACATTTGTTTTGACCTTTGACCATGTATAAGTTTACATTTGTTTTGACCATATACAAGTTTACATTTGTTTTGACCTTTGCCCACACAGTGGGGTCACACAAGTGGCAATGGTTTTCTTTGGCTCAGACAGTTGGGAAAATGTTAGATTATGATTCTGTTGGTTTTTTTTGTTGTTGTTGTCATTTCGAGGTTGATAATACATGTGATGGCGGTGATTGTGATGTTTTTTTTAGTAGTAATTAGGAAACACTGGTAGCTCTGGGAATTGCTAAATAGTCACTGTCACGTCCGGAGTAGTAAGGATAGCCAGGCAAGAAATTGGGTCCAACAGTCAAAGCATTAATCAGAGCGCTGTCAAACCATTATCTGTGAATTTTAAACTTCGAAAAGTTGTTGGTTATTGGCAGATATAAATTTCTTTATGTTGATGATACTATAGTCAGCATGTCTTAATAATACTTTTTTTAAAGCCTTATTGGGAGTCCTTAATTGCTAGTTTTGTTTTAAAAACAAAGAATTATTAGTTTTAATATAAAATGTTTATGAAGTTCATACTTCTTAGGTTTTCTTCTTTTTCAAATAACCACATCTATCTCTCTTATAAAGCAGTATCGGACTTATAAACGTGATGTTAAAATAATCTTACTTGATGTGTAAGTTACAAGTTCTTCTAGTCCATCTCAGCAGTATCGGACTTATAAACTTGATGTTATTAAAATAATCTTACTTGATGTGTAAGTTACAAGTTCTTCAAGTCCATCTCAGCAGTAGCGGACGTATAAACTTGATGTTGTTAAAATAATTTTACTTGGGACTTATAAACTTGATAGTGTTAAAATAATCTTACTTGATGTGTAAGTTACAAGTTCTTCAAGTCCATCTCAGCAGTAGCGGACGTATAAACTTGATGTTGTTAAAATAATTTTACTTGGGACTTAAAAACTTGATGTTGTTAAAATAATCTTACTTGATGTGTAAGTTACAAGTTCTTCTGATGAAGCGTGGAGCCAACACTGCTGCTGGTCATCCCCTTATAGGAAGCCTCCATCAAAACAATCATATGTTGTTGCAACATTGGTTTCCATAGCAATTAGTTTTACATGATGAAGATGCCAGCCTTAATTTACGTGCTTCTTATGACATGCACGAGGGAGCAGTCGTCCTATTCTGTCAGTGTCGCCGTGGGAAGGACGCCGTGGGGGTGAGGTTGGGGGGGGTGGATCGTGGTGTGGGGTGTGGGGGGTGGGGGTTGTGTGGGTTGGGGGGGGTGGGGGTGGTTGTGGAAGGATGGGGGTGTGGGATTTTGAAGGGGTGGGTGATTGGGGTTGTTTGGGGGACAAGGTGGGGGGGGGATGTTGGATGTGTGGGGTGGTGTATGGAGGTGTTGTCACGTGGGGTTGGTTAGTGAGGATTAGGGGGAGAGATGTTTGTATGGTAAGGTTGTGGGTTGGTTTTGTTTTTATGGTTGGATTAGAAGTTATTCTAAAATGTTTTGTGTTGGGGATGGTCAGGAGGTGTGATTGTTTTGTATGAGATTTTGTTTTTGGTGGGTTGTCTTTGTGGTGTGTTGGAAGGATAGTGGAGGGGTGTTTGTTAAGGGTTAATATTTGTGAGCGTTAGAGGTTAGGATTAGAGTATTAAAAAGCGATTTTTAATGTGGTTTATTTAGGGTAAGAGTAAGACGTTTGTTGCATATTTGTTGAGAAAATATGTAGGGTTATTATGATGGGAAAGTCCCTGCCACCAATAATTTATTTGCGTAAGAATTTGTTCGTCATTGACAATTGGATCTTTAGAGAGGAGCGCAATGGAGCTACGAGAATTTAATAGTAGTATTAAGATACTAGCACGTCTAAACCGGTTGGGGCATCATAGTGTGTTAAAAGATTAAATTGATGATGATGGACCAAGATGTAAGCAATGGAATGTTAACGAGACATCAAGTCTTGTTTAATGAAGTCCAATTATATTGGGAGTTGTAAGATGGGCAAGGATGTCATGGGAAGTAGTTAGATTATTGGAATGTTTAGTAACTGAAACGAATCAAGTCAGCAATAATGAGTATAGGAGAGATCGTACATTATATAATAGGACTGTAGATTTTTTGGGGTCACTTAATACGAAAGGTTATCTTTGGGATTTGCATGGAAAGTTGTTATAAACCGATCCTGAAGTGACAGTGTGTATAGTGGATTTTGGATATTGTTTACTACTTAGTTAAGGTTACGTTACCAATTATGGTATGAGGTGTGGTTTTGTAATTAGATATGAGGCGACATCCTAATTGAGTCATTTTATATTTCAATAAATTGACTGGTAATCGTATATATATTGAGATGAGGATATGCATGATCTCTCTGTTTATATTGACTATGAGTTTTTTATAGTTGTTTCACTTTTTTGTTACTAAATGAGGTTGAGAGTTTTATTGAGGAAGGTGAAGAGATTACAATAAAGAATATCGTAGTTTATAGTTTATGAGATGAGTTGTATGTTGGGATCACCGGCTAATGACGTTCATAAGAGGTGTCCAGGGGGCAACTGTTGGTAGGTTGATATATTTTGGGATGGGTTGTTTATTGATAGACTTGGATATTATAGTTTTTGTAGAATTTAGTACCATGACATTGATAGCCATTTATTTTGTGTTATGTAGGGATTTATTGGGGTTTGGAATGTGAGTATAATGAGTGGCTTGGGTGCTCGTATGGTGATTTGGACACATAGAGTTACTTGATGTGGCTAGTACATAAGATTTCGGCATTTGATGGGTGCATGTATATGGATATATGTTGGTTGTTTCTTATTGAAGTTGAAAGGGTTGATATGGGGGATATGTTTGGACTTTTTGAGTTAGTGATGAGGGGTTGGTTTATAAAAGTCGGGACTGTTATAAGTTGGGTATGTAGATTATTTTGTCTGATGTTTTGATTTTGGAATTTTACGGTCTATGTTAGTGGGCAACCAGGGTATTGGAATTATAAATGGTGGAAAGGTAATGGATAGGATATGGCAAAGTTTTAGTGTTGGATACTGGTGGTGTTATGGAGGGATGTGTGGGAAATGGTAGCGATTTGGAGATGTTTTTATCCGGTAGTTTGGTTGTTGGAGATGTATATATGAGGGAGATTGTTAATATGGGGAAATTTCGTAATTTTTATATGTTAGATAAGGGATATACAGTTTTGGTTGATTAAGGTTTTTATAGGATTTTAGATTATGTAAGTGGGTGTAGAGGTCCCTGGGAGTGTGGAGAATTGGCATTGTAAGTTAACATATGTTGATGGGTTGTTATGGCGATAAAGGATGTAGATTTTCGTGTCTATACCTTTTGTTGTCGAGATGTAATTTTTGAGGGAGGATGTGGTGGGGGGGGTGGTCGACCATTGTTTGAGTGAGATATGAGTATGGTTTTGAGATTAAGAGTGAAACAAATACAATGTACAGTGTGGATTCCAGGATTTGAGAGACATGGGGGGTAAGGAGAGGGTGAGTTAGTTTATGGTATTGTTTGTGGAGTTGACATGGTGGATTATGGGGGGTTGGGGACTTTTTTTTGTATTTGATTGGATAGTGTATTATGGGTGAGAATATCTATTGTGGGTAATTAGAGGGTTTTATATTGGAGTTTGGTATAGTAGTTGATAGGACACGGGGAGGAAAGTTGGGGTTATTAGTTAATAATTAGTTTTTATAGGGGTTTAAATCATGCCAAAGTAGGTTGTAATATGATTGATGTTGGGAATACATGAGGTGTGGGAGGTGTAATTATGAATTAATATTGGTGGTAGTATTTGCACCAGATGTATACACTTAGGGAGTGGACGTTGGTGAGCCTTTTGTACATTATAGCTTGGTCTGTGGGTATAAAGTTTTGGTGGGTGTATTGTCTGTTATGTAGTGGTAGTGGTGTGGTGACATGGGTTATGGGGTGGGGTAGAAGGTTTGATGTGTACGATTGGTTGGTTGTAGATTAGAATTGTAATAGTTTTTGGTGAAGGATGGAATGGATGGATATGGGTGAGAAGTTTAACAGTTGTGGGGGGTGATGGTTTGATATGGTTAATTGGGTTATTTGGATATTGGTTTTGTTGTTGGGGATATTTGGTTGGGATTTTGGGTTGTTTGTTTTTAGTATTTTGTAATAGGTGAGTGATTTTGGGTTGTATAGTTTATTAGTGTGGGAGCTTATTGGTTTGGATAACTTAGGATTTTGTTTAAGGTGGGGGGGGAGTTGGTATTTAGGTGAGGAATGATGTTTTTTGGTGGTTGAATCGATTATTGGTTTTGGTTTGAAGTAGGTAGTTGTTTGTTGTGGGTTTAGGAATGTTAGTGATAATAGGTGGGGATACGCAGGTATCCGAATCCCATGGGTGTTGAAGTGTGCAATACGGAATGGAATATGTTTAGATGGTAGTTGATATTGTATTAGAGAATGTGTTGAGTTTTAATAGGACGGAATGATAGGGTAGGGATGGTAGATGGATAGGTAGGGGGTTGTTAGGTATGATATTTATTTAATGGGGATATTGATGGATTGTGAGGATTGATATGTAGGAAAGTGAGGACTAAAAGGATGACATTAAGGATTTTTGAGTGACTATTAATGGGGTAGGTAATTTAGGTTGTATGATGTGTATTTGGAGGCAAGAAGGTGAAGTTGGAGCTATTAGAAGGGAATTAGTGAAGATTGGTTGTATGATTAGGGAGTGTGGATGAGAGCGGTAGTTAAGATGTTATGGAGAGTATTGTTATGGGGTTGTGGGTTTAGATATTTTTGAGTATTTTGGTTGAGAAGTGTTGAGTTGATTATTGTAGATGGAGATAGGTGGGGGGGGTGATTGGTTATTGTGGGATATACAAGGTGGAGTGGGGTGTTTTAGGTTTTATATTTGGGATAATATTATGATATAAAAAAGTGGGTTAGGTGAAGTTGTATAGAGTAGGAATGGTGTTAGTGGTGTTGATTGTATGGGACAAGGTGAGTATAGGGGAAGGGGGTTAAGGTGGTGTGGGTTTTGCATAGCTAATAGGATGTGTTTGAAGTATGTGTTATAATTGTTTGATTGTGGGTTGGGGGAGTGGTGGAGAAGATTGAGGATGTGGTTGTATGATTTTATTAGATTAGGATAGAATGGAAGGGAGATGTGATTGATTTGGGGTACTTGATAGGAGAAAGGAATGTGTTAGGGTTATGTAAGATGGGGAGTGGGTTATATTGTTTAAAATTTAGGGGATGAATGATTATAATTGATTTAATATTTGTGAAATTTAGTGGGTATGGTTAGTGCGGGAATGTTTATATGTTATTTAGGTGTTTTTTGGAGGATTTAGAAAGATGCGGGAAGGGGTGGGGGTGGTATAGAATAATAGGGGATGAGGGTGTTGGGGTTTATATAAATGAATTATGGTTATATATAGTTGATGGGGAATTGTGGATGTGAGTGGTTATATGGTGGAGTATGAGGTAGGGAATCAATTTGGTGTTGTTTTATTTGATAGGGTTATGGTTTGGTATGGGGTGTATTTGGGGAAGATGGAGTGATTAGTTATTTGTATATTGGGATTTGTTGATGGAAGTTATATATGTTGGGGTGTTATGTATGGGGTGTTATTGGGGTTAGGAGGGGTAAGAGTCATTTGTTTGAGTATTTTAAGTGGATTAAGGGAGATATATGGTGGTTGATAGTAGTAATGGTGTGGAGTAGATGTTTATTTTTAATAAATTATTGGGGATATTTGTGGATTGTTTGTAAGTGTTTTTAGTTTGCAGTGGTTTAATTTTGAAGTTTGTGGGAAGTGGGGTTTGTTGGGTATTTAGTATTTAAATGGGTGAGATGGGGTTGTGAGGTTTAGGTAGTTTAAGATGGGATTTTGGTTTATGTAAGTTTATATAGTGGCTCCTTGATTTTGTTGGGATGATAAATTTATTAGATATTGATCCCAGAATAAGTTTTTATGAAGGGGGATGGAGGATTAAGTGAAGTTGGGAATGGGTTGGTTATAGTTGTGGAGTGTATTCAAAAAGTGTTGGTTAAATAGATTTTTTTGTAGAGTAGGAGAGATGTTATGATGCCCAATGGTGTATATTATTAAAATGGATTTTTTTTGTGAGTGGGTATAATATTAGTTTTGAAATTATTATGATGTTTGAATGGTGGAGGATAGTGGTGAAAAATGGTGAGTTGTGGGTTAAATTGTTGGTGTAGGATAGTTATGGTGAGGGTTTATAGTGTAATTTTATTGAGTGTTTTGTTTGTAGGTTATAAAATGGTAAAATGTGTTTAGGATGATAATATGTTAGATGTAAGTTAATGGGGGAGGTATAGGGAAATGAGCAAAGATAGGGTTGTTTGGAGTAATTTTTAGTTTTGAGGTGGGGGAATTGAATTTTTAGAAGTTGATTGAATGATTTTGGTTTATATTTATGTTATAATTTTAGTGATTAGATATTTTGAAATGTAAGTTGTAGGTATTATTTGGTGTTTTGGGAATTTTTAAGATAGTAGAGTATGATAGGTGGGTAATAGATTTTGTAATGGTTTAAATGAAATTATGGAATAGTAAGTAAGTTTATGTTTGGGGTAAGAACCTAACCAGAGAAAAGGGTTAATTTGTGTTTGGTTGATAAGTTGGGTATGGTATGTGCAAGGTTAGTATTTTAAGTAAGGGGCATGGGATAAGTGTATAAGGGTATATAGTGTAGATTTTAATTTGGGTTAGATTTTTATGATTGGATAAAAATGTAGTGGGTGAAGGAGAAATGGTGGGTAATAGTGGAAGCATTGGGTATATGTTGGGAGGAGTTTAAGGGAGTTTTAAATTGAAAATGGTAAGGGTGTTATATTTGCTCATGGTGGAAGAGTATAGATTATGAGGGATAATATGTTGATTATTTAAATGATGGTAATGTGGAATTTGGTTTAAAAGTGGAGTTATGAGTGGATATAAGAAGTTAATTTTTTGTGGGGAATATGTATAGTTGGAGTTGGGTAGGATATATTGGGAAAAAGTTATGTAGTATAGTTTGTTGGGATGAAGGAGATATGTGTTTGGGTGGGAAATATAAGTGGGTTATAGTTGTGAATGGGTTTAAACAGGTAGAAGGGTGGGATTTTTTTGGGGACACTTGAAGTTTTAGTGAAGTAAGGGGTTGTAAATTTGGGGGACTTGACGTATAGTAATGCCAAGGTTATATGGGTTGTAAATTGTGATTATGATGGGAGTTTGTTGGATTATGGATAGATATGGTGTTGTTTTAAAGGGATGATGTATAAAATAGAAGGGATTATGGTATGGGGTAGTTATTAAATTGGTGATGTGGGGTATGAACTTATGTTAAACCCCCATTAATAATTGATGGGAAGGGTGTAGGTGTGTGGGATAATAGGGGATTATGATTTTATTGGGGGTAGAGGGGGGTAGTTGATTTATGTTGTATAGATTGGTTGAATTAAACCCCATGGGGTGGGTTGATAAGTGTGTGAGGATGAGAGGAATAAATGTTGGAACCCCAGGGGGATTGTTGTAAACTGTGCCCCATCCCCCCCCAATTTTTTGGTGTGGTGTGTGAAGTCCCCATATTATTTATTGTTTAGTGAAATTGTGATAGTTGAATTGGTGTGGTAATGTGGGTTAAAGTAATTTCATTTTAGATTGAGGTATGGGGTTATAAGTATTTAGGGGTAATAGATACGTAGATTGTAGATTAAATTGTAAATGTATGGAATAGTATATGAGTTTAGATTTATGAATAGTTTAATAAGTTTGTGGTAATTAATATAGGAGTGTGATTTGGTAATAATTATGATTTGATAATGTTTAGCAGAGGAGTTGTAATTGGAATAAGTTTGAAGATTGTTATTATTTTTTGTCAAAATAAGGGGATAAGTGGATGATTGTTGGAATAGGGTGGTTTTAATAGGTTGAGAATAAATTGTATTTAGTTGTGAATGGATGTTGAAGTTAATGAAATAGTAGTATAAAATGTGGAGGGGTAGGAATTGATAAGTTTTAGGAATATTGCCGATTAATTAAGTAAGATAGTTTGAGCAAAGATTTAGGTTATTGTGAATTATTGTGGGTGGAGTTTAAATAATGGAATTAGTAATTATGTATTAGAGTTGGAGGGTTTTATTATATGGTTGTAGATAGGATTAGGTAAAATTTTTGTTAATATTTAGAGGTATGTGCTCTTGTAAGAAAGTTGACCTAATTAGTGATGTTTTAATTATATATTTATGGATTAGAGATTTCGCCCTGATTGAAGGGCATTTTGAAAATCTGGTTCGTAAACGATTGTTTTTTGGTATTTTAGGGGGGGTCTTTGGTATTTTTTTTACGAATAAACCTTTTATGATTTAGGTGATGTTCTACTCCCATCCATTGTACTGATACCACGGTGTGTACCAGGCTGTTACCTCAACTTCACTTCGACATTTATTATGTCCTACTGGACCAGAAGGATTCAAGTATTGTAATGTAATTTTATGCAGACAACCGCTTTGTCCACATTAGAATTTAGAGGAACGTTTTAGTAAAACTGGAAGTATATTATGCTTGGGCGCGATGTTAGTGAACTGAGAACAGAAATTACGTTAAAGTTCATTTTGTGTATATTGTAGAAAGAAAATATAAGTAAGTCGGGAGAGACTTTTATTAGGGCTTTTAGATACATAAATGTGTATGCCTGGCAAAACAAAAGTACATGGAGACAGAAATTATTTACGGATAAATAAGACATGAAAAGACCTTGAGCTGATGGCATGGGAATAGAGGTCTTGACATGGGAATAGAGGTCTTGACATAAGTTTGTTGACTATGGCATGAGAATAGAGGTCTTGACAAAAGTTTGTTGAAGATGGCATGGGAATAGAGGTCTTGACATAAGTTTGTTGAAGATGACATGGGAATAGAGGTCTTGACATAAGTTTGTTGAAGATGACATGGGAATGGAAGTCTTGACATAAGTTTGTTGAAGATGACATGGGAATAGAGGTCTTGACATAAGTTTGTTGAAGATGACATGGGAATAGAGGTCTTGACATAAGTTTGTTGAAGATGGCATGGGAATAGAGGTCTTGACATAAGTTTGTTGAAGGTGGCATGGGAATAGAGGTCTTGACATAAGTTTGTTGAAGATGACATGGGAATGGAAGTCTTGACATAAGTTTGTTGAAGATGACATGGGAATAGAGGTCTTGACATAAGTTTGTTGAAGATGACATGGGAATAGAGGTCTTGACATAAGTTTGTTGAAGATGACATGGGAATAGAGGTCTTGACATAAGTTTGTTGAAGATGGCATGGGAATAGAGGTCTTGACAAAAGTTAGTTGAAGATGGCATCGGAATAGAGGTCTTGACATAAGTTTGTTGAAAATGACATGGGAATAGAGGTCTTGACATAAGTTTGTTGAAGATGACATGGGAATAGAAGTCTTGACATAAGTTTGTTGAAGATGACATGGGAATAGAGGTCTTGACATAAGTTTGTTGAAGATGACATGGGAATAGAGGTCTTGAGATAAGTTTGTTGAACTCCTATGCTCCTTGGGGAGCTGAAGGGTAAAGATGATGGTAAAGACGAGGCAGTGATAGTTCTTTATGTGTGTCATTGATTATAAATAAAGTCAGATTGATTCATTAATTCTAATATCAGGCCTCTTTGAATACATTTGAATTTGACAGTGCAAAGAGAAGTATATTGACTATCTTCTGTTTGTTTATCATGCTTATTGGCATTGGTGATAATGTCTTTCCACAACTTCCTGTCCTGAATGTCTGCATATTCATTCTGTTTCTGAGTTCTTTCCATAGCATGGTGTTAAAGTGTCTAGTACCTTCTCCCTTTGTCATCCTCAGTCTCTTTTTCCTTCTATTTTATCACAATATATTGCAGCTTTCGTTTTCTCATAAAATGGCCAAAGATATTAGATTCATTCATTCATTACTATTGGTGAGGGGTCAGACTAAATGGGCTGAGGAGTAGGTGGAACCCTATAGGTGTAGATGCAGAACCCACCGGCAAGTGGTACATGCTCTGGTCTGCACCAATCCACTCCCACTTAATGGGTTAAATACTTTCTTGCCTCATTCTTGACTGTTTGTCGTCTATCGGGAGTAGTTTGGGACCCCTTACGGTGTAGGCGCAGTACCCACCGGCAAGTGGATCATGCTCTGGCCAGCACCAACCCAAACCCCAGGCATGGGTTAAATCCCGGGTAGATGAAGCTCGTAAGCCTTGGAAGGCAGTTCGTCTAGGAGAAGGAAAACTCTGATTTTAAACCACCTGCTGTCTTGCAGGTAGGCTGGGGACAGTCAAGGGCTAAGGAATGCAACCCTACAGAAACGCCTGTTGAAATCGGATGCACTGGGCTACATGCTTAATGAAACAGTGCAACGTACTTCGCCTAATGAAGATGTCACGAATAAAATTTAAGCATTGTGGTGCTCGTCCCGTGGAGTCCCGCCAGGCAGCGAGAGTGCTGGACCCCCTGCCTCGAAGGGGTCCAACCAATACTACTGGTGGCCACCTTCCCCTGAATTGTGGAGTCAAGGTACAGAGGGAAAGGGCAAACGCTATTGACCAAACACCAAGAACACTCAACATTCTGCAGTGGAATGCAGGAGTTCTCAACAAAAAAGTCCCCCTAAAAAACCGCCATTATGAGGATTAAATCGATGTGGCTTGCATCCAAGAAACACATCTCAACAGCAACCACAGATTCTCAATAAGAGGATACCAGGCTTTCTGACTCGATCGAGAGGTGTGCTATTACTTACCCGAAACTCAATACCAAGTAGCGAGGTATCCGTGAACTTCAACGACCAGTCGGAAATTTTAGGGGTTGACATAAAAATAAAGGACACAAACATGCGTATCTACAATTTGTATGGCCCACTGAGCAAAGACCTGTCACTTGCAAGTATGGAAATAAAGAGCTCAAACTGCATAGTGGTCGGAGACTTCAACAGCCACTCGGAAAGATGGGGATATCTGGTTACAGACAGTAGAGGAGAGGAAGTGGAGGACTGGGAGATAGACACAAACCTTCACCTTATCAACAGGCCAGATGATAAACCCAGTTTCTACTCTAGAAGATGGCACACCACTTCCACTCCAGACCTAGCTTTCGCCACAGGGGACATCCTTCACAAAATTGACCAACAGGTACTTGGCCAGCTAGCAGGCAGCGACCACAGACCAATAAAGCTAGTGGTTAATATGGAGTATGTTCCCCATGAAGTGAAACCATTGCCCTGATGGAATTACAAAAGAGCTGACTGACAGTCTTTGCGAGACCAGCAACACACGAAACAACAGCATGAAAAATATGGTTGAAAGCATACTTGCAAGCAATACTTGCAAGCAGCTATTGAGACTATACTGAGAGGGGCAAGAAAGAACTATAAACCATACTGGAATGAAGAACTGCAAAAATTTGAAGATGAGGTAACAGAAGCCAGAGACACGGCAGAAACAGAACAAACACCTGAGGCAAACATCTTGCTCAAAGCAACCACTGCAAAGTACAAAAGAACATTAAACCAAACAACACGAGACTGCTGGAAGCAAACAACAGAAAATCTCAACCTAGATAAAGAAGGGAACAAACTGTGGAAACTAGTTAGAGCTTTGAACAACGAAGAACCTTACAAAAATCACATCACAATCAAACAAGGTGAAAATATGCTCTCGGGGGAAAAAAAGCTGTAAATGCACTCATGGAACACTATGCTGGTGCAAACCACATTGATGTCTCTATAGGCAGAAGAAAGGCCATCATTGATGAACAAAGAAGTCATGACAACAAAAAGCTTGCACCAGAAGAACACATGATGGCAAAGTTAACAATGCAAGAAATGGAAGAGGCAATGATTATCTTGCTAAAGAAAAAGAAGTCACCTGGAAAAGATGGGATAACCAATGAAATGATAACAGCCCTAGGAACAAAGGGAAAAAAGAAGGTTCTGGCCATCCTAAACTGCAGCTGGAAAAGAGAAATAGTACCACAGGCATGGAAAGACGCCATACTGATTCCAATACCTAAGAAAGACAAAGTTCAGACAGAACCAAATGGCTACAGACCTATCAGTCTACTTAGTTGTGTTGGAAAATTGATGGAGCACATAATTAATACCCGACTAATGTGTTAGAAAATTGAGGACACTTTCCAAGAAAAAAAGCACACACTGGGGGTTTGGATGGACTTAGAAAAAGCATTTGACAAAGTGTGGAAAGATGGACTGAAAGTCAAGCTGCAAAGAAGTGAAGTGTGTGGGAGAATGTTCAAATGGATCAGCCACTATCTTGAGAATAGAACTGCCAGAGTCCAGCTACAAGGACAGACCAGTAGGAAGATGGTATTGGAGCAGGGTGTTCCCCAAGGGGGAGTCCTGTCACCCACGTTGTTCCTCTCATATATTAATGACATATCAGAGAATATTCCAAGAAGAACCCACAATGCCTCCTTTGCAGACAGCTTAGCCCTGTGGATCTCAGAGGAATATATCACTACGGCAAGCATTCGAAAGCAGCAAGCCCTAACATATTGATGGAGTGGGCCAAGGCATGGCTAGTAAAGATAAATGAAGGAAAAACATCATGAGAATCATAACAGGGGGCATGAAGTCAACACCCATGGTGAGTTGGGAAAGATTAATCACCTCCAGCCTATGGAGGATAGAAGAGATAGCAGAGCCCAGCAACAAGCCGAGAAATTCAGGAGGCTGATAGACCACCCAATGCACCAGAGAATAAATGGACTTGGAAGGGGAAGACTGAAGCGAAGCAACTTTGTAGAAACAGTCAAAACAAAGATGAGAGCAGACCCCATAAACGCAATATCAACAGCTACGCCAATATGTACTGCACACAAGCTACCAATTTGGAAACAACAGTGCTTCCCTGAAATGATAGAAAACGTTCCTGGTATTGAGAGAAAGAACAGCCAAAATGAAACAGAAAGGAGAGTCCTAACCACAAAATATATAGAGAAACATTACCCAAGCAACACCTGGATCCATGCATACACAGATGGATCAGCAACTAATGCAACAGAAGATGGGGGTGGAGGAGTCTTCCTGAGCTTAAGCAATGGAACACACAAAAAGATAGCAGTCGCAACAGGGAAATTTTCAAGTAACTTCAGAGCAGAGGCCTTAAAAACTGCATCAGAAATTCTAATGACAGAAGAAAGCTCAGAGAGACCAGTAGCTATCTTCTCAGATGCGCTGTCAGTGATTACAATGCTGAAAAGTCAAAGTAATGCTGAGCTGGATGATCTAAGAGTAACACTTCACAGACTATGTCAGCAATACAAAAGAGTCGTGATACAGTGGATCCCTTCTCACTGCAACATCACTGGAAATGAAGAGGCTGACAGATTGGCAAAGGAAGGGGGAAAGCTTCCTCTTGACACAAATATAACTTATGAGGAGGCCAAGAGTTTTATCAGGCGCAGGTACCGGCACAAGTGGGAAGAAGAGCATCCAGGCCACACAAAAAATGATCCGTATTACCAGCTCAGCAGAAGTGAACAAGTGGTAATCTTCAGACTTTGCACAGGTCATAACAGATTGAGATACCATCTATTCAACAAATTAAAGATAGGAACTACCAATGAGTGTGACTGTGGCACTGATAAAATGACTGCCGAACATCTGCTTCAAAGGTGCCCAACATATGAGGAACAGAGAAAGCGCATATGGCCATCACCAGTACCATTCCTGGAGAAAATCTACGGAGGTATCAACAGCCTCAGGCTGACCACTGCTTTCTTTGAACTTATTCAAGTTGACATCTGAGGGTCAACGAAGAAGAAGAAGATTCATTCATTCATTACCATTCAACAATCACATTCCAGATCCTCTTGTCACATGCAATCCTCTTGTCACATGCAATCTGCTCAAGTCCTTTCCATTTTTTCATCATCATTTTCATTTCTGTCTCCAGTTCTCTTCTCCATGTAAAGATAGTGGATTACTTCTTTCTGGTATGAGTAATAAGCTTCCTTTTTGATTGGCCCATTTCATAACATCCTCATTATCATTACTCTGTTTAGCTGTCTGTGGTATGCTTGATGTCCTTCTGTAAAACCACATGTCTATGTCCTCCAGAGGTCTTCTGGTTTGTTTATCGATTGAGCACTGTGAAACTGATTAAGAGCAAATGGAGATGTTTTTTGCATCAAAATTTAATTTGTAAGCATTATGGACTTTTTTTCATTCAGAACAGTATTTTTATTCACTAGTTACCATATTAGCAGTGAACATTTAATTCAAACCAATTTGTTCGGCTAAAAATTAATGTTTTTAACCATACAATACAGATATTTAAGTGCCTATAATCTATAGAATTTGAGTAATTTTTATCAGAAGTAGCTTAATTTCAGCAGGTATATGGAAAATGAGTTATATGAGTTATCTACCCTTCCAAGATGGAGGTGAAATTCTTTTCTCACCTTAGACGCCGAAAGAAAAACATCAGGAGTGTGTATATTTCGATGGAAAGTACCATGATGTGTTAAATTATAGAATAAAAGATACATCAGAGTATCTAGTAAAGGAGAAAAAAAAAAGGTAAAGGAACCCGTTACACGCCCATTCAGGCATATTGGGAATATGGTGTTAGGCCCATATTATCTTGACCGTCGGCACACGAGGGGTGATGTGGTCGGCATCACGCCGGCCGCCTTAACCTTCCCAGAGTAGCTCTGGTACCCATTCGGGGCTGGGTCGACCCAGGAGCCGTTTGTGGCCTAAAAATTTTTCCGCCTCATCTGGGGATCGAACCATAGACCACTGCGCTAGGAAGCCAGTGCACTAACCACTATGCTACCGCGGCTCCTAGAGTATCTAGTGGTGTAGATATTTTCCTATAACCGACCTCGAAACCCTCGAATCGGTCGGTTGGATAGGAGGGTTGATCAGAGAATTAATAAGTCACTATCGTAAAACAAGCGATTGTTATCGAAACAGAACCAGGCTCGACAGTCATGAACATCAGTTGGAAAGAATTCAAGACTAATCGACAAACAAGAGAAGACTCTAGGCAGAAATATGTCTCCAACTATATAAGAAAAAGACTATGGTCATATATCGGTCATGTCCTACGAATGCAAAACAACAGAATACCATTGCAGGCACTCACTTGGGTTCCTGAGGGTAAGAGGAAAAAAGGAAGACCAAAAGAAACACTCAGAAGAACAATAATAAGAGAAGGAAGAACGTTGGGATTAAACAATGTGCAAGAGCTAAGAGGAGTGGCGTCACAACGTACAACCTGGAGAGCACTGGTTTCTGCCTTATGCGCCGTGTTTGGTGCTTAAAGAATTTATTATTATTATTATTATATGGAAAAACACTGAGATGAATATAGGTTTTAAAAAAAAAAAAACTGCGTGGTGTTTAATTAAAGTACTTTAGTGATGTTTGCATTAACTCTTTGCTTCCGTAAATATTTTCTACCCTGTACCATAATTATTTTTTGAAGAATTATAAACTATGAAGTATTCTATCTTTTAGTGTAAATTGTATGTAAATCTTTTCTGTGAACATGTACATTTTATATATAAAACTGTAGGGAAATAGATAGAGAATTATAATATATAGTGTCTTTTGAAGTATTGATACAAGTACACTCGATATACTTAAAATATGTTGCATGTAAATTGAAAAGCACTAAAAAGTTGACAGTAGAATATGAGCTTACCAGAGACAACTTACTGTTGCAGGCACTAAAACTTTCTTTTTAGTCTTCAAACATCAAGGTCATCCATTTATGAATTAATAAAACACTGATAATGACCACAGTTAGTTCATTTAGCGTTATTTACACCAATTTTTACTTTGGTCCCTTATTAGAATTTAAAAAATTATGCAATATTGCATTAAGTAATTTTCAAACAAATAAAGATCTTCAAAGATTGTCTAATGTTGTCCTCCCAGCGGACTCTGGGTTGTCCTGGGGGTCTGGATCCCTGGCTCTTTGTTTCCCATGCTTGTCGTGGTAGCCGATCTTCTCCCATTCTGCAGACATGGCCAAACCATCTTATTTGGGACTGTTCTACTTGGGTCTGCAGGGGGTGAGATTTTAGGCCTTGACGCATCGTCTGGTTGCGGGCCATGTCTCTGGATCCCTGGCTCTTTGTTTCCCATGCTTGTCATGGTAGCCGATCTTCTCCCATTCTGCAGACATGGCCAAACCATCTTATTTGGGACTGTTCTACTTGGGTCTGCAGGGGGTGGGATTTTAGGCCTTTAATTCTGACCCTAAAGGTCAATGTTTGAACAAACTTCTAATTCTGACCGTAAAGGTCAATGTTTGAACAAACTTCTAATAAGCAGAATTTCTGATAAATAGGAGTATTTTAGATGGTCCCAGCAAGTTTTACTTATCCAGATATGCATGGAGGCATATCTGGAGTCATCCTTATATGACCACCAGCCATGCACAATGCTACAATATACGTACATGGAAGTGAACCTATGTCTGTGAGGCTAATTACATCCTCATTGACTCTTGAAATCATCCACACACTTCCAGGGATTCCCTCTGTAGTGAAACTTGTTGAGAACCCAGCATTCCACACTAAGCTTGAAAAAGTCACTTAAGCCCCACTCGTAATGCTTTAGCTTTGACTTGGTTGACCGCATGCAGAAGATTCTCACTGTGGACTCAGTGATAGGCAGAGGAAGCTGAGAAGTGGCTCTGTACAGGACGCATCGTCTGGTTGCGGACCATGTCTCTTCTTGTTACTTCAACCACCTTCCTCAGATACCTCATTTCTGAGGTTTGGATCTGGCTTTTGTGGGTTGTAGTCATTGCCCATGACTTGCATCCATATGTCAAGACTGGGACATAGGTGGAGCGATATACAGCCATCTTCGAAGAAGAATAACATCATATACAAACTTTTTACACTTGTTTAAGATTTTAATTGCATCCCTAGCTTCATCTTCTACCTAGGTCTAGTTCTGTTACTTTTCAATCAGCCAGAATGGGACTATGCCCACTCATCAGCTAAATCTAATGTGTCAAGCCTTTCTGCACCGATTCCGTTATTTGACAACAAACTGTGACTACCAAACAATCTTCGTCAGTGTCAGCAATGTTTCTAATCAGTTTGGCACAATTATTAGCTTAGAAATTGTAAATATAAAGCTTGACATATTTCTGTAACAATAACAACGAAAAACGCAAACATGCAAATCGTCGCACAAATTGTAATATTAACATCAAAACACACACATGTGCTGCTTAACTACAGTCAAATTAGTTGTTTAAATAGTCGTTGGTCATATTACGCGTTTAAAAATATAAACTACATTAAACATGATTTTTTTGGGTTTATTTGTGATAAAGACAATGCTCTTAGCTTTGTTTTGGTACGGGCGTCAAATCTGACCAGTGCTCTGAGCATTGTTACAGAGTCAAAGAGTTAAGTATGTTTCTGTGTTACATAACGAAAGCCAAATATTAATTGTTTGGGTCGTCATTGTAGGTGTCTGGAGAGATGAACTATGGCCAGATAACTGGACGGCAGTCACTCAGGATGGGAAACTGTCAGCTCAGTTTGAACACACGTTGCTCGTTACAGAGACAGGATGTGAGATTCTTACGCGGCGCCAGGACAACAATGGACAGCCACATTTCATGGATCATGACATGATTTCCATGTAATAATTGGCATGATTATATGGATCATATGACATTGATTTCTGTGCATCATAAGGCATGATTTCTTTAGATCATGTGATATTTTTAATTCCATGTATCATTTGGTGTGAATTCTGCTAATCAGTTGACATATTGATGCACATATCAGGAATAAATCATGCATTGTGATTTCTGGAGATCAAATAATATGATGTCCTTGGAGGTGGGGAGAGAGGGGGGGGGGGGGGGGTTTGGGTGGGTTTGCATACTAGGAGCTCTGTTTCAGATGTGCTTGTTAATTTCTATGTTAAAAGAGTGTTTGTGTCTTCTGCTGTTTTATTTGTCATAATTTTTGTGTGGCCAGGTCCCATTTCTTCCAGAATGGCTATGCTACCACATGCTGTTTAACATCTTTTTTTTGGTTATCAAGCTGAAATAAGGTGGGAAAAGACATAGACAGTTGTGAAAAATGTTCCTTTGTTTTTCAGAATTAAACTTGATGTGAATTTTATTAAATTTAGTGTGGATTCAGAAGACAGCTGAGCTGCCTTAAAGGAAGTGCAATTTGTCTTAACTGCTGAAATGCAAGTGGCTGATTTTCTTTGAGATGATTATTTTTAAAAAAAAAATAACCATATTGGAACAATTTACTTTGACAGGAATGAGTTGATATTTGTTGTGTAAAACAGTAAAGAAGATGCAAGATATTAGTAAGAAACAGTTCACATTTTTAAAAATATTATTTTTATAAGAGCAGTTAGTGTATTAGTTTTACCAAGATAGTTAAAAACAAAATAATTTAAGGAAAATGTGAGAACTTGAATTATCATTCACAGGAGATCATCGCCAGTACATTTGGTAGTACTTTCGCACACCAGACAAAGGCTGTGCAAGATGCTGAATAACCATTAAACAGTAAATACAAGAAAGTATTTATGTATGTGTGTATATATATATATATATATATATATATATATATATATATATATATATATATATATATATATATATATATATATATATATATATATATATTCTCTTCCACACACCCCCATATGCTGAAAGAACTTGAGTAGTCAGACCTTGGTAGCGCTGTTATAACTTTCACATTTTCCTTAAAATCCAGCATATAATTTAAACTAAGTATCCAAACATAGTGAATAATCGTAATTGAAGATGTTTTGTCCTCACCTTGTTTTGAGGAAATTTTGTGTGTGTGTGTCAGAATTGTTTAATGCAGTGTTTCCCACACTTACAATAATCGGGTACCCCTAATGAGAGTTTAGTCTTACCAAGGTACTCCTCTCAGGAAAAAACAATTTGATAGAGAGAGTTATATAATATAATAATTTAAAAACTGATAAAATAGTCATTACTGCCAATGGGAATGTGCCCTGGAGGTGATAGCCCTCAGCTGTTTTTGTTTTTTTCTGGTGTTCATGTCTCTTATGCTTGTAAAAGCTTGTTATCACTCAATCTGAGGTGGCACCGTGGCAAGCATCACTGCATGATGCGATAGGCAACATCATTCTTCGTTGCTGGATTTATGTCCAGAGCCTTCATGTCTCTTGCACACATCTTTGAATCTCAGCTGCGGTTTGTCCGACTGTTCTTTTGCTATCGGTCAATTGTCCATAGACCATAGAAAATATCTTTGGGGATGCGACCATCATGCGGCAGACACGGCCAAGCCAGCATTATCTGTGCTGTCTAAGCACGGCCAAGCCAGCATTATCTGTGCTGTCTAAGCACGGCCAAGCCAGCATTATCTGTGCTGTCTAAGCATGGCCAAGCCAGCATTATCTGTGCTGTCTAAGCATGGCCAAGCCAGCATTATCTGTGCTGTCTAAGCACGGCCAAGCCAGCATTATCTGTGCTGTCTAAGCACGGTCAAGCCAGCATTATCTGTGCTGTCTAAGCACGGCCAAGCCAGCATTATCTGTGCTGTCTAAGCACGGCCAAGCCAGCATTATCTGTGCTGTCTAAGCACGGCCAAGCCAGCATTATCTGTGCTGTCTAAGCACGGCCAAGCCAGCATTATCTGTGCTGTCTAAGCACGGCCAAGCCAGCATTATCTGTGCTGTCTAAGCACGGCCAAGCCAGCATTATCTGTGCTGTCTAAGCACGGTCAAGCCAGCATTATCTGTGCTGTCTAAGCACGGCCAAGCCAGCATTATCTGTGCTGTCTAAGCACGGCCAAGCCAGCATTATCTGTGCTGTCTAAGCACGGCCAAGCCAGCATTATCTGTGCTGTCTAAGCACGGCCAAGCCAGCATTATCTGTGCTGTCTAAGCAGTGTATACATGCATGAGAAAATATAATTAACAGTAAAAATCACCAAGCATTCTGACTAGACAGCAGTGTAGTGAATTTGTACCAGCTTGAAAGTAAAGTACAGGTGTTAACTAGTTCAGAAAGCACATTGTTATTACCTACTGTTTTATTAAACAATACACCTGGTATACTGCTAGTCTTCTGTTTCACCTGTAACACAAGACCGTGATACACACATATAAATAAACATGTGTATTTGACTATTACACCATTCTCATATATTCAATTGTAATGAACTTGTTACATGCAGATTTTAAAAGAAAAAGATAAAATTTAAAAAAAAATTCAGACATGTACCCCTTGGCCCCTTTTGCATACCCTGGTTGGGGGGGGGGGGGGGGGGGGGGGGCTCGGGGGGGGGGGGGGGGGGGAGGGGAGTGTACCACGGTTTAATGAATATTTGATACCACATTTGGTGATTTAGAGATGGGAATACAATGACCACAGAATCAGCATTATCATGATACATTTTAATTTTGTGTGTATTTTACAGTTCTGTTTCTCAGACTTTGGAGGTGGCTTCCAGCAAGGAGCCAGCTAACTTGATGGTGTAATGCTCCTTAGAAGCACACAAAAAAAAATACGGGGGGACAACAAGAAGAGCATTTTACTGCAGGAAGTCGGGAAAGATAATAGCGGGAAGAATATTTATCAGAGGAGAGTCAAGAAAGATAATGGAGACAATACCAAAGGAAGGTCAGAAAAGATAATAGAGAAGAACAACACTTACCAACAAAGGTCAAGAAAGGTAATAGAGAAAGAGAACACTTACCAGCAAAGGTCAAGAAAGGTAATAGAGAAAGAGAACACGTACCAACAAAAGTCAGGAAAGATAATAAAGCAGAAAAATGTTTACTATAGGAAAGTCATGAAAGATAATAGAGCTGTTGTGTATTAGAGGTCCAAAAAAGTATGTATATGTGCTTCATTGACTATAAGAAGGCTTTTGACAGAATCCATCATGAGAAAATAATTGAATGCCTCAAAGACATAGGTATTGATGGAAAAGATATAAGAATAC
The DNA here is from genome assembly GCA_024509875.1 of Oreohelix idahoensis. Taxonomy (NCBI): domain Eukaryota; kingdom Metazoa; phylum Mollusca; class Gastropoda; order Stylommatophora; family Oreohelicidae; genus Oreohelix; species Oreohelix idahoensis. The sequence continues at coordinate 190,561 of JAMPIV010009077.1, forward strand.
TCAGTAACCTTTATTGGGAGCAAACTGCCACAGTAAGATCGGGAAGGAATTATTCACCATACATAGACATAAAAAGAGGTGTCAGACAAGGTTGTGTGCTGTCCCCCTGCCTATTTAATTTATACACCGAAAAAATTTTCAAACAGATACAGGAAATACCAGGACTGAACATCAGTGGAAGATCAATAAACAACCTTAGATATGCAGATGATACCGTGTTGTTAGCTGAAAGCGAACAGGAGTTACAAGAACTAGTGAAGCAAGTGAACAGTATAAGTCATGAATATGGACTCGACATTAATATTGAGAAAACTAAAACTATGATAATTAGCAAAACAGACGATAAACCCACATTAAAGATAAGCGTAAATGGGAAAATCCTGGAACAAGTCAAGAGCTACGTATATCTTGGTCATATAATAACAGAAGATGGCAGATGTGAAACAGAAATCAAGAAGAGAATAGGAATGGCCAAAGCTACATTCAACAACATGAAACATATACTGACATCCAAACAGTTATCTCATAAATTAAAACTGAGAATCATAAAGTGTTATATATATTCTGCATTTCTGTATGGTGCAGAAACATGGACGATGAATAAGCATTTGGAAGAAAGAATTGAGGCTCTTGAAATGTGGATATATAGAAGAATGGGGCGTATCTCATGGAAAGAGATGAAAACAAATAAGGAAGTCCTAGAAAATCTAGGTATGAAAAGAGAACTAATGAGAGAGGTCAAAGTTCGGCAGCTAAAATACTTTGGCCACATAAAAAGGCATAACACCTTGCAGAAGACCATAACAGAAGGGAGAGTTGAAGGTAAACGTGCAAGGGGAAGACAGCGCTATAAGTGGGAAGATAACATCAAGAGATGGACGGGAAAGAGTCTATCAGAGTGTACCACCAAGACAAGAGACAGAAGACGTTGGAGATCCATTACAGCCAACCTCCGTTGTGGAGATGGCAACTGATGATGATGTATTAGAGATTCTGGATCTTGAAGTAAATTTAAGTGTGATCATATTTTATTAAAATCATTTGATGTGATGTAAATGCAGGAAAAAAAATTACGTATCAAGTTATATTTCTCAGAGATACTCAAAACCTCATCAGATAGTAAGAATAGTGAATTTGTATATTAATCTTGCAGTGTGCTATCCATAAGTTCCCATACTGTAGCTATTAAATAACTGTAAACTTGCTGGAGGTTCTAATTGCTGCTGTCACTTTCGAAGTAGTCCCCTTGGGAGTTTATACAACTAATACAGTGCTTCCAGCACCCTTTCCCACTGCTGGAAGCACCTCTAGAACTTCATTTTTGGGATGTTGTTTAGCATCACCTGAATCTCCTCAGTGTTCTAAAATTTTCATCCTTTCAACTGAGTCTTCAATTATGGAACAGGAAGAAGTTGGATCGACTAAATTGAGAGAGTTGGGTGTGTATGTATGTGATGGACCACTGTCCTTCTCTTATAAGTCAAAATCTGCTGCACAGAGGGGTGTGAGCCTTTGAGTCGTGATGCAGAAGCCAGCCCTGTGTTCACAATTTGTCTGGATATTTCCGCCTCACACATCCCTTCAGATGCCTTAGGACCTTGGTATAGAAGTGTGGATTCACCATTTAACATGCTAGTGATGCTGCTAATGTTACGGATGGTACACCAACAGTTGTCGTGGATAGTCTGTTGCATTTCTTCCACATTTTCAGCCATCCTGCTGGTTGAGGACCAACCAGAATCATTAATTGATGTTTGAAGTGTGAGAACCACACTTAGAAGTCTGGGTTTTATCCACATCGTCATCACTAGATGCTTGCTTAAGCGTTTCATAGGTCTCTAGGACAGTTTTGTCAGGATTGAAGCAAAACTTGATGCAGATGCGCTGCTTCTTCAAGCCTGCCATTTCGCTTCACTTGAGAATCTAGGAGCGTCGCTGACAGCACTGTACAACATGAAACTTGGCACAATGTTTCAGAGTCCTTAGAGCTATTGAACAGTTCAAGTACGTACTCCTTTCAGTTAACACTTCACGTGGTCAATCAGGGGACTTTTTGACAGCATCTTGAATCATTTCCTCTTTTCAGACTAGAATATGCATAATCCTGTATTACCTTGCTTCATCTGAACATGATTGAAATTTCCAGCCACTACAGCCGATAGTTAGGGTTCTTTTGTTATATCATTTGTTACAGCAATGATTAGAAGAGCTTGTCAGGCTTTTCATTTTGATGGAGTAAATGAAAGACCTTCCTATTCTTTGGGTCATTTTGATGTTACTCTGTGGGTACATGACATATTTGTACATAAACGTGTCGTGTTATATAGAGTAATGTAAATATGCATGTATTTATCAGGAAAATTTTTATATAATTGTCCATCTTGTAATCAATAATGAAGAGTGTAACGATTGATTGAGCATCAGTTTCTTTATCCACAAATATTTCAATAAACTGTCTTCTGCATGATGTTTTGCTGCAAAAGAGTTTGTTATTTGTGTTAGGTAATGGTGTATGTTGTTTTCCAGATGAACTGTATTTAGCACTTTGGTGTGAGTAAATGTCCTTTTTGTGCTCCTAAAGAAGCATAGAACCACCACTGCAGGAAGCCTATGCCTAAACAATTTGTGAAGCATACTATGGCAGTATCTGCTGTTGAACTACCTGTACCATTGTTTTACCTATATCACAGATGGATGGTGCTATAACCACCAGTACCATTGTTTTACCTATAGCACAGATGGATGGTGCTATAACCACCAGTACCATTGTTTTACCTATAGCACAGATGGATGGTGCTATAACCACCAGTACCATTGTTTTACCTATAGCACAGATGGATGGTGCTATAACCACCAGTACCATTGTTTTACCTATATCACAGATGGATGGTGCTATAACCACCAGTACCATTGTTTTACCTATAGCACAGATGGATGGTGCTATAACCACCAGTACCATTGTTTTACCTATATCACAGATGGATGGTGCTATAACCACCAGTACCATTGTTTTACCTATATCACAGATGGATGGTGCTATAACCACCAGTACCATTGTTTTACCTATATCACAGATGGATGGTGCTACAACCACCAGTACCATTGTTTTACCTATATCACAGATGGATGGTGCTATAACCACCAGTACCATTGTTTTACCTATATCACAGATGGATGGTGCTATAACCACCAGTACCATTGTTTTACCTATATCACAGATGGATGGTGCTATAACCACCAGTACCATTGTTTTACCTATATCACAGATGGATGGTGCTATAACCACCAGTACCATTGTTTTACCTATATCACAGATGGATGGTGCTATAACCACCAGTACCATTGTTTTACCTATATCACAGATGGATGGTGCTATAACCACCAGTACCATTGTTTTACCTATATCACAGATGGATGGTGCTATAACCACCAGTACCCCAACATCTTCATTTTTCATTCCTTCTGTTATGATGACATTGGTACTTTCATCATGTACTGGATTCTAAACTTTCTCTTCCGTGTTTTAGACATTGAAAGGTGAAGGACAGAAGAGACTAGAGAATGATTATACGTAATAAATATAATCTCAAGGGCTGAGTCAGTTGAAAAACTAGAGTGCCTGGCACACCGTCAAGCATGCAATAAAGCAGCCAGTACTTAATGAATTTATTCTTCTGATAAGCAGTGTTTATAACTATGGGTGCAGAGGCAAACTGATCATAAATTATGCCACGCCTGAGGTTTATCTTGGATAAGTTTACCACGAGCTGAACAGAGACTGGTGTACCGGGAAAATTTCGTTGTAAATAAAAAATTGTTTGGCAGTTTAATATTTGCTGATCAGCTTATGACTCAACTTGTGAATTAAGACCACCTTCCTTCAAGCTGCTAAGTACTGCCAACAACACCCACTACTGCAGCCAGAAATTTATTTATGATCGAGAAGAACACAAATTAATCACACAGGGAAGAAAAATGTGCTTACTGAAGTGAAAGCTGAAGATTTAACTTCCTAACAAAAACATTTTTGGACCTCTGTAAATTTCTCCATTAATTACAAAATGCCTTATAAATTCTATCTACGAAAGCTACCCATAGATACAGTAGTTTGTTGTCCAGAAAAATAAAATTTAGCTCCAATTTAAGATTGCTGTTAAATATAAAATAGTTCTAATATAGCAATCTTAAAACACTAATGGCTGGCAACACTGATTTAAATATGATTCAAACATCACACTTGGACCAACCATTTTGGAACAAGATCACCATTGTGGAATGAACCAGACAAATACCAGTAGAGCAAAAGGTCTGGAAAAAGATGACATTGAATGGGCCACACTTTGAGGAAAGCTCTACAGAGTATTTTTTTTTTCTGATTCCCCAAGGTAAAAGAGGTAGAGGGACACACACACACAAAAAACATGGAGAAGAGACATATATATAAATAAAATGGGACAGAGAAGACATGAACGTATCTTGAAATGGATGACACAGGACAAGAAGGCTTCACATGAACTGGCTGAAAACAACATAGAACCAAGAAGTTAGTATCAAATATTGGTTCTTGTACAAGGTGATCCTTGTACTGACATCCTCAAGGTAAGAGAAACAGATATACAAGAACACTGGAGACAGTTATAACATAGGTAGAGAAGATACGGAAAGAACTTGAAATGGATGGTACAGGACAAGAAGGTGTGGTGTGAACTGACTGAAAACAACTTAAAGAACAACCAAGAAGTTTCTGTTTAAAAAATAGGTGCTTGTGCCACTTAATCCTTGTTCTGATATCCTCAAGGCACAAGAAACGTAGACCCAAAAACAGATGGAGAAGAGAATTGGAGACAAAATTAAAAGGAGTAAAGAAGAAATGGAAATAGCATGACCAGATGGCACAGGATGAATGGGCAATAATTTGTTGAAGGCCTTCACAGGGAGCTAGAGGGAAGTGAACATCAGTTTTATGTAAACATATTTATGGCAAAATGCATGCCCCAAGCAGAGCCTCACATTAGTTGCTTCTTCTGAGCTGCCTCAGGGATAACTTTATTTGTTGTTGTTTTTTTTTTTAATGAAGAATAATATCTCGTTCAACCTTTGATAGGCTATAATTAGGATATATAGTGTAACTCCAGATATTTTCAGTTGCCGATACTTGCTCATGGTATCATTTCTGCTGTCAAATTATTGTAAACTGAGAAAATTAAAATGTCAAATTATGTGGATGTGCATGTGTATTTTTTCGTTTGTCCTTAAATTTTTTTTCTTTTTAAAGTATCCCATTCAACCCTTGATTGGTTATAATTAGGACATATACTGTAATAAAATCAGACTTCCGATATCTAAATGTAGTATCGTCTTCCCCCCTCCACTAGTCCAAATAGAGTAAATCAAAACCAAAATTGTGTGAATGTATTTATGTATGACCTCCCCTTTCCAGGAAACAAACAAACAATAATAATAAAAAACAAATACTGTACACACAAAAACAAACAAAGTACAGTCTATCACAACTGCCCTGCTCTTAACAAGGTGAGAAAGCCTGGGGGTGTCAGAGATTACATTAAATCCACAAATTATCTACCATCATCCACACGAGCACCCCATCAGACTACTCCTTATCCTCACACCATCATTGATCCTTATATATTAATTTTAGTTCTTGTTATATACTGTTTAAATATACTGTGCAATTCTCCAGGTCTATCTATTCTCAACACCTGTTCCACTGTTATGGATGAATTGCATGCCTATAAATAATCTAATATTGGTTTTCTCTGTTGTTCATACTTCCTACATTTTAGTAGGAAATGCTCTATATTATTTGTTTCTAGACACTCTGCACAGTAAAGTTCTAAAGTAGGCCGTTCCTAGTTGCAGTCTAAGAAGTTTCTTATTGCTAGGAATGTTTTGTTTTCTAGATACCTGACACGTTCTCGTTGGAGCCTTGAACAATTTATATGCATGTCTGCCCTTCAGACTTCCATCCCACTCTACTGTCAATTCCTCAGTTATTATTCTTTTAATTAGGATTTGATCTCTGTTTTATTCATCCCCAACATTTATTTGGTTTCTATCAAGTCTACTTCTGTTAGAGTGACAGTCCAGTGACCATATAGATTTGTTTATTCTACAAAGTTTCGTTTAATAAATTGTTCAATGGTTTGTGTTGCAGTGGAACGAAAGGCTATACGCCTCAGTGGTGGTTTCCGAGCTCTTTCTTTTTGACTGTACTAATTCTAGTATTTATACTTCTCGTGTCCCAATTATGCAACAGCAATATACTTCTATGTATATTCTCCTTAAAAACAAATACCAAACTATCAATCATTCATATACAATGTCCCTTTCCCATGCACAGGTGTTCATAGCTCTCGATTAAAATCGAATTCATTTTCCTAAATGCAACTTATCTCTATCTACAGTTCATTCCCTTCTCTTATTAATAAAATAAGCTCTTTGATGTTTGGTGTTATTGTCATAATTGTTGTTTTCATGTCCACTGTTTATAGTTACATCCATGAGATGTCGTCTGTTTATAGTTAGGACTCATAAATTCAACAGTCACTTTCCAAATACATTGTTTTGTTTTTGGGTTGTCAGTTCTAGAATGACCTTCACTAGTGTGAAAAACCATGGTATAAAACCTAAAAAATTGTCACTCGAATTTTCGACAACAATACAAAATGACCTGCACTTAATCCCAACTATATTACCAGTGCGGCTTTGTTTAGTCTAACCAAATTACTTTAATTGACAGTTCATGATCTCCAGTTCAACTGGGGGTGAGGCTGACCTTTAGTTTCAGTTTTGCAACTATTTGACTGTGAGAAATAATTACTGGATGTTCTTGCTATACGTTAAGTTAGCATTACAATGTATTACGATATCCTTTATATTGTCTGTAAACAATGCTCCAGACGGAGCACACGCCATGTTGTAATATTCACTGGGACCGAAGACACAGCAAGAGAGATGAATGAAGTCAGCGACTCATAGCTTGACTACTTGCGTCAGAGTCAGCGACTCATAGCTTGACTGCTTGCGTCAGAGTCAGCGAACCAGAGCTGACCAAGACCCTACTCCACCTCCAAGTGGTGGCCCTGGAAACAGACTGCATTACTGGTTTGGCTGAGAGAGTAGGGGTCGAAGTGGGAAGGCAAACCCGGTCCCCAAAAATGCCGTGCTGAAGTCGGATATGTCGGCCATCATCATCATGTGACGTATTCTTTCCAGAACGTTGTCTCCATTACAGCTGCTCTGAACGCATCACGATTCTGGGCAAGTCGACCTGCATCAGCCAAAGACAAGTTCAGACTCTCTGTGATGTCCTGGATCCACCGTCGTCTAGGTCGACCCCTTCCCCTTTTTCCAGGGACCATGCCTTCCATCACTGTTTTTTCCAGACTATTATGTCTTTTTATATGACCGAAAAATTTCAGCTTCCTTATTGCGATGGTATTTAGGAGCCAATGTTCCTGTACGTTTAGTGAGTGCAGTACTTCTCTGTTGGTCTTTTTTTTCTGTCCAGGGTATTCTCAACATCCTTCTGTAGCATTTCATTTCGAATGATGTAATCTTTTTTGCAACTGTTTTATTGAGTGTCCAAGTCTCGCAGCCGTATGTTGCTACTGGGAATATACATGCTCTGATCAGTTGTAACTTTGTTTCTTTGCTTGTGCCTTGCCATAGGTTTTTTCATCTGTATTAGCTTATGTGAAGCAATTGCAAGTCTTCTTTTAATTTCTACTGCACAGTCGCCAGAGCTGTTGATGATTGATCCTAAGTATTCGAATTCATTAACACTTTCCAGTTCTTCGTTATCAATTTCAATTTCTGGTTTGGTCTTTACTTTGTCTGTTGTCAATACTTTGGTCTTCTTGGTGTTTAGGTATAGATTCTGGGCCTCGCTGTGTTTTTTGGTGGACAGAATTAATTGTTCAAGTCCTTCTGGGTTGGTCGATAGGAGGACTGTGTCGTCAGCATATCTGATTTCCGGGATCTGGTACCCGCCGATGTTAAATGAGTCAAACTCTGTGTGTTCTTGGTCATCTCTTACGTTTCTCATGATATTCTCGGCATAAATGTTAAAGAGGTAAGGGGAAAGGGTACAGCCTTGTCTTACTCCTTTCTGTACTTCAAACCATTCTGATGTTTCCCCCTCTATTCTTACGGCTGCCTGTTGTTCTTGGTACAGCAGTGCGATGAGTTGTATAAGGTGGTTTGGAAATCCCATATTTTCCATAATAGCCATGTCGGCCAAAAGGTGCAAATATCATAGCTTTGCTGTAAACGGACACAACACAACCAACGTCCTTTTCAGGACGAACGAGGAAGGAGAAGAAGTATTATTCACCATTTCCTTATTATTTGTTAATGTTTTACTTTGTAACTCAGATTTTTAATTTATGCATCTGAGCATTGCACGGTCACATTAGCTTCTTTAATGTTAATGTTAATCAGAATCGACGTCATTGCACTCCGTGCAAACCCATTGGTGCCCAGTCTCCCTCAGCAAATGTCGAAGAGTATGAATGCTTATTGTTCCTGTTCCGCACTGGTTGTATACACGCCGGATGCATCCTCTCATAAATCCATTCCTGCTGGTCTTACTCTTCTTCTTCTTCGTTGATTCTTAGCCGCCGACCGTCAAAGCAGTCCGTGGCCATCACGCCTGGTGGCATCTTGTAGGGCAACAACAAATTGATTCCACTTTGCTCGGTCGGTGGCCATCCTTCGTACAGTGCCCCAACTCTGGTTCATTCTTTGCATCTCAGCCTCCACAGTCCTCCGCCAAGTTGTTTTTGGTCGGCCTCTCTTTCGTTTTCCTTCAGGGGTCCATAGCATAGCTGTTCTTGTGATGGCATCGGAATCTCTTCTGAGGACATGGCCAACCCAGCTCCAGCGTCTGCCACTTATGATGGTGTGCATGTCCTCTTGCTTGCTCAGAGTAAGCAGATCTTGGTTGGTGATGGTATTCGGCCAAAAGATTCGAGAATATTTCTAAGACATGTTGTGTGAAAAGAGGACAATTTCGACATTTCCTTCTCTGTTACTCTCCAGCATTCTGCACCATAGAGAAACACAGAAAGCACACAGCTCTGATATAATCTTAATTTTGTGCTTGTGCTGTACTGAGAGGACTTCCAGATGCTATTTAGACTAAAAAAGGCTGTTCTTGCTTTGTTCATTCTGTTGTTGATGTCTTTGCTTGCTCCGCCGTCTGGTGTAACTATGCATCCTAGGTATGTGAAGGTGTCTGTCTGTTCCAGTTGCTGATTCCTTACTGATATGGGCTCAGGGCTGCTCACATTGAGCGTCATGACCCCTGTCTTCTTTAGATTGATGTTCAAGCCCAGCTGCTGGCTATACTTATTAAGTCTATCAGTTTTTCCTGGATGTGTTGATGTGAATGTGCTGGTCTTACGTTTGATGCCAAATTCCAGCAGTCTTAGCCTTGATGATTCATCGATTGCAGTGGCATTCTCTAATATGCGATCATGAATTGCCTTCAGTTTTTCTCTTGTCCATGTTCAATTCACCATCCATGGGTGCTCTTGAAGCTAGTCTGTCAGCTCTTTCATTGCCACGTACCCCTGCATGACCAGGACAGTAGATCCATATCAGTTCTTGAAGATTCGATGCTTTTATGGAGGTTTTCCATTCTTGTCGGAGCCATCCATTTTGGACATTTCGAAGCATGGATTGTGAGTCTGATTCAATAACTGCCTTTGTTAAATAACGTCTCAGACAGACATCTTAAGGCAGCAGTAACTGCCTCAACCTCCATTCTCATGCTGAAGGTTGTTATCAATAACGCCCGTAATACTGCCTCTCAAGGTTATTATTAATGTCTCAGCTGACAGACCTTTTCTTGCAGAGACAGTCAGGCAGATACTGCCGATTTCGGAACCTCCATTAGATTCAGGAGCCGCCAATCCCTGGTCGACGACACTCCTTCAAAATGCTGAGGTCTCAAGTTAATCCATCATGTCAAATGCCGTCGCCCGGGTTTGATCCTGAATCACCCGGTCGCCAGAGCGGTGTTGTAACCACTACGCTAGCGCGGCTTATCATGTAAACCCTGCTATGTTCAGCGACAGTTTTGCCCTTTACTCTAGCAGAGAAGGTCCACCCTGATTTATTACCACGGATTACAGACCCATCAGTGTACACGATGGCATCATCATCCCCAGCATTAACATTTATAAGCTGATCAATTTCCATCTCTGCTCTCCCATTGGCCCAAGTTCTGCACTCTCTACCAAGGCTGATGATGATTTGCTGGTACTTCATCCAGATCTCATCTGACTTACTCCATTCGTCTCCCTTGAATATATTTTCAACTGGGGTCACCTGTCTAAAAGTCTCCTCTGCCTGCGCCATCCATGACATCCCCCTCTTTATTCTCGCTCCTTTGATGTCAGCTATGTTCCCATGCAGGGGATGCCTTTTGTCTGTGGTTACTCGCACATACCCTTTTACCTGGGCCATCATATATCGGGATCTAATTGACAGCAATCCAAGCATGTGCCGCATCATCACAATGGGGGTATCTCGCGTACAGCCCAAGATTATACGCATCCCTTCGTTTTGTATGCAGTCCAGTCTTTCACATTGTGATATTGACAGCGTGAGTATTCCCAGGCCATACTCGATTACAGACAAAACCAGCTGCTAATACAGGAAAGACAGTAGTCTCTGCTCCAGGTGCGCTGCAGCCATTGTTTTTAGGGCTGCCAGACCTCTCTTGCACTTCTGTATGATGTGATCAACTTGGTGCTTATATGATAGCCCACGATCGAATGTTACTCCAGGGTATTTCAACTTGTTCTGCCTTTCAATTTTCTGTCCACTGAGAGTAATGTCTGGAAGATCTGCTTTCAATATGGAGTTGTTCAAGGAGTATCAAAACACACAGGCTTTGTTGAGATTGACCTTGGAACTGGTTTCGTCACACCAATTAGAAACTGCCTAAAGTGTCTCATTTATGCTTTTAACCATTTCATGTCTATCTGATACAGCTTCTTTATTCACCTTTTCATTTCTTTCTATGCCAACATGTGAAGGTATCCAAGCTATTAGAACGGTAGTTTCCATTTTATTTTTCTCTAACCAGCGGCACTCGAGCTTTCCAGCTCTTTTGGCCCAATGACATGTCATTGCGAGGCTGGGGGTCAGTGGACTATCTTTGTTATAAATGGCGAGCAGGATATAAAGGCTGTGGTGTTTGAGAAGGTGCCTCTATCACTATTTATTTGCCATTATCATCATGTTACAAGGACCTCACCAGACCCTCACTTTCTTGCCATACCCTCACCAGTCATTAAAAATTAAATTTTGTTCTTGTTATATACTGTTTTGCTTTATTGTGTATTTCTCTGGGGAGGGGGGAGAAATAAAGAGTTTGAAAAGGCTTGCATGTGAACAGAAAATTTGTTGATTTATAAGTTGCCAGCTCTCGTCATAATTAGCTGGCCGTGATTTAAAAAGGAGACAGTAAAAATATGTAGCTAAATAAGTCAGAAAGTAGTCATATCTAGCTTCAGAATAGATGAGTTAGCAGCCATACTGACTGTACTATTTCAGAATAGATGAGTTAGCAGCCATACTGACTGTACTATTTCAGAATAGATGAGTTAGCAGCCATACTGACTGTACTATTTCAGAATAGATGAGTTAGCAGCCATACTGACTGTACTATTTCAGAATAGAAGAACCTTATTGTGCAAGATGTCTTCAGGGCAATAATATAGGTTAAAATCGCAATGATTGTAACCGAACGTTCCGTAGTGAATATGTGTATTATAGGATTAGGGTTAACACCCTAACTAAAAAATCCCCATATTCACTGCGGAGCGTTCAGAGACAATCATTGCGATTTTACCCATCAAATTTACCTATAAATATAGGAGAGGTGTTAAGAATAGACAGACCTAGGGAACTGCATAATATAGTCAAACAGTATTTAACAAGAACAAAAGTTAATATTTAGTAAATAGGTAAGGTGAAGGTCTTATACTGTTCTTACAATACATATATATATATATATTTAGTAAATTAATGAAAAAAAAAGATATCCCGTTCAACCTCTGATGGGTTATAATTAGGATACATATTGTTTACAATACATATGACTTTTGACAGGTGAAAGTAAATTAAATATCTGTTAAAGTCAATTTTATAACTGGAACCACCAGACCTTTACACCCCTCCACCTTAATATTATTCTTGTTCAGTTTCTTCTTGATTTTGATCGTTTTTTTGAGTGTGTGTGTTAAGGTTAAAAAGGGAGTTGATACTTTGTATATGGGTTGGTCACAGTAAATTAAGGGTTGCATCGCTTGTAGACTTGATTAACGGTGAATCGGGTTAACAAATATATGATAGAGGTCAGAAGTCAGATAGCGTCATGAGCGCTGTTCTGTATTGTAGAACTGTGAAGAGTTCTCACGGCTTATCCGTGGAAGGGACTGAGCGGTGGTGAACTGCGAAGTCCCGTGACTGATTAGGCGGGAGATTTTTGTGACCGCTAAGGAGTTGGGTTCTGGGTTGGACAGAGTGAAGTCAACCCTGGTGTTTTTTCAAGTGTGTGTTCCCGACGAGTGTTTTTTCAAGGTGTGTCTCGGTGGAGACTTTTTCAACAGGCCTGTATCTGAATATTCTTCCTGCATATGTATTCTTCCATGTGTTAGATTATTGGAGGATGGTATGTATTAATATTTATGACTGCAGTGGATGCAGCTTATGAGTGAGTTTGTTATTGGGCACGTTCAATGAGAAGTGCACCACTAGTCTATTTAGGCGCTATAAAGAGTTCGAGAGGTAGAGAAACTACTTTGTAGGCCATGGACATTTTGTGAAGGAGATTAGACTAGGCCATATATAGAGTCTGAGAGGAAGACATGACTTTGTAGGCCATGTGTATAATCTATTTATTACTGCAGACTGCTGTGTGCGCAGTTTTTCCTTTGAGGAATATGGTGATGTGCATCTTCTAGAGGAAGTGCACCACTATTTATGATTAGGCCTTAAGAAGGGATAGCTGACGATGATTATTCAACTGCCGGAGAGCAGCCTTTGTGGAGAAGGGGAGACGTAGTCTTTTGAGGAAAATCGCTATGGTCATCTTCAATGAAAAGTGCACCATTATGCTATAAGTTATGAGGCCATATCTATGTGACAGCGCCATCTTGAGGTATGCCGTTCTAGGCGCTGGCCCCATCTGGTCAGTCATATTGTCTCTGTGGTTTAGTGCCTTTTGATCACGTTATCTTCAAGCAGATTTATTACAAGGCCATAATAAGCCTACGAATTAGTTGTGTTTTTGCTCTAGTTGTGTAAATCTGTGTTTTCATGCATTCTGGAGCAATAATCGCGTGTGTTATCTGTGTGGCGCAGATTAATACGCGAGCGCGCAGTAAATTGAGTGGTTAGGCCACGGCTTATAAAAAGGGGTAGCAAGCTGCGAAACCGAGCTATGTTTGAGAGAGCCGCCCAGTGAGAACAGACTAAGAAGACACACAAGAGCCAAGCTGTAAATGCCTTGAGCACACATTCTATGAACACTGACTGGGTGTTTGTTGGATTGTTTGTTTGGTGTTCGGTTCTGTTCGGTAGAATTAAATGTTGATCTGCATAAGGCTTTGGGTTGCTTGAATCGTTAAGTCTGCTGCTGAGAGGGTTGCAAGCAACCAATAATTGCAACCCCTGTCAAACGATCCTTTATAAATTTTCTTGGTGCACGGGTCTTGGGTGTGAGGTACCCCTAGCGCCCCTGTCACAACGTGGCGTCGTCGGTTAGGATTGAAGACAGCCACGCAGTGAAGCTAACTCTTCCAAGCCAATCAGAAGCAAGCAACAGCCGAAACAGTAGTAAAAAACCCAGTTCAGTGCAAGGAAAAAGGGGACGGGGATCATCCAGTTTGTCAAGATTTCTAGTAAACTCTACTAGCAACAAGATGGCGGCACGCAAACCACGCACTGCGCTGCTAGTAGAACTGATAACGAAGATGTGGCTGAGGTGGATGACCCTGTAGTAGGGCTGGAATCGTCAACCAGAACGAGTTGCAGTACATCGTGGTTTACCTACTCACAAGAGAGTGCGGTGCTTTGGGGAGCGCACAGGGTCCTACCGGCCGAGGAAAGAATATGGTCAGAGAGTTGTGAGAGCTGCCTGGAGAGTAGGGAGGGATCGATGAGTAAAGAGGACCAGGGCAGATGTTTATTCTTGACAGTGTGACCCCAAAGTGTCCGTAGGGAGCTGAGGATTCAGGCTGATGGACGGTGACCCAGAAGCAATGCTACATTCCATTCTTAGGGTGTGTATGGGAGCGTTCGGAAGCATCCCCAGAAGTAATGGCCGCGTTCTACTCTACCCGGCAAGGTGCAAGGGAGTCTCTTTGGGAATTCTCCCATCGCATTCACGAGGTGTTTGAAAGTGCTGTAAAGGGCACAAAAGCAGAACAACGTCACTCCTCCTTTTGCGCCATCCTTTCTTCGTGACCAGTGTGTGCTGTTGCTGCTTGTCCTGAGAGATGACTACTAAGAAAGCTTGCAAAGGAAATGATCATCAAGGAGCCAACAGCAATCGTTTTCACGTCGGTGAGGGACTATGCCCTACGGTTTTAGGAGACTGAGCCCAACTTCTTGGGGGCTTGGTGTTGCCAGTGTCGAAGCACTCGCTTGTGGGGCTGGTGTTTTGCACAGTGTTGAAGTGGCCGACGCCTAGAAGAAACAGTGGACTGTTGTCAGATACGCATGCATTTTAAACGCAGAAAGTAGAGCGACTGAGAGCCACAGGTGGGGGCTCAATTAGAGGCTAAAATTGATGCGATGTCTCAGGATGCGTGCAGGGGAGACGTACCAGGACAGTTCGTTGTTTTGAGATGCAGAGGAACTAGTGCCACGTACAGAATCGATGTCCACAAAGCATTAAAACTAGACCCCTCTGCGGGCTGGGAGTCTCAGGTGTTACAGAAGGGGAGCAGAATGGCTCAAAGATAAAGATGGTTGGTGGTCGACCGGAGTTGTGAGGCGCTTATTGCAGGGAGAAGAAAGATCAAAGGCGGCCAGGGATGTAAGGGTAGCAGGAGGCGACCCAGGGCACCAAGGAAGCCTAGGAAAATAAAGATGCTTCAACTGTGGAGACCTTTCGAACCACATGGCAGCCAAGTGTCCCCAGGGCCCCGCTTCCTAAGCGATGTTTCCATTGTAGGTCCCCGGACCATTTGATATCGGTTTGCCATCAAAGAGCGCCCTCTCTAAGCGTACCAACACATCTACCATTGCGCACACTGTGCAAGCAAGAGGCAAGAGATGGCCGTGGCAAATGGCAAAATGTCAACCCATAAGGGCGCCAGGAAAAGTGGTCGACATTATAGGAGGAGGAGGACTCATCATAAAAAACTCGTTTTTGAAGACATACACGTTTCCAGGGCTACGAGGGCGCTCACGTAAGGCAGAGCCACGCAGAGCCCACCGTTGCAGAGTTTTTGCAGCAGTCGGAAAGAGAGATGTGACAAGCTGTCGTGTTCTTACTCCATACAGGTCGGAGAATTGGTGAAGAAGAGAATGCCACAACGCTGAGAGATTCCGAGATTCGTGATATGTGGTCAGACAGACGAGTACGTTGTAGTTCGTGCTCCCACAATAAG
>JAMPIV010009078.1:0-17548 GCA_024509875.1 Oreohelix idahoensis
TCAAATGATGAAAGTGGTTCCTTTTTCATCTCCATTGCAATGGACAAGGTCAACAAGTGTGTCTCTTCCTGATGTTCTCTTTCCAAATATTTCTTCAGGAGATTCACATGATAGATTTTTTCTTTCCCCTTCTTATCTATCTTATAATTTGTTCTAAACACCTTCTCTAGAACTGTATATGGACCTTGCCATCCAATTTGTAACTTATTCTGACTACCGGGGAGAAGAAGCAGTACCTTCTCTCCCACAGCCAAATCTCTGTCTTTAGCTTTCCTGTTAAAATAGGCAGCATGTTTCTTCCTGGCTTGTCTCAAATTTTCATTGGCAAGTTTCCAGCCAGTTTTTAAACGAGTGGTCAGCTCATTCACATATTGGTATGAGGATGTAATATTTTCCTCTGCCTTTTCATCAGTCCACGTTCTTAACAGCGCTACATATGGACCTTTAATTTTGTGGACCTATTTGTCCATGCACCGGTATGGTCTCTTCCACTCGAAGCTCTATAGTGATGATTTTTCTTCCCAGAATTATCATGCACAAAACGACCGCTACCAATTCTTTTCTTGGGGCTTTCTCCCCACTTAAAATTCTTGATGAGAGATTTCCTCTCTACATCCTCTTCTTCCAGTTTGTTTAAGTCCGATTGAGGGATTTTCGGCTTATCCTGGGGTAAGACATCTTTTTGCACTCGCTGCATACTGGCCATTGTAAAACAGTTAGGTGAAGCTTGTCCGTGAAAAGGGGCTTCCCATTTCATTTGGTCCACTTTATCAAATTTATATTTCTTTTTATTGTCCGGCCTAATTTTGCCCCGTGGCATGTCCAGGTCCTGATCAATGTTCCCACTTGTGGGTGTTCCCTCATGTGCTATGCTACACCTTTCTACAAAATTCTCAATGTCCCATCTTGCCTTGGGCCAATAATAATTGTGAGCCACCTTTTGGATGATGGTACCTATTTTCTCATGGTCCCCATCTGGTTTCACATGTAGGCTCTTTATTAATTCTGCCCTATATCTTTTAGGAAGTACCAGCTGTCCCTGACCTTTGGATCTAGCTCCAGTCTTCCTATACATCAACTTGTTTTTCATGTAAAAATCTCCCTTGCCTGGAGTTGTATGACAAGTTGACAATTTCCTGAAACAAGGCTTGAGGGTCTTATCCCCAGCCTGTGCCTTCCTCATCTCTTCTGGAGTGGTATCTAACAGAATATCCTCCTCCTTTCTTGAGGTCGACCTGACCTGAAGGGTGGCCATAACTATAGGGTTCCTTCTAAAATGGTCAGTGTCATGATTGTTCATCTTACAATTTTTACACCATCTCTTTCCTTGGTTGTAAGATTTTCTTTCATCATATTTCCTTTCATCGAATTGTGGGGTTTTATTTTTATTGTCATACCGTGGCCTATCAAATTGGTGCTTACCTTTGTTTTGATCTCTAGGATCAAATTTATTAAAGTTCTGTGGTGCCCTAAAATTATCCACCTGTTTCTTTTTATTACCTGATACCTCTGCCTGAGCTGCTTGATACCTTTCTGCAACATTTAGCAACTCACCCAGCCTCTCTGCACCTTGTTCCATGAGAAACTTTCTCAGGTCTGGAGCCATGGACTCTCTTAATTGTTCTATAAGGACCATTTCCTTAAGATCTTGGGTTTTCCCCAGAGAAGTCCATTTCTCCAAGTATGTCTCTATCCGTGCAGAGAACTGGTGATAGGTTTCACCTGACAGTAGTTTAGCATTCCTAAATTTCTTCCTATAAAATTCTGCGTTCTTTTCGTATCTTAACAAAAGAGCCTGCTTTAGCATGTCATAATTTTCTTGATCACCTCTGTTCATTTTGGCAAAAACTTCATAAGCTGCCCCACGAAGACCTTGAGATAAGATAGATAAGAAGGGGAAAGAAAAAAATCTATCATGTGAATCTCCTGAAGAAATATTTGGAAAGAGAACATCAGGAAGAGACACACTTGTTGACCTTGTCCATCGCCATGGAGATGAAAAAGGAACCACTTTCATCATTTGAATATCCATTACACCCCTGTGAGACAACAGCACAGGTGAAAATCAGTACACATTTAACAAAAACTCAGAAAGAGAGCGTGCAACAGGTTCTAAATAATCATGCAGAGGTGTTAACAGACCGACCAGGGCATACAAACCTATTGGAATATGATATGAAACTGATAGACCCCACACCTGTCTGTATGAAACCATATTCGATTCCGTTTGCTAAGGAGAAAGCTTTGAAGGAAGAGATAGACTATCTATTGAAGGAAGGAATTATTTCACACAGTGAATCCTCATATAGTTCCGGTGTTGTACTCTTAAGGAAGCCCTCTGGAGAACATAGACTCTGTATAGATTACAGGAGACTGAATGCTATTACAGAAGGACAGGTGGATCCATTGCCGGATACAAATCAGCTGTTTGCCAGACTAAATAAAGCTAAATATTTCTCAAAAGTGGATCTGAGTAAAGGATACTATCAGATTCCAGTAAAGCCTGAGGTTAGACCATACCTAGCTTTTAGTACCTCAGAAGGACACTATGAGTTTAATAGATTGCCATTTGGATTGAAGAATGCGCCTAGTGTCTTCTCTAGAATGATGAGAAAATTATTGGACCCTCTGAATAATCCATGTATAACAAATTTCATGGATGATATCCTTATAGCAACAGAAACATTTGAGGAACACATTGACTCTCTGAAGATGCTGTTTGATCGACTTAGGGAAGCAAATTTAACAGCCCGACCAACCAAATGTTGCGTTGGATGTAAAGAATTGGAATTTTTGGGGCACACAGTTTATCAGGGAAACATGACCCCTGACCCAAAGAATTTAGAGAAACTAAAGAAAGCCCCGAGACCACAAACCAAGAAGGACGTGAGATCCTTTGTCTCATTATGTGGTTTCTACCAGAAGTATATCAAAAACTTTAATTCCATATGTGCACCGTTAACTGATTTGACACGTAAAGGACATCCAGATCGCATTACATGGACACCACAATGTGAAATGGCTTACCAAGAATTGAAGGAAAAGCTCACAAGTAAACCTATTTTGAAATTACCTGACTTAAGTCAAGAATTCATAGTAAGGACGGATGCCAGTAATATTGGGCTAGGTGCAACTCTACTACAGAAATCAGATGCATTGGATGGGGAATTAAGCCCAGTGGCATATGCTAGCAGAAAGTTGAATAAAGCTGAAATCAACTACTCAACTAGCGAAAAAGAATGTCTTGCAGTAATATGGGCAATAAAGAAATTCAATATTTATCTGTATGGGAAGGCATTTAAGTTGCAAACGGATCACAAACCTTTATCGTTTCTAGCCCAGGCTAGGCATGAGAACTCTAGGTTACTCCGATGGTCCTTGCTTTTGGCTCCCTATAATTTTAGCATTGAGTATATATCTGGAAAAACAAATTTGGGAGCGGATTTTTTAAGCCGCCATCCGTGTGATGAGAATTACCGTAAACCCCAGAAATAATAATAAATTTCTCTATGTGTATATAGAATAAAGGACTGACATATAATGTCTGTTTTAAGAGGGGAGATGTCGTGAATTATTCTAATCCCCATATACAAATTAAAACGTAAATGCAAAGCCTAACAAATAAATTTAATAAAAGGAAAGAAGAATGGTAAAGAACAGTGCTGTCTCAATGACTGTACTCGAAATCCCCCTTGTTTTCTACTCGTCTGCAAATTGTAACGCTTTCACGTTGATAGTAAAAGCCTACTGTATTATTACCCGCTTTCTTCAATGAAACGTGTGCTGTATTTCTTGGAAAAACATTGAGATACGCAAGCTGATCAATGACCTAAATTTAATATTTCATTCATTCCATTTTATACACGGCGTAACTAAAAGACAGATGGACTAAAGGATAGAGAGAAGGGAGAGGCAGAAAGCAGGGACACCTGCATCACTAAACACGCGTCGCGCGATACACAATTGCTGCCATCACGCGTGTAAGGCCACATGCGCTAACTTTATTTCAAATCGACAGTGATAAAATTCACTACCCTTCCCAGAGTTAGGTTTTAAAATCCTGAAAAACGCTTATTGGGAAAGATGACATTAGATGGGTTTACGTTTGAAAACATGACAGTACCCAGACACCACATGGGGATTGAAGTAAACAGGAGGTGGTAGAAAATGCACATTTTGAACGCAGCCACCTAGCTCCCTTAAATTCGTATATTTGGGTTCCTTAGGGTTTGCTGACAAAGAATATGTAAAACGTTACGCAAATAGTCTAGGAATTACCAAGTTATGGCCAAAATAAAATAGTGGGGGTGCCTGACAGCATGAGATCATTTCTGCTCATAAAATTTTTTATAACGTGTTTGAAAAAAACATTACGTTACGGAAATAGCCTACCATGTTAACTCCTATGTGATTGGAGCGCAACAAATGAAAGACTAAACACGATTGGTCGGACTATAAATACTATCTTGTGTTGTCAGGGGGAACGTGAGAAAGGGGTACTTTTTTGAAAAGATGTGTAGACGTGGTGTGATTGGGTAGAGCTGCGAATATACACAATTCAGAGCGTCTGTTCATTGCCACATCTTGTAATAAACCTACTAAGAAGCAGTGCGTTGAGCACCAGTGTATATTTTTTATAAAATAAAGCCTGGGACATCGGCAGATCGGAGTTGTGCTATATTCATTGCCAGTCAACGAAACTGTTTATTATTATTTCCATGAATTGTGGTAAGCTTGAAATATTCAATATCTTTTAATGAAAATTGAATGTAAATTGATAATTTATGTCTGTATATATGTGTGGTTCAGTAGCGAACATGATGTAAAGCCTATAGTGCTCCAGCCTGAACAGAAGGTGTCGGAGGAAAGTAAAACTGCATGGAATGGCCAAACAGTACACTGACACCTAGATTATTAACTAGAAAGAAATAATGCTGGAATTGCAGAGGCGTAGTAACCATTAGGGAGGGAAATACTGGTATAAAGTATTTCAGATGAAGCTGACAGTTGGCCTAACGCTCTGAACTCAATGTTTGTGATGTATTGTGCTCAGTGTAGAAATGGAGTATAAATTAGTTCTGACGTAGAAGGTACAACCTTCTTGTTTCAGGGACCGTGGTCTTAAAGTTATTGAGCAGCACCTGGTCAGAGCTTTGCTGAAGCCAGAGGTGGACAGCATACTCCTTGGTCCATATAGCAACCAGTGGGGTGGCTCCAGAACGCATTTACGTAATCGAACAGAGGAGTCTTTTACTGCAGTCATCACGCAAGATAAGAGAGTGTGGCCATGGAGCTCAACATTATGTACCCCCATCTTAAAATGACAGTGTAAACTAAAATTAAGAGGGGAATTTAATTGTTTTAATACCAGGAACTGAGAACATCTCCAATACTGGTTCAAATAGAAACAAACTAATGAAGTCATGATGACAAATACCAACAGAGCTTGAACAAAACAAAACCAGTATTACCTCATATTACCACTACACAACTGACACACATAGGATACCATTAATAATATATGTCACTACAAGAATCATATTAATAAATTATGTACATATAACTTGTAATTAAAATTGATGGTGATTCCTGGTTTCATTTGTATTTGAATCAGGACACATATACATTCATGACAGCACTGAATACATATTGTTATTTGAAAAGTTATCAGTGACTCCTTTAAGATATCCTCTTAGAGTGTTTTATGTATGTGAGTGTCACAGTGTTGTCAAGTGTGGTGGAATAAATTAAATTGTTTATCTGTCTGTTGTTGTTATGACTTACACTTCATCATACACATACCCTAGACATATAACGTAGTCATCACACTATTCCAGAATAATTCTGACTGAGGTATACATATGTGGCAGTAAGTAAGGTTATCTATAATACACTACTCTTATTAGATATAGATACCTTCACAGCTGATCTCAGTCAGTACACTAAGTCCCCTATAAATATTTATAACATCCCACTTTACCACAAATCCAAAAGGCAAAGTCTGACAGAACAAACCTCCATGTAATCTGGTTGGATCTAGCGAATGCTTATGGATCCGTTCCACACCAGATGTTGTGGCAGGCCCTAGAAATGTATCATGTTCCACAAGAGATTGCAGCAATGCTGAAGCTGTATTTCGCAGGGTTTGCTGTCAGATTTTCAACCAGAGAGTACACAACGTAGTGGATTGGCCTTGAAGTTGGAATTGCGATGGGGTGTACCATCTCTCCGATACTATTCGTGATGGCTATGCAGGTAATCCTCAATGCGGCTGAAGGAATGGCTATAGGTTCAAAGCTCGGTGGAATGTGTCACATGCCACCGCTCAAAGCATTCATGGATGACACAACAATTCTGACATCAGATGAACATCAGGCCCGGAGGATGTTAGAACGCCTGGATGAACTAGTCAGCTGGTGCAGAATGAGCTTCAAACCCAAGAAGTCGAGAAGCCTATCAGTCAGGAAAGGGAAAATAGCAGAGGTTATATTCATGGTTTCCAACCAAAGAATCCCTACTGTCATTGAGGAACCTGTTAAAAGTCTTGGCAGGGTGTACGATGCCTCATTAAAAGACTCGAAGGCAGTGCAACAGACAATAGAAATGGCAGACAGAGGACTACAGATCATAGACAAAAGCAGACTCCTGGGAAAGTTCAAACTGTGGTGCCTCCAGTTTATGTTGATACCGAAGTTGCTGTGGCCACTGCTTACATATGAAATAAGCACAAGTACAGTGGAAGCTATAGAGCAGAAGGTCAACAAGTTCATGAGAAAGTGGCTAGGGGTACCACCAGGTCTGTCAGATGTAGCACTGTATTGCAAAAAGGCAAAACTTCTGCTTCCTTTCAAGTCAGTTGTTGAAGAGTACAAAGTTGGAAAGGCAAGGCTTGCGATGATGCTACGCGAGTCAGCTGATGACGTGGTTAAGTCCATTCAGCCTACACTGAAAACAGGAAGGAAGTGGAGAGTGGAAGAAGCTGTTGATGCTGCCCAAGAGTCACTCAAACTGAGGGAGGTAATCGGATACACACAAACGAATAGACGGGGATTTGGTCATGGAGATATCCGCTGGTGGTCCAAGGCATCAAGCAGGGAGCGCAGAGACATGGTAGTTCAGGAGATACGAGGAGCTGAGAATGATAAGAGGTTGCAAAAAGCAGTGCAGCAGGTCCAGCAGGGTCAATGGACTACATGGGAAGGAGCCCTGCAGAGGTCCTTGACATGGAATGATATATGGCATATGGCACCTCTTAGGCTCAGCTTCGTTGTTAGATCAATGTATGACCTGCTGCCATCGGCCACCAACCTTGTGAAATGGGGAAAGTTGGATGATGAGCAGTGCCCCCTGTGCCAGGGGAGGCAGACACTCGAACACGTGCTCTCAGCGTGTAAGGTGGCATTAGGGCAAGGGCGATACACTTGGCGCCATAACAAAGTGCTAAATGAGCTTGCTGCGACAATAGATCTGGCAAGGATGAATGCGAATAGCAAACCCAGGCCAAGCACCGCAAATACATACTTTCTGAGGGCAGGAAAGTCAGCACACCCCAAACCGAGTAATCCTGGTAGCAGTTTACCATCTCTTCTTGACTGTGCAAACGACTGGGAGATGGCGGTAGACCTACCTGGACGAGGGGCATATCCAGAGAGTATCAGAAAATCGCGGAGACGGCCGGATATAGTGCTTCATTCTTCAGCAACGCTCCAGGTCATACTGATTGAACTGACCGTGCCATTTGAATCCAGATTAGACGAGCAACATTCATTCAAAGCGGCCAAGTATAGTGATCTGGCCGCGGATCTGAGACACGATGGGTTCACTGCAAAGGTCATGGCTGTTGAAGTGGGCGCAAGAGGGCTTGTGGCTGCATCAGTGTATGATCTATTGAAACTGTTGGGGCTGAGGGAACAGTTGAGAACAAGGGCACTGAAGAGGCTTAGTGAAACTGCTGAAAAGGCATCATGCTGGCTGTGGAACAACCGCAATGGGCAATGGAAATCATGACAATAAACGCTGCGGTACAGAAAACACCAGGAATTTTTCTAAGTCCACAATACGCTGAGTTTTTGGTGTACTAGTGCACGGGCTGTGACTGAGCGGCAACAGGCGGTGTATATTATAGGGGTGTTCAGTGTCAGAATTTCAGTGGCCAGACGCGTCGACCTCGCGATGGTGTCTCAGTGTGTGCGACGGAACGAACGGAATAATTTGTCTTTGTTTTTGTTACTTTCACAATTGCCTCCACGACTGGCGGAGATGTGGATTAAAGTTGCTGCCATGGGGGAAATGGGTTCATTTTCGATACAAGACAACAGGAGGCTGAGACGCTTGGGAGTCATGACCCAAGTGGGCCCGCCCCCCTTAGAGTGTAAAGGAGTATAAGGGCCGAAACACTCGTCGGACGGGGGGACTACTTCTGATGATCAGATTGCTTCCTGTTGCATCGCTCTGTAAAGAGTTTCCTATCATCATAAATAAGCAATTTACATATTTTTAACAGATTAGACGTAAACTGATTTTCGTTGGTCAGATCTATGTTTCGAAGGAATGTCATCTATCCAGTTTTACTTTATTAATACTCTTTATTTATACACTGCCAAGTAGAAAAAAAAACGCAATTATCATGTATTATTGCCTTGGTTTTACTGGCACATCCATTTCCTAATATATACATTACAGCATTAATTATATTTATGTACGGGTTTCCGATTTTTTTTTTTTTTTACCTTTAAAATGTTAAGTCATTCCTACCCAAGTTCAGTGCTTCCTACCTAGCAGGTAAGGTTCACTGTACAGTGTCCGGTATGTCAGGTACAAGGGACTGTACAGTGTTCCCTACCGTTAAGTGAGTTCTGCCTGCAACACCGGAGTCAAGGCAGAACGTGTTTATGCTCTATTTCACGAATCTTACGTCACGTGGTATCACGTGATCACGAGGTATGTTGGTTAGCAAGGACCTTCGTAATTTTTCCCTAGCAGACTGCCGTACGGGCAGGTCGCCATTTTTAGCCGGTCTATGTACAGTATTTCCTGGCCTGCGGGACAGATATTTTCTCATTCTGTTATTTGTCTATTTCTGACTGTTATAGCATAGGGTGTGTTGCTTCCCTGACGTTAGGCGGCGACACCTTGTAAGGTAGATATTTATATGTTGGTATTAGCCTTACGCACTTTGCCGCTGTAGTTTGTTCCCCGCTCGATGTAGTGAGCTCTACGGACCTGTGCCAAGTGGCATAGAGTTTCGTCTTTTGTATGGGCATGATTATTGTCGTAACATGTGTTGTTCAGTTTACTCACGCCATATTCTGGCCACGAGCTGTTGTGTAATAAAAGGGATAGTAACTTTATATGTTTCCCGTCATTCTACTGCATTTGTTACTCGTGTGTGGTCCCCTTGTTTTCGACGAGTCTGTTTGCCTGTCCCGTCCATCGTAAATCCACACCGTTAATAGTCTTTTTTCTTCTTCTTCTGTAGTCCTTGACGCTGACTGACAGTCAATGTTCATCTAAACAAAAATACATTAAAATAGTTAAGATTAAAATAAACCGCAAAATTAAGGCCCGACATTGATTTTGTGATTAGAATTGTTGCCTTCCAAGCAAACGTTCTGTGTTCGATTTCCGGAAGATGTTGCCTTTTTTTTTTTTAAATTCAGTCACACGTCTTTATTTTATAAGCATGTTTTTCTTAAAAATAGTTTCCAATTGTTCGCGTGTATTGACAGGTTTACTTGCTTCGTATAAGGAAACCGAAAGGAAGAAACTGAATACAGAATAAACGGTGCTATCCTCAAGAGTGAGACAAAAATCGCACACCATAATTCTTTGCCGTTATTTTTTGATAGGATACTTGCTAGTACTAAACACAGACAAAAGATCATGATCTTTTGGACCGAACAGTACAGAACGAAAAAAAAACTCTACTTAAACGCTGGCTTATAATTTACTTGAAAGACAAACTACATAACACTTTTCATTTACTTGCTAGACTTGCGTGCACGCCTCACTGCAACTTGGGAAAATCTATGAAAAATTCACTCATCACGAGTATGGGATCTTTGCCAGAGGGGAAAGTCTGACAGCTCGGAAATCGACTTCAGAGATTCGTCAAATGGAGCATACAAACGTCCTGCCTTGACTCCGGCATTAATACTGAAACTCGTCAATATTCAGCGTGAATCCCGTCATCGGCCCAGACATATTCGAATACGTACTGTACTCAGACTAAAGCGATCCTGAAATATCGAAATAAATATATGTTCAACAAACGTAGGTATGTAGCAGGTACTCGTAAGCACGAAATAAACCTCTAATACACTAGACAAAAGAAGTGTAAGAGACGTAACAGGCTCACGAGGAATCGAACCATGGAACATCCAACGGCGGCATCGCCTTGTTATGGTAGTGGATCGTGAAAAAAAACATACGGCCTACTTAGTACCTCTAGACATAACGAATGTGGACCGTTGTGTCTCAGATCAAGCCGCAGCATACAGCATTTTACACATAAAAATATCCTCCCCACCAAAATCATCACTAGAAACCGTGCTAAAAATAGACCTACTCAGGGAACTACTCAACACAGTAAAATTATTTCATTAAAAAATGATGCATATCGTCAACTATCTAGGAGAGAACAGGTCACCATTTTTCGGCTACGCACTCGACAGAACAGACTGAGATACCATCTACACCACAAGTACAAAATTCGTGCAACAGATCTCTGCACCTGTGGCACCAGCCAGATGACAGCCGAACACCTGCTGTAGTCCTGCCCAACCTACAGTAATGAACGGAGTAGCACAAGGCAATAACCCACTTCTGTCAATGAAAAACTGTTTGGAGATGTCAGGAACCTTGAGCTTACTACTGCCTTTATTAAAGTCAATTAATGTGGAAGTCTGTGACAGAATGGGGCGACCCATTTCGATCTCTGTTTCACTACGGCAGTATCAGTTACATTTTTGTACTGATTTTTATTGTGTGCTTTCAATTGTCGCACTTTCTTTCTTTCTCTGCTATGTGTAGCAAATATTATGTATTTTCCTTCTTACACTCCTCTCAGGGATAAGTTATTACGTCTGTTTGTTTCCCGTCCCTTCGCTAAGCTTTGCAAGGAGCGGCAGAAATAATATTAACGACAGGCACGTTGGTAAAATTCCTTTGTAACAAATCTTGGCCTCGACAGATTAGCCGCACGAAAATGCCAGCGTATTTGCTAATCGCTGATAAATGATAGAGTACGGGACAGATTAACGAGATTGCCCGTCTGCGAATAGATTACTTTCTGATAAAGTAATAATTTGTCAGTGAGTTCATCTGCCAGGCAATTGGATCTCTCATATATGTAAGAGATGACCTCTACATCACGCGCACAATTTCCCATGTCGGAAATATTTTGGATTTTCGCTACGGGACCTTTATGTTTGAAAACGATTGGTTTTTTTCTTAGTAGCTATAACAAACAGATGCGGGGGTAGGACAGGCATATAACTTGACACGTTTCAGTGTTATTTCACTGTGAAAATTTCCTGTGAGATCCACGCTTGCCACGACGACACCAGACCTTGCTAGAGTTAGAGTTCAGAATTCCTTTTATCAGGCTGGACCTTTTTCTTGGAGAATCTTGGCGGATTTACAAAAACAGCCCAGGAAATATCTTCTTCTTCTTGTACCTGGTCTGAAACAGACATTGGCGATCATGACCCTCCAATCTTCTCTGTCTGTTGATAGTCTAATGAGGTTGTTGTTGCCCATGCTGTTGTTTGTTGCCCAGTTGTTTAAGCTTTCCACATACATCTTTCTCTGCCTTCCTCTTCCTCTCCTACCTGGTATTTTCCCACATAAGACTAATTCCTCCACTCCTCTTCTGTTAATATATCCCGTAAATTTCATTTGTCTTTTCCTGGTGGTTTTGATGAGCGATCTATTAACACCCGCAGCTGTCAATACCTCGGCATTTGTTTTCTTCTCTGTCCACGATATTCTCAGTATCCTTCTCAAAAACCACATTTCCGCTGCCTCCAGCTTTTCACTATTTGGTTACTCATTGTCCAACATTCGCATCCATATAAAAGAACGGACCACACGTAGCCCCTTAGTAAGCGAATTTTTGTGCTTATGGTGATGTTTCTGTTTTTCATTACGTTGCTCATCCTAGTAAAGGCTTCTTTGGACATGGCGATCCTTTTCTTTATCTCTGTGTCACATCTGCCATCTGATGTCAATGAGTAACCTAAATATTTAAAGAGATTGACTTGTTTGATTTTTTCTCTTTTGCTGTTCAAAGAGCATACTGGTATTTGTATTTTCTTAGAAACTACCATGCATACAGTTTTGCTGACATTCAAAGATAATCCTTTCAACTCGCTCTCTTCCACTACTTTGTCTAGAATGATTTGTAGATTTTCCTCTGACTCAGCTATTAAAACTGTGTCATCTGCATATCTCAGATTGTTGATATTTTGTCCTCCGACTTTATTTCCCTCGAGGTGTTCAATGTTTCGAAGTATCGTCTCGCTGTGTATGTTAAAAAGATCAGGTGATAACACACACATCCATGTCTAACTCCTCTTTTAATTGCTCTGAATTCACTTAGTTCTCCTTCAAATCTGATCGCGGATTTCTGCTCTCAATATATGTTCCTTATTATCCTAAGATCTTTCCCGTCTATATTTAGTTCATGTAAAATATCAAAAAGAACTTGGTGTTTCACTTTATCAAATGCTTTTGAGTAGTCTGGTAGACTATCCTTGACAAAACATAGATAAAGGTCTCTTTGTACCTAAATACATCTCTCCGTGAGCATTGATAGTGTGAACATTTCATTTCTGGTACCTTTATCAGCAACGAAACCGAATTGAGTTTCAGAAATTTCTGGTCGTAATCTATTTCTTGTCCTTTCCATTATGATGCGAAGGAGTATTTTGGTGACATGGCTCATTAGGCTGATTGTTCTATGTGATTCGCATTCTGTTGTTCCTGGTGTTTTAGGTATAGTGATGAATTCTGACATGCAGATGTTCGGGGGTATCTCTCCTGTGTCATATATCTTGTTCAGGAGTTTTGTTATTTCCTTTATGCCAAGTTCTCCTAATGCTTCATAGATTTCTACAGGAATATTCTCAGGCCCTGGTGCTTTACCATGTTTCATTTTCTTAATAGCGTATTCAACCTCGTCTTTCAATATGGGTGGACCTTCCATGTTTTTTCTTATGTTTGGTTTATCGCCTCTATCATCATCATATAGCTCCTCTATATATTCTGACCATCTATATAAAATATCTTCCTTGTCCATTAGAATATTTCCTTCCTTTGACTTTATACATCCTGTTTGAATGCAGGTACGCTGCCCTGATATTTCTCTTACTTTTTTGTGCATAGTTTTATTATCACTGTTTTTGTTGCTCTCGATTTCTTTGCATTGCGCGTTGAGCCATTCCTCTTTAGCCACGTTGCATTTCTTCTTTATTTCTCTATTTAATTTTGTATATTCTTTTTCATCATTTTTCGCCAGTCTTCTCAATTCCATGAGGTCTAAAATGTCTTGTGTCATCCATTTTTTATGTTCCTTTTTCCCTGGATTGGGAATATGTTCTTGCATTGACATCTCAATACATTTATTGAATTCCTGCCATCTCTCCTCTATCGATGTAAGGCCAGCAAGTGCTTCGAATTTATTCCTTACCGATATGGTGAACTTTTCTCTCATATCCTCATTGGTCTTCAACATGTTGGCTTGGAACTTGGGGGTTCTTTTTGATTTCTTGAGTATTTTCAGTTTCACTCTTGGATTACACACAACTGGAATGTGATCACTTCCACAGTCTGCCCCTGGTATTGACTTTGATGACTCTACGGCATTCTTAAAACGCTTTTGTATCAGTATGAAATCAATCTGATTTCTAGTTCTGTCGCCTGGGCTTTTCCAGGTCCAACGTCTCCTTGGATGATTTTGAAACCATGTATTCGAAATCGAGAAGTCATGTTCTTTGCACCATTCTATAAGCTTTTCACCACGTTCATTTAATTCACCCAATCCAAATGGACCGACTATATTTTCAATTCTTCCTTGTCCGACTTTTGCGTTAAAGTCCCCCATTACGATCTTTATGTCCTGTGATTGTAGTTGTTTCATAGCCTTGTCTAGATCTTCGTAGAATCCCTCTATTTCTGAGTCTTCTTGTTCTGCTGTTGGGGCATAGATCTGTATTATACCTATGTCAAAAGGCTTTCCCTGTAGCTTAACCATGATCACTCGATCTGAAACTGACCAGGAACCCTTCACTGTTTTTACTGTCTCTGAATCCAATATAATCCCAACTCCTCTTTGATGTTGCTCCCCACCTGAATAGAGTATGGTAAATACATCCGATGAAAACGATCCGGCTCCCTTCCATTTGACTTCTGAAATGCCGAGAACATCTATCATTTTAATAAGGAAACCGGGACTGTGGAAACTGAAAACACACGGAGTCATAGATGGAATAATCTTATTAAAGAAACGACACCCCGGACGCGTGTAAGAGGCCAATTCAAGTCTCTTTTATTCATCTGAGCAAAACAGTATGTGAGCCAGGATTCAATTATTGGTGGTACCAGCAGAAAGTACTATCTCTGGAAAAAGAAGGGACAAGTGGCCTACGCTTTAAGACGAGGGACCAACTTTATAGACTATACTTGACATTTCTGGGAAACGAGCTACACCCGACAACCTTGACCAGCGACGAGCGAGAGCAGTGTGCACAGAACCAACCCATCAGCGGGAGTAGAAACTACTATTGGCAGCTAAGTGCAAAATATACGCTGCCAAAGTGTATTTGTTCTTCATCGACTCTAGTATCAATAAATGATGAAACTTTTCTTCTAAACTATTCAATTATTTTCAAACTGTTAAAACTTAAGTGATTATTAAATTTTGTTATTTGTAGTTTTTACAAATTTAACTTCGATTTAATCCTTTTAAATGTACTGCATGTTTGTCTCAGTCAATTTACTACACACACTCTAAACAGAGCTATACCAGAATAATAAGAATTCCGCTGAGTAAATCAGAGGTGGGGGCTTAACGAGCTAAAATTAATCATTGCTTAATTCTTCACAAAAGTGGTCGGCAGATTCAAGAATTAACGTGCTCAGCCAAAGCAGCATTGTTTTCGCTTATCTGAATATCTCGTGAAGACTCCCTTTATGATAGAAGTGTCATTACCCTTCTATCTACATCTCTACCAAGAGTAATCTTGTGCGAAGGTTGACACCTTTGAAGGCCCATATTAGATACTCTTGAGTATTGGCCACTGTTGGACCATTACTGCAAAGCAGGGGAGGCAATACCGTCACAAAGTCTAAAGGCGAACGAGGAAGGTATAATTACCAAAACAAGAATAAATATTTAACAGCTACGCGCGGTAAGGGGTGCATTACATCTACATATTATAAAATCCACAGAACTAAGTCAGGGCCAAAACAAGAAACATTTGAATTAATCAATAAACTCAAAACTGATATAATAAAAAGTGTGTTACAGGGAATAGAAGAAGACGCAGAACAATGAACTAAAGCAAGTATCTGAAGCTATAACGTAAAGTGAAATACAGTATAGTAAAAACCATTGACGGAAGACATTCAGGTACACTACAGAAATTCTCTTCACGAAATGATCTTCTGGTGCAAGTAGGTTTCGTGCAATAAAGCTTGACTGGATGAAATTATGTCATTCAATACAGGCATACCTCGGAGATATTGCGGGTTTGGTTCCAGACCACCGCAATAAAAAGCGAATATCGCAATAAAGCGGGCCACATCCATTTTTTTTTCTTTTGGCTTCCCAGTGCACATAAAAGCCTAAAATCATGTTTACACTATGTCTATTAAGTGCGCAATAGCGTTAGGTCTAAAAAGAACAATGTACTGTAAAATTAAATACTTTATTGCTAAAAAAATGCTAATCTTCATCATCTGAGCCTTCAGCGGAATCGTAATCTTTTTGCTGGTGGAAAGCCAAAATCAATCGAAATAAGAAGGCACGTTCTAATAAATAAAAGTGAATAATTTAACAAAAGCGCAATACCTACGAAGCGCAATAAAGCGAGGTATGGCCTGTACACGTTTTGAGTAGATGAATTCACTTCATGCCCTGACGTGTTGAGTAACTGAACTTAGTTCAGGCACTAAGGTTTTAATTGAGTTAAATTTGATACACGGAAGAATCAATTTGTAAGTATGTGATCTTGATATATAGACAAATAAACTTGTGAGTATGCGATCTTGTAAAAAGATGAATAAAATGCTGTGCCACTGACGTGTACAAAAGCGGGAATGAGTTTCCTTCCTTGTAACGTAGGAAATTTATGATGTCCTATCTTGCGACTTCTGCTGTGCGGATGAGGGCTTTCTAGCTTCTTTTCAATTAGACGTCAAACACGTAACGTGTAGACTCGGATTTTTGCAGGACTGAAGAAACAAATAGGATTAATAAGTTTCACATCTAATATCAATAGCTAACTTTCTTTTTGTCTTATTCCTCATTATTGCTTCTTCATAACTGATCACTCTGTCTTTACTTCTCTCGTTTTTTAATGGTATGACGTAAGGCGCATATGATAGTGCGCGTCCACGTCAGTCTGTAGTTATGATCAAATAATCTATATGAAAGTGACGTACAGAGCTGTAAACTACTTCTTTACATTATAAGTCACAAAATTATGTGAAAGGAATAATCTATGATTCAATTAACCATTAACAAATAAAAGTAATAAAGAAAAAGTATTTCGCACATTAGCTATTGCACACTGCAAAATGCACTTACAAATAATGAAAAAGAAAAATTATTCCTAATTGTTATAAAGTCTATGAACCTCCTTTTTTTCCTTCGCGAATTCCTTACAAACACATTTAGAATTAAATCCACACTGGAATTAAATTATGGAACAGGCTCGGGGACTTCCATTTATGCACCACGAATGGGTGAGAATGTACTGGGTTCTTTCCGGACTTCGAGTTATATTTTCTAACTTCCCATCTGCAACACTTCTTAGGCCACCGCTCTAACTGCGACTCTTATCCACTAATCTTTCTTACATTTTGCAATGCCTATGTGTTTCGCCTGGCTCGCCAGTCTGTGCCTATCATTCGACGAAGAAGAGGTGGGATCTCATTCCACGTACATCTTCGACTGAATGTCAATGTCAGGTGATAAGAAAAACCGTGGCTTGTGATTGGTTGCCTGACAGAGAAATTATCTACCCTTTAGTCACAGAGTTATCTTTCTTTGCGGCTCCAACTTGTTTCCCCTTCTCATGCTGCCTGGCGCTCCGCCTTTTGTCTATATTGATGTCAAACCCACTGGCGGTTTCCTTTATTGTCTCGCCATGTAAACGAAATCTCGGCTTCTAACCGCCGCCAAAGGTAGACAATCTTTGTGTCCCAATTGGCTTAGACTCGAAAGACCTTTGATTTCATCCGCTCCTGCTGCACATCCTATTGTATCCAAATGTGGTGATCACACGTCCACTCCGTCAGTATCATTTTTGTCTTCATTTTTCTC
>JAMPIV010009079.1:2500-7500 GCA_024509875.1 Oreohelix idahoensis
ATTCACTCTCGTATAAAAATAGAATTTAGATAGCAATAATAAATAGAAAAAAATAATAAAATAAATAATAATAGATAATAAATAGATAGATAGATATTTTAGAAAAAAAATAGATAAATAAAAAAAAGATAAATAGATAGATAGATAGATAGATAGATTAGAAGAAAGATAAAAAAGATAATAATAGAAAATAGATAATAAATAAAAAAAAAGATAGAAAGTTTAAAGTTAGATAAGAGATAGATAGATAGATAGATAGATAGATAAAAAGATAGATAGATAAATAGATAGATAGATAAATAGATAGATAGATAGATAGATAAATAGATAAATAGAAAAATAGATAGATAAATAGATAAATAGGTAGGTAGATAGATAGATAAATAGATATATAGATAAAAAGATAGATAGGTAGGTAGGTAAGTAGAAATTTAGGTTTTACAAGATTGAGGTGTCGGTAAGGATTGTTTTACAAGATTGTGGTTTCGGTAAGGTTTGTTTTACAAGATTGAGGCAATATTTGCTGATAGATAGATAGATAGATAGATAGATAGATAGATAGATAGATAGATAGATAGATAGATAGATAGATAGATAGATAGATAGATAGATAGATAGATAGATAGATAGATAGATAGATAGATAGATAGATAGGTAGATAGATAGATAGATAGATAGATAGATAGATAGATAGATAGATAGGTAGGTAAGTAGAAAGGTAGGTTTTACAAGATTGAGGTGTCGGTAAGGATTGTTTTACAAGATTGTGGTTTCGGTAAGGTTTGTTTTACAAGATTGAGGCAATATTTGCTATTGGAATTTTGTAGTTATGTTATAAAATATGTGTGAAATGGACTTTAAAAAATAAAAAATATGTGTGAAATAGAATTTAAAAAAAAAAAAAAGAAAAGATAGATGATAGATAAATAGATGATAAAAAGATAAATAAAAATAAATAAGATAAATATATAGATAAATATTAAATAATAAAAAAATAAATAAATAGTTAGATTAAATTTTTAAAAAATTAAAAGAAAAAAAAATAATAGTTAGAAAATAAAAAAAATAATAAAAATAGTAAAATAGTTTAAAAAATAAATAAATAGGATAAAGATAAAATTAATAGATAAAAAAATAAAAATTTAAATAGAAAATAAATAAATAAAAAATATTTTTAGAAAAAAAAAATAAAAATAAAAAAAAAAAAAAATTTAAAATTAAAAAATTTTTTAATTTTTTAAAAAGATTTATAAAAAAAAAAAAAATAAAAAAAAAAAAAAAAAAAATTGGAAAAAAAAAATTTTTAAAAAAAAAAAAAAAAAAAAAAAAAAAAAAAAAAAAAAAAAAAAAAAAAAAAAAAAAAAAAAAAAAAAATTTATAATAAAAATAATAGTTAAAAATAATAATAAAAATATTAAAAAAAAAAATAAAAAAAAAAAAAAAAATAATAAATATTAATAATGAAGTTTTTTAAAAAAAATAGATAAATAGATAAAAAGATAGATAGATAGATAGATATAGATAATAGTTTAAAAAAAAAAAAAAGATAATAAATAAATAAATAATAAAAAGATAATAGATAAATAATTAAATAAGATAAAGAAAAGTATTTATAGATAATAGATAGATAAATAATTATAGATTTTAGATAGATAAAATAAATAAATAAATTATAAATAGATAGAATTAAATAATAATAAAATAAATAAAATATAGATAATAAATAAATTATAGATAAATAAATAATATAAAAAATAAAAAAAATAATATAAAAAAGATAGTATAGATAGTAGGTATTTAAAAAAAAAAAAAGGTTTTAAAAGAAAAAAAAAAAAAAAAGGATTGTTGTTTTACAAGATTGTGGTTTCGGTAAGTTTTAATTTAAAGATTGGTTAAATAAAAAAAAAATTATAGCAATAAAATTTTTTTATAGTTAAAAAAAAAAAAAAAAAAAAAAAAAAAAAAAAAAAAAAAAAAATCAAAAAAAAAAATAACATTTAATAAAAATTAAATATAAATAAAAATTTAATAAAAAAATAAATAAATAAAAAATAATTATAAATAATAATTTTTTAAAAAAAAAAAAAATAAAAAATAAATAAATAGATAAATAATAAAAGATAAATAGTATAAAAAGATAAAAAAAAATAAATAATATAAAAAATAAAATAAATAAATATTAAATAAATATTAAAATAAAAAAAAATAATAAAAAATAAAAAAATAAGTTAAAAAGGTAATAAAAATAAAAAAAATTAAAAAAAAAAAAAAAATTTTTTAAAAATTTGTTAAAAAGATTGTTTTTTTTTTTTTAAAAAAAAGAAAAATACAATTTTTAAAAAAAAAAAATTTTTAGTTTAAAAAAAAAAAAATGTGTGAAAAACAAAAAAAAAAAAAAAAAAAAAAAAAATATATTTAAATCGGAAAATAAAAAGTTAAAAAAAAAAAAAAAAAAAAATATATTTTTAATAGAATAAAAAAATAAAAATTTATAATAAAATAAAATAAAAATAAATGAAAAAATAGATAAAAAAAAAATAATAAAAAAAAAAAAAAATAAAAAAAGTAAAAAGATAAATAAAATTATAGAAAAAAAATATTATAAGATAAAAAAATTAGATAATAGTACTGTTTTTAAAAAAAAATAAGATAATAAATACATAGATAATAAAAAAAAAAATTAATAAAGAAAAAAAAAAAAAATAAAAAATAAAAAATAAAAAAAAAGGAAAAGTATTTTTTAAATAAAAAAATAATAAATACAAATTAGATAGATAATAAAAGATAAATTAAATTCCTTTAGAATTTATATTAAAAGATAGAAAAATAGTAAAAAAAAAATAATAAAAAAATTTAAAAAATAGAAAAATAAAAAATAAATAAATAGAAAAATAAATAGATTATAAATAATAGATAATAAAATAGATAGATAGATAAATAATAATAGATAATAGTAAGTAAAATATTTTTTTACAGATAGAAAGATAATAAAAAAAAAAAGGATAATTTTCCTAAAATTAAGGTTTTAATAATTTAAATTTACAAGATTGAAAATAATATAAAAAATTGGAATGTTAGATAGATTTAATAAATAATATGGTTAAAAAAAAAAAAAAAAAAAAAAAAAAAAAAAGATAAAGGAAAAAGTATTAAAAAAAAATAAAAAAAAAAAAATAAAATAGATAATAAAAGATAAAGAATAATTAGAAATATAGATGATAAAAAAAATAAATAAAAAATAAAAAAAAAATAACTAATAAAAAAAAAAAAGAAAAAAAATAAAAAAATTAAAAAAATAATAAAAAAAAAAAAAAAAAAAATAAAAATAATAGATAGAAATAATAAAAAAAAAAATGATTAAGAAAAATAGATAGATAATAAAAGATAGATAATATAGATAAATAAATAATAGATAGATAAAATAAATAATAGATAGATAATAGATAGATAAAATAAAATATAAATATAGAAAAATAAAATAATAAAATATAGATATGATAAAAAAAAAATAGATAGATAGAAAATAAAAAAAAAAAATAAAATAAAAAAAATAAAATTTTAGTAAAATTTTAAAAATAGGTAAAAGGTAAAAAAATTATAAAAAAATATTAAGGATTGAGGTGTCGGTAAGGATTTTTAAAAAAATTTTAAGGTTTTTTTAAATTGTTTTACAATATTTGCTAAAATAAAATTTTATTTATTAAAAAATTATTTTGAAAATTTTAAAAAAATATTAGTAAAAAAAAAAAAAAAAAAAAAATAAATAAAGAAAGTATAGTCAGATTAAAAAAAAGATAGATAAGATAGATTATAAATAGATAGATAGATAAATAATAAGATAGATAGATATTAGATAGATTTATGATAATAAAATAAATAATAATATAATAAAAAATAAATAAATAAAATAGAAAAAATAGATAAATAATAGTAGATAATAAAAAAAAAAGAAAAAAAATAGAAAAAAAAAGATAAATATATAGTAAAAAAGTAGGTTTTAGGTTTTA
The DNA here is from genome assembly GCA_024509875.1 of Oreohelix idahoensis. NCBI lineage: Eukaryota > Metazoa > Mollusca > Gastropoda > Stylommatophora > Oreohelicidae > Oreohelix > Oreohelix idahoensis. The sequence continues at coordinate 6,508 of JAMPIV010009079.1, forward strand.
CAAGATTGAGGTGTCGGTAAGGATTTAAAAAAAAATTATGTTTCGGTAAAAAAAAAAAAGTTGTTTTAAAATTAAATTGAAAATATTTTTTAAAAAAAAGTAAAATTTTGTAGTTATAATTATAAAAATATGTGTGAAAAAATAATAAAAAAAAAATAAAAAAAAAAAAAAAAGTACCTGTTACTATCGTATTTAAAAAAATAGATAATTAAAAAATAAAGAATAAAATAAATAGAAGATAGATAGTTAATAGATAAAATAATAAAAAAAAATAGATAGATAGATAGATAGATAGATAGATAGATAGATAGATAGAGAGATAGATAGATAGATAGATAGATAGATAGATAGATAGAAAAAATAGATAATAATATTATAATAATAGATAAAATAAAATAATTTTTAGATTAAATAGATATAAATAATAAATAATAGATGAAAATAAAAAAAATAAAAAAAGATAGATAGTATGGTATAAGGTAAGTTTAAAAAGTTAGGTTTTTTTTTTACAAAATTAAATGGTTGAAAAAAAAAAAAAATAAAAAAGGATTTTTTAAAATAAAAAAATTAATATTTTAAAGTAAGGTTTTAATTTAAAAGAAGGGCAATATTTTAAAAAAAAATTTTGTAGTTTTTATAAAATAAATAAAAAATGGAAAAAAAAAAAAAAAAAAAAAAATTTACTTCGTATAAAGTTGAAGTAAAAAAAAATAGATAGAAATAGATAATAGATTTAGAAAAAGATAGATAATGATGATAAAAATAAATATTAATAATAAAATAGTTAAAAAGATAATAGATAATAAAAATAAAAAAGATAAAAATAAAAAAAGATAATAATAAAATAAAAATAAGTTTTTTACAAATAGTATAGATAGATTGTTTTAAAAGATAGATAGATAGATAAAATAGATTAGATAAAATAGATAGATGGAAATAATATTTTAAAATTAAAGATAATAATTAAAATTAATAGATAATAATAAATAAAAA
>JAMPIV010009079.1:12500-15000 GCA_024509875.1 Oreohelix idahoensis
AGATAGATAGATAGATAGATAGATAGATAAATAAATAGATAGATAGATAGATAGATAGATAGATAGATAGATAGATAGATAGATAGATAGATAGATAGATAGATAGATAGATAGATAGATGGTAGGTAGGTAAGTAGAAAGGTAGGTTTTACAAGATTGAGGTGTCGGTAAGGATTGTTTTACAAGATTGTGGTTTCGGTAAGGTTTGTTTTACAAGATTGAGGCAATATTTGCTATTGGAATTTTGTAGTTATGTTATATAATATGTGTGAAATGGACTTTAAAAAAAAAAAAAAAAATTTACTCTCGTAACGGTCAGTCTGTTGATAGATAGATAGATAGATAGATAGATAGATAGATAGATAGATAGATAGATAGATAGATAGATAGATAGATAGATAGATAGATAGATAGATAGATAGATAGATAGATAGATAGATAGATAGATAGATAGATAGATAGATAGATAGATAGATAGATAAATAGATATAAAGATAGATAGATAGATAGATAGATAAATAATAGATTTTAAATTAGTAAAAAATATATAATAATAATAAAATAGATAGATAATAGATAGATAGTTAGAAAAAGATAGATTTTAGAAAATAGATAGATAGTAATAGATAGGTTTAGATAATAAATATAGAAAAGAAAAAAAATATAAAAATAGTTAAAAAAAAAAAAAAAAAATAGTTTAAAGATTAAAAAAAGATAAAGTTGTTAAAAGGTTAGATAAAAAATTAAAAATTATAAAAAAAAAAAAATAAAAAATGTAGAAAAAAAAAAGTACTTTGAAAAAAAAAAAAAAAAATTAATGGGTTTAGTAAATTTTTTTAGGATAGAAAAAAAGTTTTAAAATTTAAAAAAAAAAATTAGGATTTAATAAAATTAGATTAAAAAAGATAAAAAAATTTTAAAAAATATATAAAAAAAAAAAGAAAAATAAAAAGAAATAATAAATAGATTAGATAGATAAAAAAAAAAATAGATAGATAAATAGATAAATATTTATAGATAAAATAGATAATAATATATTTTAGATAAAATAAATAGAAATAGTTATAATAAAATAATTAATAGATAGAAAGATAGATAAAAAATAGATAGATAGATAGATAGATATAAAAATAAAATAATAAAATAGATTTAGATAGATAAAATAATATAGATGGTAAAAAAAAAGATTCTTTTGATAAAAAATATAGAAAAGTAGATAATAGATAGATAGATTTTTTAAAAAAGATAGTTTAATGTGATTGTTTAAAAAAAATATGAAAAAGTAAAAAAAAAATTTAATTTTTAGGTTTCGGTAAGGTTTTATTTTTTACAGATGATTTCAATATTGAAAATTTTTATTTGGTATTTTTTAAATTATATAAAAATGTTTTTGTAAAAAATAAAAAAAAATTAAAAAAAAAAAAAAAAAAAAAAATTAAAAAATTAATCACTAAATAAGTAAATATATAGATAGATAAATAGATAGATAGATAGATAGATAGATAGATAGATAGATAGATAGATAGATAGATAGATAGATAGATAGATAGATAGATAGATAAAAAATAGATAATAAATAAATAGATTTAATATTAATAAATAAAATTTAAAATAAATAAAAAAAATAAATAAAATAGAAAAAAAGATAATAAATAATAAATAAAAAATAAAAAAAAAGATAAAGATAAAAAATAGAAGATAGTAGTATAAGTAGATTAGTAGAAAGGTAGGTTTTAAAAAAAAGGTGTAAAAATAAGTAGTTTTTTAAAAATTGTGTTTTTTCGGTAAGGATTTGTTTTAAAAATTAAGGAATTTTTGGTAAAAAAAAAAAAAAAAAAAAAACTGTAAAAATTGGTTTTGAATAAATTTTAAAAAAAAAAAAAAAAAAAAATTTAGTAAATAGATATTTGTTAAATAAAAAATAAAAAAAAAAAAAAAAAAAAAAAAAAAAAAAAAAAAAATAAAAATTGTAATTAGTTAGTCTCGTAAAAAAGATAGATAGATAGATAGATAGATAGATAGATAGATAGATAGATAGATAGATAGATAGATAGATAGATAGATAGATAGATAGATAGATAGATAGATAGATAGATAGATAGATAGATAGATAGATAGATAGATAATAAATAATAAATAGAGATAGATAATAAAATATAAAAAGTGTAAATAATTAAATAATAGATTTTTAAATAATTAATTTTTAAAAAAAGATAGATAATTTAGAAAAAAAAAATAAATAGATAAATAAAATTTAAAAATAAATAATATTAATAAATAGATTTAAAAAAGATAGATAAATAGATAAAATAGATAATAGATTGAAAATAGATGATAGATAGATAGATAAATAGATAGATAAATAGATAGATAGATAGATAGATAATAGATATATAGATAAAATAAAATAATATTTTAAGATAGATAGATAAAAAAAAACTAAATAAATAAATATATAAAAAAAAAAATAATAGGTAAATAAATATAGATAGATAGAATT
>JAMPIV010009079.1:20000-27500 GCA_024509875.1 Oreohelix idahoensis
GTGTGAATAGATAGATAGATAGATAGATAGATATATAGAAAGATAGATAGATAGATAGATAGATAGATAGATAGATAGATAGATAGATAGATAGATAGATAGATAGATAGATAGATAGATAGATAGATAGATAGATAGATAGATAGATAGATAGATAGATAGATAGATAGATAGATAGATAGATAGATAGATAGATAGATAGATAGATAGATAGATAGATAATAAATAGATATAGAAAGAAAAAAGATAGATAGGTAAGTAAGAAAATTAGAAAGGTAAGGTTTAAAACAAGATAGAAGTTAATATAGTAAAAAAAGATTTTATAAGGAAAATTTTTTAAAAAGAAGATTAGGTGGTAAGGTAAGGTAGTGTTGTTTGTTTTACAAGATTGAGGCAATATTTGCTATTGGTTTTTTAATGATTTTTTTTGTTATAAAATAATTTTTTAAAATAAAATAAAAAAAAAAAAAAAAAAAATTTAAAAAATAGTAAAAAAAAAAGAATTGTTGAAATAGATAGATAAATAGATATTTAGATAAAAAGATAGATAGATAGATAGAATAGAGTTAGATAGATAGATAGATAGATAGATAGATAGATAGATAGATAGATAGATAGATAGATAGATAGATAGATAGATAGATAGATAGATAGATAGATAGATAGATAGATAGATAGATAGATAGATAGATAGATAGATAAATAATATAAATATAAAATAAATAGATATAAATAATATTAGATAGATAGGTAGGTAGGTAAGTAGAAAGGTAGGTTTTACAAGATTGAGGTGTCGGTAAGGATTGTTTTACAAGATTGTGGTTTCGGTAAGGTTTGTTTTCCAAGATTGAGGCAATATTTGCTATTGGAATTTTTGAAGTTTTTTGTGTTTAATATTATGATTAGAAAATAATGGAAAAATAAAAAAAAAAAAAAAATTATTTGCTCTCTTAATTGTAGATTGATCTATAAAATAGATAAGATAGATAGATAGATAGATAGATAGATAGATAGATAGATAGGCAGATAGATAGATAGATAGATAGATAGATAGATAGATAGATAGATAGATAGATAGATAGATAGATAGATAGATAGATATATAAAAAATAGATAAGTTTTTAGATGATAGATAATAGCAGTTAGATAGTATAGATAGATAAAATAGATAGAGTAGATTAGATAGATAGATAGATAGATAATAAAATAGGATAGAATGTGATTAATAGATTTTTTTATGATAGATAGATCAAAGGATATTGTATTAAAATAAAAATAGATAAGTTAGATAATTATTAAATTAGGTAATATTTAATAATATTGTTTATATTATTGTATTTAAATAGATTTATGGTATTAGATTGAAAGATACTTAAAAAAAAAAAAAAAATTTACTCTCGTATCGGTCAGTCTGTTGATAGATAAATAGAGATAGATAAATAAATAAATAGATAGATAGATAGATAAATAGATAGATAGATAGATAGATAGATAGATAGATAGATAGATAGATAGATAGATAGATAGATAGATAGATAGATAGATAGATAGATAGATAGATAGATAGATAGATAGATAGATAGATAGATAGATAGATAGATAGATAGATAGATAAATATATAAATAGATAAAAAGATAGATAGGTAGGTAGGTAAGTAGAAAGGTAGGTTTTACAAGATTGAGGTGTCGGTAAGGATTGTTTTACAAGATTGTGGTTTGTGGTAAGTGTATTGATGGTTTAATTACAATTTGTAAAATTTTAAATTGATGCTGAATTGTATATTTTTTTATTGAGGGGTAAAACGGTATAATAAAACATAAAAAAAAAAAAAAAAATAGAAATGGAATTAAAAAAATTTAAAAAAAAGTTAAGATAAAATAGCTTTAAATGTGGTTTTTTTGATTTATATTTTAAAAAAAAAAGATTTTTATCGTTTTTATAGAAAAATAAATGGATTTAAAAAAAAAAAAAAAAAGGATAGATAGATAGATAGATAGATAGATAGATAGATAGATAGATAGATAGATAGATAGATAGATAGATAGATAGATAGATAGATAGATAGATAGATAGATAGATAGATAGATAGATAGATAGATAGATAGATAGATAGATAGATAGATAGATAGATAGATAGATAGTTATATAGATAGATAGATAGATAAATAGGTAGTTATAATAATAAATAAATAGATTATAATATAGATATGAGAAGATAGTAGATAGTAGGTAGGTAAGGGTAGGTTTTACAAGAAAAAGTTTGTAAGGATTGTTTTAGATTGTGGTTTCGGTAATAGGTTATTTAGGATATAAGATTGATGGTTTCGGTAAGGATTTTTTTAAATTTTGAAAAGATTAGGTATGTAAAAAATTTTTTTTGTATAAATGGAAAAAAGTTTAATAAAAGTATTTTGTAATAGAGTTTTATTTAAAAAAAAAATAAAATTTAAAAATAAAATAATAGATAATGTAAATAGAATATAGATAGATAGATAGATAGATAGATAGATAGATAGATAGATAGATAGATAGATAGATAGATAGATAGATAGATAGATAGATAGATAGATAGTTAGATTGATAGATAGATAAATAGATAAATAGATAGATAGATAGATAGATAGATAGATAGATAGATAGATAGATAGATAGATAGATAGATAGATAGATAGATAGATAGATAGATAGATAGGTAAGTAGAAAGGTAGGTTTTACAAGATTGTGGTTTCGGTAAGGATTGTTTTACAAGATTGTGGTTTCGGTAAGGTTTGTTTTACAAGATTGAGGCAATATTTGCTATTGGAATTTTGTAGTTATGTTATAAAATATGTGTGAAATGGAATAGATAGATAGATACATAGATAAATAGATAGATAAATAGATAGATAGATAGATAGATAGATAGATAGATAGATAGATAGATAGATAGATAGATAGATAGATAGATAGATAGATAGATAGATAGATAGATAGATAGATAGATAGATAGATAGATAGATAGATAGATAGATAGATAGATAGATAGATAGATAGATAGATAGATAGATAGATAGATAGATATAAAGATAAATAGATATTTTAAAATATATTTAAATAAAATATTATATAATAAAATAGAATAGGATTGATAATATATAGATACGGTAATAGGGGATTAGGTAAATAGATTTTTTAGATTAAAGGTGTCGGTAATTTTTTAATAAAAGTAATATAAGGATTGAAGAAATAAAATAGGATTAGGGAAAGGTTTTAATATTTTGGAATTTTGTAGTTTTATTATAAAATATGTGTGAAATGGACTTAAATAAAAAAAAAATAACTCTCGTATCGGTCAGTCTGTTGATAGATAGATAGATAGATAGATAGATAGATAGATAGATAGATAGATAGATAGATAGATAGATAGATAGATAGATAGATAGATAGATAGATAGATAGATAGATAGATAGATAGATAGATAGATAGATAGATAGATAGATAGATAGATAGATAGATAGATAGATAGATAGATAGATAGATAGATAGATAGATAGATAGATAGATAGATAGATAGATAGATAGATAGATAGATAGATAGATAGATAGATAGATAGATAGATAAGTAGGTAAGTAGAAAGGTAGGTTTTACAAGATTGAGGTGTCGGTAAGGATTGTTTTACAAGATTGTGGTTTCGGTAATTTGATTTTTATTGATAAATAGGCAATAGGATTGCTAAAATGGTATTGGAATTTAGTTTTATAGTTAAAAAAAATGTGAAAGAAATGGAAAAAAGAAAAAAAAAAAAATTAATTACGTATTATTCATATAGATAATATAGTAGATAGATAGATAGATATATATATAGATAGATAGATAGATAGATAGATAGATAGATAGATAGATAGATAGATAGATAGTTAGATAGATGGATAGATAGATAGATAGATAGATAGATAGATAGATAGATAGATAGATAGATAGATAGATAGATAGATAGATAGATAGATAGATAGATAGATAGATAGATAGATAGATAGATAGATAGATAGATAGATAGATAGATAGATAGATAGATAATTGAGGTGTCGGTAAGGATTGTTTTACAAGATTGTGGTTTCGGTAAGGTTTGTTTTACAAGATTGAGGCAATATTTGCTATTGGAATTTTGTAGTTATGTTATATAATATGTGTGAAATGGACTTAAAAAAAAAAATACTCTCGTATCGGTCAGTAGGTAGATAGATAGATAGATAGATAGATAGATAGATAGATAGATAGATAGATAGATAGATAGATAGATAGATAGATAGATAGATAGATAGATAGATAGATAGATAGATAGATAGATAGATAGATAGATAGATAGATAGATAGATAGATAGATAGATAGATAGATAGATAGATAGATAGATAGATAGATAGATAGATAGAAATATAGATAGATAGATAGATAGATAGATAGATAGATAGATAGATAGATAGATAGATAGATAGATAGATAGATAGATAAAAAGATAGATAGGTAGGTAGGTAAGTAGAAAGGTAGGTTTTACAATATTGAGGTGTCGGTAAGGATTGTTTTACAAGATTGTGGTTTCGGTAAGGTTTGTTTTACAAGATTGAGGCAATATTTGCTATTGGAATTTTGTAGTTATGTTATAAAATATGTGTGAAATGGACTTTTAAAAAAAAAAAAAAAAAATTTACTCTCGTATCGGTCAGTCTCTTGATAGATAGATAGATAGATAGATAGATAGATAGATAGATAGATAGATAGATAGATAGATAGATAGATAGATAGATAGATAGATAGATAAATAATAGATAGATAGATAGATAGATAAAAATATAAATAGATAAATAGATAATAGTAGGTAGTAAATAGATAATAGATTTTTTTAGATAAAAGATTGAAATCGAAAGATTGTTTTACAAGATTAGTTTAGTATAGTTAGTTTTACAAGATTTTATAATAGATAGATATTTAGATAGTTAGAGATAGATATATGGAGGCTTTTTATAAATATAGATAAATTTAATAGATAAAAAAAATAATAGATAATAAAATATTGATAGTTTGTAGATAGATAGATAGATAGATAGATAGATAGATAGATAGATAGATAGATAGATAGATAGATAGATAGATAGATAGATAGATAGATAGATAGATAGATAGATAGATAGGTAGATAGATAGATAGATACATAGATAAACAGATATATAAATAATTAAATAGATAGGTAGATAGATAGATAGATAAATAGATAAAAAGATAGATAGGTAGGTAGGTAAGTAGAAAGGTAGGTTTTACAAGATTGAGGTGTCGGTAAGGATTGTTTAACAAGATTGTGGTTTCGGTAAGGTTTGTTTTACAAGATTGAGGCAATATTTGCTATTGGAATTTTGTAGTTATGTTATAAAATATGTGTGAAATGGACTTTAAAAAAAAAAAAAAAAAATTTAGTCTCGTATCGGTCAGTCTGTTGATAGATAGATAGATAGATAGATAGATAGATAGATAGATAGATAGATAGATAGATAGATAGATAGATAGATAGATAGATAGATAGATAGATAGATAGATAGATAGATAGATAGATAGATAGATAGATAGATAGATAGATAGATAGATAGATAGATTAGATAGATAGATAGATAGATAGATAGATAGATAGATAGATAGATAGATAGATAGATAGATAGATAGATAGATAGATAGATAGATAGATAGATAGATAGATAGATAGATATATATAGATAAAAAGATAGATAGGTAGGTAGGTAAGTAGAAAGGTAGGTTTTACAAGATTGAGGTGTCGGTAAGGATTGTTTTACAAGATTGTGGTTTCGGTAAGGTTTGTTTTACAACATTGAGGCAATATTTGCTATTGGAATTTTGTAGTTATGTTATAAAATATGTGTGAAATGGACTTTAAAAAAAAAAAGTTACTCTCGTATCGGTCAGTCTGTTGATAGATAGATAGATAGATAGATAGATAGATAGATAGATAGATAGATAGATAGATAGATAGATAGATAGATAGATAGATAGATAGATAGATAGATAGATAGATAGATAGATAGATAGATAGATAGATAGATAGATAGATAGATAGATAGATAGATAGATAGATAGATAGATTAGAAAAATAGATAGATAAATAGATAGATAGATAGATAGATAGATAGATAGATAAAAAGATTGTCGGTAAGTAGGTATTGGTATTAAAGGTAGGTTTTAGATTATAAAATTCGGTAAGATTGATTTTTTTAGTTTTATATTTTAAAGATTATTTAAAATTAAGGTAAGTTTTGTTTTAAAAGATTGAGGAAATATTTGCTATTGGAATTTTGTAGTTATGTTATAAAATATGTGTGAAATTAAAAAAAAAAAAAAAAAAAAAAAAAAAAAAATTTACTCTCGTATCGGTCAGTCTGTTGATAGATAGATAGATAGATAGATAGATAGATAGATAGATATAAAGATAGATAGATAGATAGATAGATAGATAGATAGATAGATAGATAGATAGATAGATAGATAGATAGATAGATAGATAGATAGATAGATAGATAGATAGATAGATAGATAGATAGATAGATAGATAGATAGATAGATAGATAGATAGATAGATAGATAGATAGATAGATAGATAGATAGATAGATAGATAGATAGATAGATAGATAGATAGATAGATAGATAGATAGATAGATAAATGTATAGATAGATAGATAGATAGGTAGATAGATAGATAGATACATAGATAGATAGATAGATAGATAGATAGATAGAAAATAATAAAAAAATAAAATATTAAGATAAATAATAAAAAAAAAATAATAGTAGGTAAAAAAGAAAGGATTTAATTTTTAAAGATTGAAAATATCGGTAAAAAAATTGTTAAAAAGTTTGTATTGTTTTTTCGGTTTAAGGTTTGGTTTTTTAAAGATTTGATAAAAATATTTGCTATTGGAATTTTTGTATAATGTTATAAAAAAAAAAAAAATGGAAAAAAAAAAAAAAAAAAAAAAAATTTATATCGCATCGGTCAGTAAGATAATAAATAGATAGATAGATAGATAGATAGATAGATAGATAGATAGATAGATAGAAAGATAGAAAGATAGATAGATAGATAGATAGATAGATAGATAGATAGATAGATAGATAGATAGATAGATAGATAAATAGATAAATAAATAGATAAATAGATAAATAGATAAATAGATAATAGATAGATAGAAAAAGATAGAAAAAAGAAAAAGGTAATAGTAATAATTAAATATTTAAAAGAAAGTGTCGGTAAGGATTGTTTTACAAGATTGTGGTTTCGGTAAGGTTTGTTTTAGAAGATTGAGGCAATATTTGCTATTGTAATATTGTATTTATATTTTATAATATGTTTGAAATGGACTTTAATAAAAAAAAAATAAAAAAAAAAAAAAAAAAAAAAATAGGAGAAAAAATAAGTCTGTTGATAGTTAGATAGATATTAATAGTTTTAGATAATAAT
>JAMPIV010009079.1:45000-55036 GCA_024509875.1 Oreohelix idahoensis
ATAGATAGATAGATAGATAGATAGATAGATAGATAAATAGATAAAAAGATAGATAGGTAGGTAGGTAAGTAGAAAGGTAGGTTTTACAAGATTGAGGTGTCGGTAAGGATTGTTTTACAAGATTGTGGTTTCGGTAAGGTTTGTTTTACAAGATTGAGGCAATATTTGCTATTGGAATTTTGTAGTTATGTTATAAAATATGTGTGAAATGGACTTTAAAAAAAAAAAAATTCACTCTCGTATCGGTCAATCTGTTGATAGATAGCAATATTTGCTATTGTAATATTGTATTTATATTTTTTATAAAAGCTTCAAAAGGAACGTCCAGATGAGCGGTGGTGTATCGCGTTAAAGGTGCCGAGTTCGATTCTCGGTATCGACAAGCTCCAGTCTACCCAGATGTCCTGAAAAGGACGTTGGTACCCAGATGTAAATTGGTACCTGACTTTGCTCTTTAGTTAGGGAAAGAAAAGGCAGCTAGGAAGGAAACTGGTCACCACACCTCTCGATGCTGGACTTAGAATAGTGAAGTCTCTAACACTTTACTCCCCTTAGGCAGTATCTGTTATGCGACTACCTTTAGCTTTTAGCTTCACAAGGAAACGAAGATGGGACACAGACAGAGTAGAAGTCTTGTGTCTTGTAAGACGGCAATGACAGGTGAAGTGACTTAGAAAAGCTTCGGTTTAAAGTGATAGAAGGAATAATAGTATGATAAGGGGATGAGGACAGCTGAAGAGTAAGGATGGCGAAACAGACTGACTGACAGACAGATTGGTTGACAGACAGGTAGGTAGGTAGGTAGATAGATAGGTAGGTAGGTAGGTTGGTAGACAGGTAGGTAGGTAGACAGTCATACAGACAGACAGACAGCCAGAAAGATAGATAGATAGATAGTTAATAGATAGATAGATAGATAGATAGATAGATAGATAGATAGATAGATAGATAGATAGATAGATAGATAGATAGATAGATAGATAGATAGATAGATAGATAGATAGATAGATAGATAGATAGATAGATAGATAGATGGATGGATGGATGGATGATTGTGTCACAGAATGGCCTCGAAACTTTTCATTTCTAGTGCCATCCCATAATTCATTTTGTGCTCTTCACGTTCTATTTTCCTACCTCGGACAATATTTGGTATTTTTGAGTCATTGTTTACGCTTCCCCCTGTAATAATTCGTCATGCCTGTTTACCTGATCATCCCGGCTGAGGTATTGAACAGGTGGCGCAATATTGACCAACATTCATGTTGGTAAACGTCTCGTGTACCAAACATAAGCGCGCCGGATTAATACGTTGATCGCCTTGCGAGTTGCTTATCGCTGATTTGGCTATTGTGATTTCCTAGAGAACACAACCCTGATGGTCACACGATGAATATTTGTTTGCACAGCTACAGGGCAGTAGATTATACCAGTAGTGACATATTGTAGACGCACATGAAAGACGGAATATTATAATAGCTTTTGGGAAGATATGATCAGTAATAAAGGCAGAAAGTTGTGAGTTGTAAATCACACTACCTTATATGGAGAGTGATTGCTTGAATTTCACAAACGTATGAGTCACACAGAAAATTCCACGAGGAAAGTTATAACACGCTTGATTGAATATAATTGGCTGGGCAATCCTAGATGTTATAAACAACACTTATGATTGGGGTCTGGTCAGATTGTAACAACCACGTGCGTGGAACGAAAGTTGCAATATAATCTGACACTTTCGCCGCTTTAGAGGACTGTGAAATTTACCTCGTCAAGAAGACAGCCAGCTAGATAGAGTAAACCTACATTAACACGGAAAGCCGGAATCCTAGGAATCTGAACACAATGTCAGAGTGGGAGCCTAGCTACCATATCCCAGACTGCTTGTAAAAGGCATCTTAAGTTGCCTTAACTATTTCTCTGAGCCAGGGGTCAGTATTCCTACAGAGATTTTAGGTCGGTCGTCCCAGCTGAGGCTGCTATCTCTGGAACAAAGTGTGTGATACAAGTGGCCTGCTGTCAACGCCAGACACCATCATCAGACGGGTCTTTATGACACTGGACCAGCTTCGTGATTAGTCCCTGATATTTCTTGGAACGTGTCACAACCTACAGACTTGAATAGTGACGTGAGTGAACCAGTCAATAACCTGCAAAGAACCAAACATCGGCTGGAGCAGAAACAAACAAACTTACAAAGCTGCCACGTGAACTTTCAAACAATTCTCTCAATATCCATAATATCATCCTGTGATGATTGCCTTTTTTAAAAGAAATTATTCATTTTACACTGTTAAATATAATTGATTACTAAATTTGTTATTTGTATATATGCAAATTTACAGTTGATTTAATTTTTTTTAAGTGTTCTGCACCCTTATATCTCAGTCACCTTAAATACACTTAAAACAGAGCTATTAAATTAAGATTTCACTGCATTAAATCAGTTGGGGGATGGAACGAGCTAAATCATGCAATATTTCTCTTCACAAAAGTTGTCGGGCAGATAATACTCGTAAGATAACTGTGCTAAGACCCATTCAGCATTGTTCTTGATTTCTGAATATCTTGTGAAAACTCCCTCAAGGTAAAAGTATCATCATACTTCTATTTGCATCTCTGCCAAGAGTAATCTTGTGCGAAGGTAGATACCCTTGAAGACCCACATTGTTTGCTCTAGGTTTTGGCCATTGCTGGATCATCACTACAGAGCAAAGAGGAGGCAACCGTGACAATTGGTGTCCCGTCCGCGATAATAGAACCTGTATAGTTAATCCCCTAGACTTGACTGACATAAATTTCAGATTTACTGACAGAATATTGTCAGAGTGTATGTTTTGATAAAATTGAGCATATTAAAAAAAAAAAAAAATTCACATTTCACATAGGGCTGTGTGACATATTATGAAAATAGCTTTCATCTATCTACTTCTTTATCTACATTTTTCTTTTACCTAGCTTTCACCTACGCCTGTTGGTTAACATAAAACCATTCCTATACTCAGAGATCGGTCTCTTTTTCTATTTAGCACGCATTTTATTGCGTTTCGCTATTTTCTTTGGTGTAGGTTCTCGAGCAGACCTATTAGATACGTTGAGCTGTAATTATTAACGCCAGCGATTGAAAATCGTGGATAGGATCAGACGGCGATCAAACAGCAGGTTATTTGGAACCAAGGTGAGGCAAATTTCGATTACCTCCCTTGTAATCCGTTCGCTAGAAATGTAATTAAACACGGCGAATAGCCAGATCAAAGGACGGGCTTAGCTCGATTCGTTCAATGACCACGTCCGCAAGCGGTAAACAATGTGATTTTACGATCGAAGAAATCTCGCACGGTCTGGTCAAACACGTTACGCCTGATCTAAAGAGAGTGCAACGGTAAAGGGTGTAGATTTCTTATCCTCTAGAATTTGAGCAGAGATTTCCCCGTAGGTGCTAAATCTGGCAGAGAGTCTGGTTTTCGGTGAATAGTGGCCATTGCCTTTGATTTCAGATATATATATATATATATATATACTGCTCAAAAAAAGTTAAAGGCCACTTTCAATTTTTAGGTCATTTCAACTAAGCTGTTTATTTTAAACCTGAACACTCAGTCAAAAAAGTTTTGCTGCATTTTGTTGCATGCTTAAACAATGTTTGTTAATCTGACAATAAATTAAATCTGTGTTACGTTGTGTACCTCCAAGGTCAATCAAATGCACGTGGTGGAAAGGGAAATAATGCATGTTTGAAAATGCTTCCTATGGCAAAGCCTGTTGATAACATTGCTGAAATTTGCTTTTCACGTGCAAGTCATGACTATAGTGAACACATGTCACCTACTTTTGGGAAGGAACGGGCAATGGAATGTTTGTTATATTTACCATTTTAGCAATGGCTCAGCGTGTCTTGCCGTCTTGTGGTAGACCTTGGACGTCCTGACCTGCGTTGTTCTGCGACACTGCCGGTTGCATTATAACGATCACGCAGAGTTTGTATGACAGAGTGGGCAACTCCTAATCTCCTAGCAACTTCTCGCAGCCCTACATCATCCGGCAGCCATGCCATCGCTCTCCATCTGTCAACATTGGTCAAGCGTCTTAGCTGAGCCATACAAGTGATTCTAGAAATCGAGCTAGATGTCTTCTGAATCTGTGGCGGTACTGGATAAATTTAGTTAGAATGCTGGGGTAGATATATATATATATACCCCAGCATTCTAACTAAATTTATCCAGTACCACCACAGATTCAGAAGACATCTAGCTCGATTTCTAGAATCACTTGTATTAGTGAAGTTTCTTAGTTTGTCGTTGGAGATAGTCTTAATATTTCTGTGTTTGAGGTAATTATACTATACTAGTAGTTTTGATTGATTTAAGTGGTAAAATCGTCGATTATATTTCACTAGATTTTCTGTGCAGAGTGATTTACTAGATAAATCGTCATAAATATTTCTCTAGGTTTTACTGTGTTACATTGGCTAGCAGAATAATAATCTTTTCTAGCTAACTATTCCAGCGATAAAATAAATTTAATTAACTGCTAGTAACCAGTCATAGAATATTTTAACCAACTAATAAAGGCAATGTTCATCATGAGTATTGACGAAATATGTATTTATTTCCAATTCATGATGATTAAGTTTTTTTTAATGACTAGAATTTATTTCTCGCTAGGTTTAAACGATGAGGCAAGCTCTAAGCTTGTAGTTTCAATTTAAGTTATATAACCGAAGTAAATAAATATATTCTATTTTTACGCGGGTTAAGGATAGGATTGTGAATACTATATTATGGTTAAGTATTTGTATTTTTTTTTCTCCTTTACACAGTATTGAGTCAAACCCTAAACCTTACCAGCGGCTTCCATGTAAATCTGAGAGTAACCATACGAAAGAACAATTTAATTAGTTTCTGGGTTTCTTCAAGGTAAAAACTGTCTGAGGTTGTATTTTACACCCAGAAGAAGACAGAATACCACCCAAAGAACATTAAGAGTGACTTTGTAACTGCGCATATAGATCCAGATTTCTTTGCAAATTTCATTTACAGTCAGCCCGTTTCGGTGACTTAACAAACATTAACATCTCCCGACGTTTGACCAGTTGTGGTGTGACCAAGAATTTTATACTGAGAGAAGTTACCAACCTGACATTTCCTATGTACTGGAGACCTCAAGCTATTGACACTGTCAGCGCTGTTAAATTTCTTACCTGGACAAATTTAATGTGACATAACCATTTAATCCTAAATAAAACATAACAAAGGAAACGCTCCCTGGAAAATTGAAATTAACCTGTCTTTGAGGAGCTGGGGTTCCCTTTGCCAAAATATAACACTGGATTGGGTGTGTGTGTATGTGTCCTAAAGATTGTTCCAGAAGATACAACACAAGTATTTAGGTAAGAAAGAATGTTCGTTGCCACAGTCGTCTGAGAAGAGAGAAAGGATAAACGAATAATTCTCATATATGTATATATATATATATATATATATATATATATATATATATATATATATATATATATATATATATATATATATATATATATATATATATATATATATATATATATATATATATATATATATATATATATATATATATATATATATATATATATATATATATATATATATATATATATATATATATATATATATATATATATATATATATATATATATATATATATATATATATATATATATATATATATATCTTGTAGAATCCATGTACTCATTTTGTGTATTTTTTATGCAAGTTTTTTTTTTTTTTGCTAATGATGTCCTTTTTCAGATGAGATTAACGTATAACTCTGGTCTTTACGGTACAGGGGAATATTAGACCATAGCGTATAAATCTTTGACTCTTTGGGGTTAATAACTTTCGTATAACGGGATATTGACTCAACAGAGGGAGGGAGGATTACACCAATGAGTCTAACTCTTTAATTAATTCATTGACTTATGTTTATTCGTATTTGATTTGATATTCACAATATTGCTGTTAGGGGTGTTGGGAAGTCAGGTATTGGTAGTACCTCTGGTGAAGGAGCTGTCATGCCCTTTTTAGGGCAGCTCAGCCACCTTTGGTCCAAACCTGGCATCCAGCTCTCACCTGTGGCTCCTCGTAGCTGTCAGCATGCGACAGCGGCCACCCCCAGACAACGGCTTTGACAGGCCAGCTAAACTAGGTGAGGGGGATTATAAACCTTCGGTGAGTTAGGGTCTGCCTACCCATGCATGCGAATGATTAGAAACCTTGGTTCAACGGGCATGACGGCGATTACCAGCAACGCGCTGTGGAGCGTAAGGAGCACGGCGAGGCGAGGCACGTAGAAAGCCCTGGTCATCCACTGCACCTGACTTCATCTCCAGTCGTCTTGACTTGTCTTGCCACTGGATTGAGATGGACCCAGGCGAGAGAGTGAGGTCGACGAATTGCGCAACTCTTCCTCACTTTAATCCAAATCACCGCGCAAGTCACTCTTTCATCCATTCATCCATTCATCCATCCACTCACAACAAGTCCTGTGGCGATGGGCGAGCGGCGAAGCGGCAGGCGTGGGTACGCTGGCAGTCGTAGTCGCAGACCTACACACAGGCGGCTCAGGCCATATGGTCGTCTTCCACTGATCGGAGCAGCAGTGGGATTCGGCAGCCCCCTGAGTGTCTGAGCAGCCCTCTTTAGGAAAGCACTGCTCACTTCCATGGCATGAGGAAGGGGCTAGAAAAGGTGCCCTAAACATTGCCTGCTTCACCATTACCTAACCAGCTTACCGCGGTTGGTGGGTACCCTACTTCGGCGGTCGACATATAAGAAAAAGAAAGGACAGATTTTTCCCCTTCATTCTAGGCGCATGGAATGTGCGCACTTTACTTGACAAAGACTTTAACGCAAACAGACCTGAGAGACGAACTGCCCTGATTGGGAGAGAACTAGCCAGGTACAACATTGACATAGCAGCACTGAGTGAAACTCGACTTGCAGGCGAGGGCCAACTTTGCGAAAAGGGTGCAGGTTATACATTCTTTTGGAGCGGAAGAGGAACTGAAGAAAGACGAGAAGCAGGGGTTGGATTTGCAATCAAAACAGCAATTGTCAGCAAGTTAGCGGGGCCCCCAAAGGGAATAAATGACCGACTCATGACGGTCAAGATCCCTCTGTTCTATGGAAGAAAACATGCTACCATCATTAGCGCATATGCACCAACTATGACAAACCAGGATGATGTCAAGGATAAGTTTTACGAAGAACTACATGCAGTCATTGCATCAGTTCCTAAAGCAGATAAGCTCATCATTCTTGGTGACTTTAATGCAAGAGTAGGCTCAGATAACATCTCCTGGAATGGCACTATTGGTAGGTACGGCGTGGGTCGCTGTAAGAGTAATGGACTTCGTCTCCTCCAGACTTGCGCAGAACATGACCTCCTTGTCACCAACACCATTTTTCGACTTCCTACCCGCAACAGGACCTCCTGGATGCACCCTCGCTCAAAGCATTGGCACCTAATTGACTATGTAATTGTTAGGAAGAAGGACAGGCAAGATGTCCGGGTGACCAAGTCCATGTGTGGTGCCGAATGCTGGACTGATCATCGCCTCATTGTATCTAAACTTAAAATTCGTATCCAACCAGCCAGGCGCCCTCAGGGGAAGAAAACTCAAAAGAGGCTGGATGTCACCAAACTAAAGAAGACAAAAATCAAACAGTCATTTACTGACACCTTAGAAGACCGTCTCAAATCTATCTCGCTAGACGGCCAAAGTGTGGAAACAAATTGGGCAGCCCTAAGTGAGCAGATCTACAACACTGCTACAGAGGTCCTGGGTCCTTCCATCAAGAAACAAAATGACTGGTTTGATGAGAACTCAGATGATATAAAGCAGATGTTGGCTGAGAAACACCATCTCCATAAAGCATATTTAAATGATCCAAAATCTACATCCAAGAAAGACGCTTTCAACAACATGCGTAGAATCGTCCAACATAAACTACGCCAGATGCGGGATTCATGGCTGAGTAATAATGCAGATGAGATCCAAGGCTTTGCTGACAGCCATGACTTGAAAAACTTTTACCTTGCACTCAAAGCGGTCTATGGTCCAACATCATCAGGATCATTTCCCCTCCTTAATGCAGATGGAAAAACACTAATTACAGACAAGGAAAAAATTCTCCAACGCTGGGCTGAACATTTTAATAATATCTTGAACCAGCCATCATCTATTAACGACGAAGCCATCATCCGCCTGCCCCAAATTCCTATAAATGAAGCATTAGATTATGTACCAACTCTGGAGGAAACTAAAAAAGCGATTCGTCAACTGTCTAGTGGAAAGGCCCCTGGCTCCGATTCAATTCCTGTTGAGGTTTATAAAGATGGCGGTGCAGTTCTGATAGAGAAACTTCATATGATCTTCCAGCAAATGTGGCAGAGTGAAACCATCCCACACGATCTCAAGGATGCGTCAATTATACATCTATATAAACGTAAAGGTAATCGCCAAGACTGCAACAATCATCGAGGCATCTCTCTTTTATCAATCGCTGGGAAGATATTCGCCAGAATCCTTTTGAATCGCCTTACGGCTCATCTTGACAAAGGTCTTTTACCTGAAAGTCAGTGTGGATTCCGGAAAGAACGTGGAACCACAGATATGGTGTTCGCTGCAAGACAGCTACAAGAAAAATGCCAAGAACAGTACTGTGACCTGTACACAGCTTTCATCGACTTGACAAAGGCGTTCGACACGGTCAGTAGAGAGGGTCTATGGAAGATCATGGCAAAATACGGCTGCCCAAAGAAATTTATCACAATAGTGCAGCAACTGCATGATGGAATGCAGGCTAGAGTTCAAGAAAACGGTGAGCTATCAGAGCCTTTCCCCGTCTCAAATGGAGTTAAACAAGGGTGCGTACTTGCACCGACTCTGTTCATTATCATGTTTTCTGCTATGCTGACTGATGCTTTTAGAGACGGGGACACAGGAATCGACATTTGTTATCGTATTGATGGAAAATTGTTTAACCTTAGGAGGCTTCAAGCAAAAACCAAGGTCAAATCACACACCATCAGAGATCTGTTTGCTGATGATTGTGCCCTCAATGCTGGCTCAGAGGCTGATCTGCAGCATAGTGTGGATAGATTCTCCGAAGCCTGCGCCAACTTTGGGCTTACCATCAACACGAAGAAAACAGAAATCATGTACCAACCAGCTCCTGGCACAGTTTATACTGAGCCAGTCATCAAGGTTAATGGTGAGAAACTGAATGTTGTGAACAGATTCACATACCTTGGTAGCACACTATCCCAGAACATTGTCATTGATGATGAGGTGAACACCAGGATCTCCAAAGCCAGCAGCACATTTGGCAGACTATACACCAACGTTTGGCATCGAAGTGGCATTAGTCTACAGACAAAGCTGAAGGTGTACAGAGCTGCGGTGCTTCCAGTGCTGCTATATGCATGTGAAACATGGACTGTATACAGGCGCCACGTAAAGAAGCTAAAAACCACTTCCATACAGTCTGTCTCAGGAAGATAATGAACATCAAATGGCAAGACAAGATCCCGGATACCGCCGTTCTTGACAGAGCTGGTATCCCTAGTATTGATACTATTCTGATGCAGTCACAAATTCGCTGGGCAGGTCATGTAGTCCGCATGCCAGACCATCGACTGCCAAAGATACTCTTTTATGGTGAGATGCAGAAGGGTAAACGCTCCCATGGTGGCCAAAAGAAGCGCTTCAAAGACACACGTTAAAGACGTCATTGAAAACCTTTGACATAAAACCCAGACACATGGGAAGCTGCTGCGCAAGACCGAACTGCTTGGCGCACATCTCTTCGTAAAGGTGCAGGAGCATGCGAACTAACATAATTCTTAAAACTAAATGGTAGGTGAACATTGTGGTCCTTCAATCAGCGCCGGATGGAGGGCGGAACATACCAAGCCATAGTCAGGTGTGTAATCATGGATTACTTTACGTTGACATAAGGCGTACGACAAGAGTTACGCTCAGAACAGAGTTAT
>JAMPIV010009080.1:2500-25000 GCA_024509875.1 Oreohelix idahoensis
GGGGGGGGGGGGGGGGGGGGGGGGGGGGGGGGGGGGGGGGGGGGGGGGGGGGGGGGGGGGGGGGGGGGGGGGGGGGGGGGGGGGGGGGGGGGGGGGGGGGGGGGGGGGGGGGGGGGGGGGGGGGGGGGGGGGGGGGGGGGGGGGGGGGGGGGGGGGGGGGGGGGGGGGGGGGGGGGGGGGGGGGGGGGGGGGGGGGGGGGGGGGGGGGGGGGGGGGGGGGGGGGGGGGGGGGGGGGGGGGGGGGGGGGGGGGGGGGGGGGGGGGGGGGGGGGGGGGGGGGGGGGGGGGGGGGGGGGGGGGGGGGGGGGGGGGGGGGGGGGGGGGGGGGGGGGGGGGGGGGGGGGGGGGGGGGGGGGGGGGGGGGGGGGGGGGGGGGGGGGGGGGGGTGGGGGGGGGGGGGGGGGGGGGGGGGGGGGGGGGGGGGGGGGGGGGGGGGGGGGGGGGGGGGGGGGGGGGGGGGGGGGGGGGGGGGGGGGGGGGGGGGGGGGGGGGGGGGGGGGGGGGGGGGGGGGGGGGGGGGGGGGGGGGGGGGGGGGGGGGGGGGGGGGGGGGGGGGGGGGGGGGGGGGGGGGGGGGGGGGGGGGGGGGGGGGGGGGGGGGGGGGGGGGGGGGGGGGGGGGGGGGGGGGGGGGGGGGGGGGGGGGGGGGGGGGGGGGGGGGGGGGGGGGGGGGGGGGGGGGGGGGGGGGGGGGGGGGGGGGGGGGGGGGGGGGGGGGGGGGGGGGGGGGGGGGGGGGGGGGGGGGGGGGGGGGGGGGGGGGGGGGGGGGGGGGGGGGGGGGGGGGGGGGGGGGGGGGGGGGGGGGGGGGGGGGGGGGGGGGGGGGGGGGGGGGGGGGGGGGGGGGGGGGGGGGGGGGGGGGGGGGGGGGGGGGGGGGGGGGGGGGGGGGGGGGGGGGGGGGGGGGGGGGGGGGGGGGGGGGGGGGGGGGGGGGGGGGGGGGGGGGGGGGGGGGGGGGGGGGGGGGGGGGGGGGGGGGGGGGGGGGGGGGGGGGGGGGGGGGGGGGGGGGGGGGGGGGGGGGGGGGGGGGGGGGGGGGGGGGGGGGGGGGGGGGGGGGGGGGGGGGGGGGGGGGGGGGGGGGGGGGGGGGGGGGGGGGGGGGGGGGGGGGGGGGGGGGGGGGGGGGGGGGGGGGGGGGGGGGGGGGGGGGGGGGGGGGGGGGGGGGGGGGGGGGGGGGGGGGGGGGGGGGGGGGGGGGGGGGGGGGGGGGGGGGGGGGGGGGGGGGGGGGGGGGGGGGGGGGGGGGGGGGGGGGGGGGGGGGGGGGGGGGGGGGGGGGGGGGGGGGGGGGGGGGGGGGGGGGGGGGGGGGGGGGGGGGGGGGGGGGGGGGGGGGGGGGGGGGGGGGGGGGGGGGGGGGGGGGGGGTGGGGGGGGGGGGGGGGGGGGGGGGGGGGGGGGGGGGGGGGGGGGGGGGGGGGGGGGGGGGGGGGGGGGGGGGGGGGGGGGGGGGGGGGGGGGGGGGGGGGGGGGGGGGGGGGGGGGGGGGGGGGGGGGGGGGGGGGGGGGGGGGGGGGGGGGGGGGGGGGGGGGGGGGGGGGGGGGGGGGGGGGGGGGGGGGGGGGGGGGGGGGGGGGGGGGGGGGGGGGGGGGGGGGGGGGGGGGGGGGGGGGGGGGGGGGGGGGGGGGGGGGGGGGGGGGGGGGGGGGGGGGGGGGGGGGGGGGGGGGGGGGGGGGGGGGGGGGGGGGGGGGGGGGGGGGGGGGGGGGGGGGGGGGGGGGGGGGGGGGGGGGGGGGGGGGGGGGGGGGGGGGGGGGGGGGGGGGGGGGGGGGGGGGGGGGGGGGGGGGGGGGGGGGGGGGGGGGGGGGGGGGGGGGGGGGGGGGGGGGGGGGGGGGGGGGGGGGGGGGGGGGGGGGGGGGGGGGGGGGGGGGGGGGGGGGGGGGGGGGGGGGGGGGGGGGGGGGGGGGGGGGGGGGGGGGGGGGGGGGGGGGGGGGGGGGGGGGGGGGGGGGGGGGGGGGGGGGGGGGGGGGGGGGGGGGGGGGGGGGGGGGGGGGGGGGGGGGGGGGGGGGGGGGGGGGGGGGGGGGGGGGGGGGGGGGGGGGGGGGGGGGGGGGGGGGGGGGGGGGGGGGGGGGGGGGGGGGGGGGGGGGGGGGGGGGGGGGGGGGGGGGGGGGGGGGGGGGGGGGGGGGGGGGGGGGGGGGGGGGGGGGGGGGGGGGGGGGGGGGGGGGGGGGGGGGGGGGGGGGGGGGGGGGGGGGGGGGGGGGGGGGGGGGGGGGGGGGGGGGGGGGGGGGGGGGGGGGGGGGGGGGGGGGGGGGGGGGGGGGGGGGGGGGGGGGGGGGGGGGGGGGGGGGGGGGGGGGGGGGGGGGGGGGGGGGGGGGGGGGGGGGGGGGGGGGGGGGGGGGGGGGGGGGGGGGGGGGGGGGGGGGGGGGGGGGGGGGGGGGGGGGGGGGGGGGGGGGGGGGGGGGGGGGGGGGGGGGGGGGGTGGGGGGGGGGGGGGGGGGGGGGGGGGGGGGGGGGGGGGGGGGGGGGGGGGGGGGGGGGGGGGGGGGGGGGGGGGGGGGGGGGGGGGGGGGGGGGGGGGGGGGGGGGGGGGGGGGGGGGGGGGGGGGGGGGGGGGGGGGGGGGGGGGGGGGGGGGGGGGGGGGGGGGGGGGGGGGGGGGGGGGGGGGGGGGGGGGGGGGGGGGGGGGGGGGGGGGGGGGGGGGGGGGGGGGGGGGGGGGGGGGGGGGGGGGGGGGGGGGGGGGGGGGGGGGGGGGGGGGGGGGGGGGGGGGGGGGGGGGGGGGGGGGGGGGGGGGGGGGGGGGGGGGGGGGGGGGGGGGGGGGGGGGGGGGGGGGGGGGGGGGGGGGGGGGGGGGGGGGGGGGGGGGGGGGGGGGGGGGGGGGGGGGGGGGGGGGGGGGGGGGGGGGGGGGGGGGGGGGGGGGGGGGGGGGGGGGGGGGGGGGGGGGGGGGGGGGGGGGGGGGGGGGGGGGGGGGGGGGGGGGGGGGGGGGGGGGGGGGGGGGGGGGGGGGGGGGGGGGGGGGGGGGGGGGGGGGGGGGGGGGGGGGGGGGGGGGGGGGGGGGGGGGGGGGGGGGGGGGGGGGGGGGGGGGGGGGGGGGGGGGGGGGGGGGGGGGGGGGGGGGGGGGGGGGGGGGGGGGGGGGGGGGGGGGGGGGGGGGGGGGGGGGGGGGGGGGGGGGGGGGGGGGGGGGGGGGGGGGGGGGGGGGGGGGGGGGGGGGGGGGGGGGGGGGGGGGGGGGGGGGGGGGGGGGGGGGGGGGGGGGGGGGGGGGGGGGGGGGGGGGGGGGGGGGGGGGGGGGGGGGGGGGGGGGGGGGGGGGGGGGGGGGGGGGGGGGGGGGGGGGGGGGGGGGGGGGGGGGGGGGGGGGGGGGGGGGGGGGGGGGGGGGGGGGGGGGGGGGGGGGGGGGGGGGGGGGGGGGGGGGGGGGGGGGGGGGGGGGGGGGGGGGGGGGGGGGGGGGGGGGGGGGGGGGGGGGGGGGGGGGGGGGGGGGGGGGGGGGGGGGGGGGGGGGGGGGGGGGGGGGGGGGGGGGGGGGGGGGGGGGGGGGGGGGGGGGGGGGGGGGGGGGGGGGGGGGGGGGGGGGGGGGGGGGGGGGGGGGGGGGGGGGGGGGGGGGGGGGGGGGGGGGGGGGGGGGGGGGGGGGGGGGGGGGGGGGGGGGGGGGGGGGGGGGGGGGGGGGGGGGGGGGGGGGGGGGGGGGGGGGGGGGGGGGGGGGGGGGGGGGGGGGGGGGGGGGGGGGGGGGGGGGGGGGGGGGGGGGGGGGGGGGGGGGGGGGGGGGGGGGGGGGGGGGGGGGGGGGGGGGGGGGGGGGGGGGGGGGGGGGGGGGGGGGGGGGGGGGGGGGGGGGGGGGGGGGGGGGGGGGGGGGGGGGGGGGGGGGGGGGGGGGGGGGGGGGGGGGGGGGGGGGGGGGGGGGGGGGGGGGGGGGGGGGGGGGGGGGGGGGGGGGGGGGGGGGGGGGGGGGGGGGGGGGGGGGGGGGGGGGGGGGGGGGGGGGGGGGGGGGGGGGGGGGGGGGGGGGGGGGGGGGGGGGGGGGGGGGGGGGGGGGGGGGGGGGGGGGGGGGGGGGGGGGGGGGGGGGGGGGGGGGGGGGGGGGGGGGGGGGGGGGGGGGGGGGGGGGGGGGGGGGGGGGGGGGGGGGGGGGGGGGGGGGGGGGGGGGGGGGGGGGGGGGGGGGGGGGGGGGGGGGGGGGGGGGGGGGGGGGGGGGGGGGGGGGGGGGGGGGGGGGGGGGGGGGGGGGGGGGGGGGGGGGGGGGGGGGGGGGGGGGGGGGGGGGGGGGGGGGGGGGGGGGGGGGGGGGGGGGGGGGGGGGGGGGGGGGGGGGGGGGGGGGGGGGGGGGGGGGGGGGGGGGGGGGGGGGGGGGGGGGGGGGGGGGGGGGGGGGGGGGGGGGGGGGGGGGGGGGGGGGGGGGGGGGGGGGGGGGGGGGGGGGGGGGGGGGGGGGGGGGGGGGGGGGGGGGGGGGGGGGGGGGGGGGGGGGGGGGGGGGGGGGGGGGGGGGGGGGGGGGGGGGGGGGGGGGGGGGGGGGGGGGGGGGGGGGGGGGGGGGGGGGGGGGGGGGGGGGGGGGGGGGGGGGGGGGGGGGGGGGGGGGGGGGGGGGGGGGGGGGGGGGGGGGGGGGGGGGGGGGGGGGGGGGGGGGGGGGGGGGGGGGGGGGGGGGGGGGGGGGGGGGGGGGGGGGGGGGGGGGGGGGGGGGGGGGGGGGGGGGGGGGGGGGGGGGGGGGGGGGGGGGGGGGGGGGGGGGGGGGGGGGGGGGGGGGGGGGGGGGGGGGGGGGGGGGGGGGGGGGGGGGGGGGGGGGGGGGGGGGGGGGGGGGGGGGGGGGGGGGGGGGGGGGGGGGGGGGGGGGGGGGGGGGGGGGGGGGGGGGGGGGGGGGGGGGGGGGGGGGGGGGGGGGGGGGGGGGGGGGGGGGGGGGGGGGGGGGGGGGGGGGGGGGGGGGGGGGGGGGGGGGGGGGGGGGGGGGGGGGGGGGGGGGGGGGGGGGGGGGGGGGGGGGGGGGGGGGGGGGGGGGGGGGGGGGGGGGGGGGGGGGGGGGGGGGGGGGGGGGGGGGGGGGGGGGGGGGGGGGGGGGGGGGGGGGGGGGGGGGGGGGGGGGGGGGGGGGGGGGGGGGGGGGGGGGGGGGGGGGGGGGGGGGGGGGGGGGGGGGGGGGGGGGGGGGGGGGGGGGGGGGGGGGGGGGGGGGGGGGGGGGGGGGGGGGGGGGGGGGGGGGGGGGGGGGGGGGGGGGGGGGGGGGGGGGGGGGGGGGGGGGGGGGGGGGGGGGGGGGGGGGGGGGGGGGGGGGGGGGGGGGGGGGGGGGGGGGGGGGGGGGGGGGGGGGGGGGGGGGGGGGGGGGGGGGGGGGGGGGGGGGGGGGGGGGGGGGGGGGGGGGGGGGGGGGGGGGGGGGGGGGGGGGGGGGGGGGGGGGGGGGGGGGGGGGGGGGGGGGGGGGGGGGGGGGGGGGGGGGGGGGGGGGGGGGGGGGGGGGGGGGGGGGGGGGGGGGGGGGGGGGGGGGGGGGGGGGGGGGGGGGGGGGGGGGGGGGGGGGGGGGGGGGGGGGGGGGGGGGGGGGGGGGGGGGGGGGGGGGGGGGGGGGGGGGGGGGGGGGGGGGGGGGGGGGGGGGGGGGGGGGGGGGGGGGGGGGGGGGGGGGGGGGGGGGGGGGGGGGGGGGGGGGGGGGGGGGGGGGGGGGGGGGGGGGGGGGGGGGGGGGGGGGGGGGGGGGGGGGGGGGGGGGGGGGGGGGGGGGGGGGGGGGGGGGGGGGGGGGGGGGGGGGGGGGGGGGGGGGGGGGGGGGGGGGGGGGGGGGGGGGGGGGGGGGGGGGGGGGGGGGGGGGGGGGGGGGGGGGGGGGGGGGGGGGGGGGGGGGGGGGGGGGGGGGGGGGGGGGGGGGGGGGGGGGGGGGGGGGGGGGGGGGGGGGGGGGGGGGGGGGGGGGGGGGGGGGGGGGGGGGGGGGGGGGGGGGGGGGGGGGGGGGGGGGGGGGGGGGGGGGGGGGGGGGGGGGGGGGGGGGGGGGGGGGGGGGGGGGGGGGGGGGGGGGGGGGGGGGGGGGGGGGGGGGGGGGGGGGGGGGGGGGGGGGGGGGGGGGGGGGGGGGGGGGGGGGGGGGGGGGGGGGGGGGGGGGGGGGGGGGGGGGGGGGGGGGGGGGGGGGGGGGGGGGGGGGGGGGGGGGGGGGGGGGGGGGGGGGGGGGGGGGGGGGGGGGGGGGGGGGGGGGGGGGGGGGGGGGGGGGGGGGGGGGGGGGGGGGGGGGGGGGGGGGGGGGGGGGGGGGGGGGGGGGGGGGGGGGGGGGGGGGGGGGGGGGGGGGGGGGGGGGGGGGGGGGGGGGGGGGGGGGGGGGGGGGGGGGGGGGGGGGGGGGGGGGGGGGGGGGGGGGGGGGGGGGGGGGGGGGGGGGGGGGGGGGGGGGGGGGGGGGGGGGGGGGGGGGGGGGGGGGGGGGGGGGGGGGGGGGGGGGGGGGGGGGGGGGGGGGGGGGGGGGGGGGGGGGGGGGGGGGGGGGGGGGGGGGGGGGGGGGGGGGGGGGGGGGGGGGGGGGGGGGGGGGGGGGGGGGGGGGGGGGGGGGGGGGGGGGGGGGGGGGGGGGGGGGGGGGGGGGGGGGGGGGGGGGGGGGGGGGGGGGGGGGGGGGGGGGGGGGGGGGGGGGGGGGGGGGGGGGGGGGGGGGGGGGGGGGGGGGGGGGGGGGGGGGGGGGGGGGGGGGGGGGGGGGGGGGGGGGGGGGGGGGGGGGGGGGGGGGGGGGGGGGGGGGGGGGGGGGGGGGGGGGGGGGGGGGGGGGGGGGGGGGGGGGGGGGGGGGGGGGGGGGGGGGGGGGGGGGGGGGGGGGGGGGGGGGGGGGGGGGGGGGGGGGGGGGGGGGGGGGGGGGGGGGGGGGGGGGGGGGGGGGGGGGGGGGGGGGGGGGGGGGGGGGGGGGGGGGGGGGGGGGGGGGGGGGGGGGGGGGGGGGGGGGGGGGGGGGGGGGGGGGGGGGGGGGGGGGGGGGGGGGGGGGGGGGGGGGGGGGGGGGGGGGGGGGGGGGGGGGGGGGGGGGGGGGGGGGGGGGGGGGGGGGGGGGGGGGGGGGGGGGGGGGGGGGGGGGGGGGGGGGGGGGGGGGGGGGGGGGGGGGGGGGGGGGGGGGGGGGGGGGGGGGGGGGGGGGGGGGGGGGGGGGGGGGGGGGGGGGGGGGGGGGGGGGGGGGGGGGGGGGGGGGGGGGGGGGGGGGGGGGGGGGGGGGGGGGGGGGGGGGGGGGGGGGGGGGGGGGGGGGGGGGGGGGGGGGGGGGGGGGGGGGGGGGGGGGGGGGGGGGGGGGGGGGGGGGGGGGGGGGGGGGGGGGGGGGGGGGGGGGGGGGGGGGGGGGGGGGGGGGGGGGGGGGGGGGGGGGGGGGGGGGGGGGGGGGGGGGGGGGGGGGGGGGGGGGGGGGGGGGGGGGGGGGGGGGGGGGGGGGGGGGGGGGGGGGGGGGGGGGGGGGGGGGGGGGGGGGGGGGGGGGGGGGGGGGGGGGGGGGGGGGGGGGGGGGGGGGGGGGGGGGGGGGGGGGGGGGGGGGGGGGGGGGGGGGGGGGGGGGGGGGGGGGGGGGGGGGGGGGGGGGGGGGGGGGGGGGGGGGGGGGGGGGGGGGGGGGGGGGGGGGGGGGGGGGGGGGGGGGGGGGGGGGGGGGGGGGGGGGGGGGGGGGGGGGGGGGGGGGGGGGGGGGGGGGGGGGGGGGGGGGGGGGGGGGGGGGGGGGGGGGGGGGGGGGGGGGGGGGGGGGGGGGGGGGGGGGGGGGGGGGGGGGGGGGGGGGGGGGGGGGGGGGGGGGGGGGGGGGGGGGGGGGGGGGGGGGGGGGGGGGGGGGGGGGGGGGGGGGGGGGGGGGGGGGGGGGGGGGGGGGGGGGGGGGGGGGGGGGGGGGGGGGGGGGGGGGGGGGGGGGGGGGGGGGGGGGGGGGGGGGGGGGGGGGGGGGGGGGGGGGGGGGGGGGGGGGGGGGGGGGGGGGGGGGGGGGGGGGGGGGGGGGGGGGGGGGGGGGGGGGGGGGGGGGGGGGGGGGGGGGGGGGGGGGGGGGGGGGGGGGGGGGGGGGGGGGGGGGGGGGGGGGGGGGGGGGGGGGGGGGGGGGGGGGGGGGGGGGGGGGGGGGGGGGGGGGGGGGGGGGGGGGGGGGGGGGGGGGGGGGGGGGGGGGGGGGGGGGGGGGGGGGGGGGGGGGGGGGGGGGGGGGGGGGGGGGGGGGGGGGGGGGGGGGGGGGGGGGGGGGGGGGGGGGGGGGGGGGGGGGGGGGGGGGGGGGGGGGGGGGGGGGGGGGGGGGGGGGGGGGGGGGGGGGGGGGGGGGGGGGGGGGGGGGGGGGGGGGGGGGGGGGGGGGGGGGGGGGGGGGGGGGGGGGGGGGGGGGGGGGGGGGGGGGGGGGGGGGGGGGGGGGGGGGGGGGGGGGGGGGGGGGGGGGGGGGGGGGGGGGGGGGGGGGGGGGGGGGGGGGGGGGGGGGGGGGGGGGGGGGGGGGGGGGGGGGGGGGGGGGGGGGGGGGGGGGGGGGGGGGGGGGGGGGGGGGGGGGGGGGGGGGGGGGGGGGGGGGGGGGGGGGGGGGGGGGGGGGGGGGGGGGGGGGGGGGGGGGGGGGGGGGGTGGGGGGGGGGGGGGGGGGGGGGGGGGGGGGGGGGGGGGGGGGGGGGGGGGGGGGGGGGGGGGGGGGGGGGGGGGGGGGGGGGGGGGGGGGGGGGGGGGGGGGGGGGGGGGGGGGGGGGGGGGGGGGGGGGGGGGGGGGGGGGGGGGGGGGGGGGGGGGGGGGGGGGGGGGGGGGGGGGGGGGGGGGGGGGGGGGGGGGGGGGGGGGGGGGGGGGGGGGGGGGGGGGGGGGGGGGGGGGGGGGGGGGGGGGGGGGGGGGGGGGGGGGGGGGGGGGGGGGGGGGGGGGGGGGGGGGGGGGGGGGGGGGGGGGGGGGGGGGGGGGGGGGGGGGGGGGGGGGGGGGGGGGGGGGGGGGGGGGGGGGGGGGGGGGGGGGGGGGGGGGGGGGGGGGGGGGGGGGGGGGGGGGGGGGGGGGGGGGGGGGGGGGGGGGGGGGGGGGGGGGGGGGGGGGGGGGGGGGGGGGGGGGGGGGGGGGGGGGGGGGGGGGGGGGGGGGGGGGGGGGGGGGGGGGGGGGGGGGGGGGGGGGGGGGGGGGGGGGGGGGGGGGGGGGGGGGGGGGGGGGGGGGGGGGGGGGGGGGGGGGGGGGGGGGGGGGGGGGGGGGGGGGGGGGGGGGGGGGGGGGGGGGGGGGGGGGGGGGGGGGGGGGGGGGGGGGGGGGGGGGGGGGGGGGGGGGGGGGGGGGGGGGGGGGGGGGGGGGGGGGGGGGGGGGGGGGGGGGGGGGGGGGGGGGGGGGGGGGGGGGGGGGGGGGGGGGGGGGGGGGGGGGGGGGGGGGGGGGGGGGGGGGGGGGGGGGGGGGGGGGGGGGGGGGGGGGGGGGGGGGGGGGGGGGGGGGGGGGGGGGGGGGGGGGGGGGGGGGGGGGGGGGGGGGGGGGGGGGGGGGGGGGGGGGGGGGGGGGGGGGGGGGGGGGGGGGGGGGGGGGGGGGGGGGGGGGGGGGGGGGGGGGGGGTTTGGGGGGGGGGGGGGGGGGGGGGGGGGGGGGGGGGGGGGGGGGGGGGGGGGGGGGGGGGGGGGGGGGGGGGGGGGGGGGGGGGGGGGGGGGGGGGGGGGGGGGGGGGGGGGGGGGGGGGGGGGGGGGGGGGGGGGGGGGGGGGGGGGGGGGGGGGGGGGGGGGGGGGGGGGGGGGGGGGGGGGGGGGGGGGGGGGGGGGGGGGGGGGGGGGGGGGGGGGGGGGGGGGGGGGGGGGGGGGGGGGGGGGGGGGGGGGGGGGGGGGGGGGGGGGGGGGGGGGGGGGGGGGGGGGGGGGGGGGGGGGGGGGGGGGGGGGGGGGGGGGGGGGGGGGGGGGGGGGGGGGGGGGGGGGGGGGGGGGGGGGGGGGGGGGGGGGGGGGGGGGGGGGGGGGGGGGGGGGGGGGGGGGGGGGGGGGGGGGGGGGGGGGGGGGGGGGGGGGGGGGGGGGGGGGGGGGGGGGGGGGGGGGGGGGGGGGGGGGGGGGGGGGGGGGGGGGGGGGGGGGGGGGGGGGGGGGGGGGGGGGGGGGGGGGGGGGGGGGGGGGGGGGGGGGGGGGGGGGGGGGGGGGGGGGGGGGGGGGGGGGGGGGGGGGGGGGGGGGGGGGGGGGGGGGGGGGGGGGGGGGGGGGGGGGGGGGGGGGGGGGGGGGGGGGGGGGGGGGGGGGGGGGGGGGGGGGGGGGGGGGGGGGGGGGGGGGGGGGGGGGGGGGGGGGGGGGGGGGGGGGGGGGGGGGGGGGGGGGGGGGGGGGGGGGGGGGGGGGGGGGGGGGGGGGGGGGGGGGGGGGGGGGGGGGGGGGGGGGGGGGGGGGGGGGGGGGGGGGGGGGGGGGGGGGGGGGGGGGGGGGGGGGGGGGGGGGGGGGGGGGGGGGGGGGGGGGGGGGGGGGGGGGGGGGGGGGGGGGGGGGGGGGGGGGGGGGGGGGGGGGGGGGGGGGGGGGGGGGGGGGGGGGGGGGGGGGGGGGGGGGGGGGGGGGGGGGGGGGGGGGGGGGGGGGGGGGGGGGGGGGGGGGGGGGGGGGGGGGGGGGGGGGGGGGGGGGGGGGGGGGGGGGGGGGGGGGGGGGGGGGGGGGGGGGGGGGGGGGGGGGGGGGGGGGGGGGGGGGGGGGGGGGGGGGGGGGGGGGGGGGGGGGGGGGGGGGGGGGGGGGGGGGGGGGGGGGGGGGGGGGGGGGGGGGGGGGGGGGGGGGGGGGGGGGGGGGGGGGGGGGGGGGGGGGGGGGGGGGGGGGGGGGGGGGGGGGGGGGGGGGGGGGGGGGGGGGGGGGGGGGGGGGGGGGGGGGGGGGGGGGGGGGGGGGGGGGGGGGGGGGGGGGGGGGGGGGGGGGGGGGGGGGGGGGGGGGGGGGGGGGGGGGGGGGGGGGGGGGGGGGGGGGGGGGGGGGGGGGGGGGGGGGGGGGGGGGGGGGGGGGGGGGGGGGGGGGGGGGGGGGGGGGGGGGGGGGGGGGGGGGGGGGGGGGGGGGGGGGGGGGGGGGGGGGGGGGGGGGGGGGGGGGGGGGGGGGGGGGGGGGGGGGGGGGGGGGGGGGGGGGGGGGGGGGGGGGGGGGGGGGGGGGGGGGGGGGGGGGGGGGGGGGGGGGGGGGGGGGGGGGGGGGGGGGGGGGGGGGGGGGGGGGGGGGGGGGGGGGGGGGGGGGGGGGGGGGGGGGGGGGGGGGGGGGGGGGGGGGGGGGGGGGGGGGGGGGGGGGGGGGGGGGGGGGGGGGGGGGGGGGGGGGGGGGGGGGGGGGGGGGGGGGGGGGGGGGGGGGGGGGGGGGGGGGGGGGGGGGGGGGGGGGGGGGGGGGGGGGGGGGGGGGGGGGGGGGGGGGGGGGGGGGGGGGGGGGGGGGGGTGGGGGGGGGGGGGGGGGGGGGGGGGGGGGGGGGGGGGGGGGGGGGGGGGGGGGGGGGGGGGGGGGGGGGGGGTGGGGGGGGGGGGGGGGGGGGGGGGGGGGGGGGGGGGGGGGGGGGGGGGGGGGGGGGGGGGGGGGGGGGGGGGGGGGGGGGGGGGGGGGGGGGGGGGGGGGGGGGGGGGGGGGGGGGGGGGGGGGGGGGGGGGGGGGGGGGGGGGGGGGGGGGGGGGGGGGGGGGGGGGGGGGGGGGGGGGGGGGGGGGGGGGGGGGGGGGGGGGGGGGGGGGGGGGGGGGGGGGGGGGGGGGGGGGGGGGGGGGGGGGGGGGGGGGGGGGGGGGGGGGGGGGGGGGGGGGGGGGGGGGGGGGGGGGGGGGGGGGGGGGGGGGGGGGGGGGGGGGGGGGGGGGGGGGGGGGGGGGGGGGGGGGGGGGGGGGGGGGGGGGGGGGGGGGGGGGGGGGGGGGGGGGGGGGGGGGGGGGGGGGGGGGGGGGGGGGGGGGGGGGGGGGGGGGGGGGGGGGGGGGGGGGGGGGGGGGGGGGGGGGGGGGGGGGGGGGGGGGGGGGGGGGGGGGGGGGGGGGGGGGGGGGGGGGGGGGGGGGGGGTTTTTGGGGGGGGGGGGGGGGGGGGGGGGGGGGGGGGGGGGGGGGGGGGGGGGGGGGGGGGGGGGGGGGGGGGGGGGGGGGGGGGGGGGGGGGGGGGGGGGGGGGGGGGGGGGGGGGGGGGGGGGGGGGGGGGGGGGGGGGGGGGGGGGGGGGGGGGGGGGGGGGGGGGGGGGGGGGGGGGGGGGGGGGGGGGGGGGGGGGGGGGGGGGGGGGGGGGGGGGGGGGGGGGGGGGGGGGGGGGGGGGGGGGGGGGGGGGGGGGGGGGGGGGGGGGGGGGGGGGGGGGGGGGGGGGGGGGGGGGGGGGGGGGGGGGGGGGGGGGGGGGGGGGGGGGGGGGGGGGGGGGGGGGGGGGGGGGGGGGGGGGGGGGGGGGGGGGGGGGGGGGGGGGGGGGGGGGGGGGGGGGGGGGGGGGGGGGGGGGGGGGGGGGGGGGGGGGGGGGGGGGGGGGGGGGGGGGGGGGGGGGGGGGGGGGGGGGGGGGGGGGGGGGGGGGGGGGGGGGGGGGGGGGGGGGGGGGGGGGGGGGGGGGGGGGGGGGGGGGGGGGGGGGGGGGGGGGGGGGGGGGGGGGGGGGGGGGGGGGGGGGGGGGGGGGGGGGGGGGGGGGGGGGGGGGGGGGGGGGGGGGGGGGGGGGGGGGGGGGGGGGGGGGGGGGGGGGGGGGGGGGGGGGGGGGGGGGGGGGGGGGGGGGGGGGGGGGGGGGGGGGGGGGGGGGGGGGGGGGGGGGGGGGGGGGGGGGGGGGGGGGGGGGGGGGGGGGGGGGGGGGGGGGGGGGGGGGGGGGGGGGGGGGGGGGGGGGGGGGGGGGGGGGGGGGGGGGGGGGGGGGGGGGGGGGGGGGGGGGGGGGGGGGGGGGGGGGGGGGGGGGGGGGGGGGGGGGGGGGGGGGGGGGGGGGGGGGGGGGGGGGGGGGGGGGGGGGGGGGGGGGGGGGGGGGGGGGGGGGGGGGGGGGGGGGGGGGGGGGGGGGGGGGGGGGGGGGGGGGGGGGGGGGGGGGGGGGGGGGGGGGGGGGGGGGGGGGGGGGGGGGGGGGGGGGGGGGGGGGGGGGGGGGGGGGGGGGGGGGGGGGGGGGGGGGGGGGGGGGGGGGGGGGGGGGGGGGGGGGGGGGGGGGGGGGGGGGGGGGGGGGGGGGGGGGGGGGGGGGGGGGGGGGGGGGGGGGGGGGGGGGGGGGGGGGGGGGGGGGGGGGGGGGGGGGGGGGGGGGGGGGGGGGGGGGGGGGGGGGGGGGGGGGGGGGGGGGGGGGGGGGGGGGGGGGGGGGGGGGGGGGGGGGGGGGGGGGGGGGGGGGGGGGGGGGGGGGGGGGGGGGGGGGGGGGGGGGGGGGGGGGGGGGGGGGGGGGGGGGGGGGGGGGGGGGGGGGGGGGGGGGGGGGGGGGGGGGGGGGGGGGGGGGGGGGGGGGGGGGGGGGGGGGGGGGGGGGGGGGGGGGGGGGGGGGGGGGGGGGGGGGGGGGGGGGGGGGGGGGGGGGGGGGGGGGGGGGGGGGGGGGGGGGGGGGGGGGGGGGGGGGGGGGGGGGGGGGGGGGGGGGGGGGGGGGGGGGGGGGGGGGGGGGGGGGGGGGGGGGGGGGGGGGGGGGGGGGGGGGGGGGGGGGGGGGGGGGGGGGGGGGGGGGGGGGGGGGGGGGGGGGGGGGGGGGGGGGGGGGGGGGGGGGGGGGGGGGGGGGGGGGGGGGGGGGGGGGGGGGGGGGGGGGGGGGGGGGGGGGGGGGGGGGGGGGGGGGGGGGGGGGGGGGGGGGGGGGGGGGGGGGGGGGGGGGGGGGGGGGGGGGGGGGGGGGGGGGGGGGGGGGGGGGGGGGGGGGGGGGGGGGGGGGGGGGGGGGGGGGGGGGGGGGGGGGGGGGGGGGGGGGGGGGGGGGGGGGGGGGGGGGGGGGGGGGGGGGGGGGGGGGGGGGGGGGGGGGGGGGGGGGGG
This sequence comes from Oreohelix idahoensis, assembly GCA_024509875.1. Classification (NCBI taxonomy): domain Eukaryota; kingdom Metazoa; phylum Mollusca; class Gastropoda; order Stylommatophora; family Oreohelicidae; genus Oreohelix; species Oreohelix idahoensis. The sequence continues at coordinate 16,279 of JAMPIV010009080.1, forward strand.
GGGGGGGGGGGGGGGGGGGGGGGGGGGGGGGGGGGGGGGGGGGGGGGGGGGGGGGGGGGGGGGGGGGGGGGGGGGGGGGGGGGGGGGGGGGGGGGGGGGGGGGGGGGGGGGGGGGGGGGGGGGGGGGGGGGGGGGGGGGGGGGGGGGGGGGGGGGGGGGGGGGGGGGGGGGGGGGGGGGGGGGGGGGGGGGGGGGGGGGGGGGGGGGGGGGGGGGGGGGGGGGGGGGGGGGGGGGGGGGGGGGGGGGGGGGGGGGGGGGGGGGGGGGGGGGGGGGGGGGGGGGGGGGGGGGGGGGGGGGGGGGGGGGGGGGGGGGGGGGGGGGGGGGGGGGGGGGGGGGGGGGGGGGGGGGGGGGGGGGGGGGGGGGGGGGGGGGGGGGGGGGGGGGGGGGGGTGGGGGGGGGGGGGGGGGGGGGGGGGGGGGGGGGGGGGGGGGGGGGGGGGGGGGGGGGGGGGGGGGGGGGGGGGGGGGGGGGGGGGGGGGGGGGGGGGGGGGGGGGGGGGGGGGGGGGGGGGGTGGGGGGGGGGGGGGGGGGGGGGGGGGGGGGGGGGGGGGGGGGGGGGGGGGGGGGGGGGGGGGGGGGGGGGGGGGGGGGGGGGGGGGGGGGGGGGGGGGGGGGGGGGGGGGGGGGGGGGGGGGGGGGGGGGGGGGGGGGGGGGGGGGGGGGGGGGGGGGGGGGGGGGGGGGGGGGGGGGGGGGGGGGGGGGGGGGGGGGGGGGGGGGGGGGGGGGGGGGGGGGGGGGGGGGGGGGGGGGGGGGGGGGGGGGGGGGGGGGGGGGGGGGGGGGGGGGGGGGGGGGGGGGGGGGGGGGGGGGGGGGGGGGGGGGGGGGGGGGGGGGGGGGGGGGGGGGGGGGGGGGGGGGGGGGGGGGGGGGGGGGGGTGGGGGGGGGGGGGGGGGGGGGGGGGGGGGGGGGGGGGGGGGGGGGGGGGGGGGGGGGGGGGGGGGGGGGGGGGGGGGGGGGGGGGGGGGGGGGGGGGGGGGGGGGGGGGGGGGGGGGGGGGGGGGGGGGGGGGGGGGGGGGGGGGGGGGGGGGGGGGGGGGGGGGGGGGGGGGGGGGGGGGGGGGGGGGGGGGGGGGGGGGGGGGGGGGGGGGGGGGGGGGGGGGGGGGGGGGGGGGGGGGGGGGGGGGGGGGGGGGGGGGGGGGGGGGGGGGGGGGGGGGGGGGGGGGGGGGGGGGGGGGGGGGGGGGGGGGGGGGGGGGGGGGGGGGGGGGGGGGGGGGGGGGGGGGGGGGGGGGGGGGGGGGGGGGGGGGGGGGGGGGGGGGGGGGGGGGGGGGGGGGGGGGGGGGGGGGGGGGGGGGGGGGGGGGGGGGGGGGGGGGGGGGGGGGGGGGGGGGGGGGGGGGGGGGGGGGGGGGGGGGGGGGGGGGGGGGGGGGGGGGGGGGGGGGGGGGGGGGGGGGGGGGGGGGGGGGGGGGGGGGGGGGGGGGGGGGGGGGGGGGGGGGGGGGGGGGGGGGGGGGGGGGGGGGGGGGGGGGGGGGGGGGGGGGGGGGGGGGGGGGGGGGGGGGGGGGGGGGGGGGGGGGGGGGGGGGGGGGGGGGGGGGGGGGGGGGGGGGGGGGGGGGGGGGGGGGGGGGGGGGGGGGGGGGGGGGGGGGGGGGGGGGGGGGGGGGGGGGGGGGGGGGGGGGGGGGGGGGGGGGGGGGGGGGGGGGGGGGGGGGGGGGGGGGGGGGGGGGGGGGGGGGGGGGGGGGGGGGGGGGGGGGGGGGGGGGGGGGGGGGGGGGGGGGGGGGGGGGGGGGGGGGGGGGGGGGGGGGGGGGGGGGGGGGGGGGGGGGGGGGGGGGGGGGGGGGGGGGGGGGGGGGGGGGGGGGGGGGGGGGGGGGGGGGGGGGGGGGGGGGGGGGGGGGGGGGGGGGGGGGGGGGGGGGGGGGGGGGGGGGGGGGGGGGGGGGGGGGGGGGGGGGGGGGGGGGGGGGGGGGGGGGGGGGGGGGGGGGGGGGGGGGGGGGGGGGGGGGGGGGGGGGGGGGGGGGGGGGGGGGGGGGGGGGGGGGGGGGGGGGGGGGGGGGGGGGGGGGGGGGGGGGGGGGGGGGGGGGGGGGGGGGGGGGGGGGGGGGGGGGGGGGGGGGGGGGGGGGGGGGGGGGGGGGGGGGGGGGGGGGGGGGGGGGGGGGGGGGGGGGGGGGGGGGGGGGGGGGGGGGGGGGGGGGGGGGGGGGGGGGGGGGGGGGGGGGGGGGGGGGGGGGGGGGGGGGGGGGGGGGGGGGGGGGGGGGGGGGGGGGGGGGGGGGGGGGGGGGGGGGGGGGGGGGGGGGGGGGGGGGGGGGGGGGGGGGGGGGGGGGGGGGGGGGGGGGGGGGGGGGGGGGGGGGGGGGGGGGGGGGGGGGGGGGGGGGGGGGGGGGGGGGGGGGGGGGGGGGGGGGGGGGGGGGGGGGGGGGGGGGGGGGGGGGGGGGGGGGGGGGGGGGGGGGGGGGGGGGGGGGGGGGGGGGGGGGGGGGGGGGGGGGGGGGGGGGGGGGGGGGGGGGGGGGGGGGGGGGGGGGGGGGGGGGGGGGGGGGGGGGGGGGGGGGGGGGGGGGGGGGGGGGGGGGGGGGGGGGGGGGGGGGGGGGGGGGGGGGGGGGGGGGGGGGGGGGGGGGGGGGGGGGGGGGGGGGGGGGGGGGGGGGGGGGGGGGGGGGGGGGGGGGGGGGGGGGGGGGGGGGGGGGGGGGGGGGGGGGGGGGGGGGGGGGGGGGGGGGGGGGGGGGGGGGGGGGGGGGGGGGGGGGGGGGGGGGGGGGGGGGGGGGGGGGGGGGGGGGGGGGGGGGGGGGGGGGGGGGGGGGGGGGGGGGGGGGGGGGGGGGGGGGGGGGGGGGGGGGGGGGGGGGGGGGGGGGGGGGGGGGGGGGGGGGGGGGGGGGGGGGGGGGGGGGGGGGGGGGGGGGGGGGGGGGGGGGGGGGGGGGGGGGGGGGGGGGGGGGGGGGGGGGGGGGGGGGGGGGGGGGGGGGGGGGGGGGGGGGGGGGGGGGGGGGGGGGGGGGGGGGGGGGGGGGGGGGGGGGGGGGGGGGGGGGGGGGGGGGGGGGGGGGGGGGGGGGGGGGGGGGGGGGGGGGGGGGGGGGGGGGGGGGGGGGGGGGGGGGGGGGGGGGGGGGGGGGGGGGGGGGGGGGGGGGGGGGGGGGGGGGGGGGGGGGGGGGGGGGGGGGGGGGGGGGGGGGGGGGGGGGGGGGGGGGGGGGGGGGGGGGGGGGGGGGGGGGGGGGGGGGGGGGGGGGGGGGGGGGGGGGGGGGGGGGGGGGGGGGGGGGGGGGGGGGGGGGGGGGGGGGGGGGGGGGGGGGGGGGGGGGGGGGGGGGGGGGGGGGGGGGGGGGGGGGGGGGGGGGGGGGGGGGGGGGGGGGGGGGGGGGGGGGGGGGGGGGGGGGGGGGGGGGGGGGGGGGGGGGGGGGGGGGGGGGGGGGGGGGGGGGGGGGGGGGGGGGGGGGGGGGGGGGGGGGGGGGGGGGGGGGGGGGGGGGGGGGGGGGGGGGGGGGGGGGGGGGGGGGGGGGGGGGGGGGGGGGGGGGGGGGGGGGGGGGGGGGGGGGGGGGGGGGGGGGGGGGGGGGGGGGGGGGGGGGGGGGGGGGGGGGGGGGGGGGGGGGGGGGGGGGGGGGGGGGGGGGGGGGGGGGGGGGGGGGGGGGGGGGGGGGGGGGGGGGGGGGGGGGGGGGGGGGGGGGGGGGGGGGGGGGGGGGGGGGGGGGGGGGGGGGGGGGGGGGGGGGGGGGGGGGGGGGGGGGGGGGGGGGGGGGGGGGGGGGGGGGGGGGGGGGGGGGGGGGGGGGGGGGGGGGGGGGGGGGGGGGGGGGGGGGGGGGGGGGGGGGGGGGGGGGGGGGGGGGGGGGGGGGGGGGGGGGGGGGGGGGGGGGGGGGGGGGGGGGGGGGGGGGGGGGGGGGGGGGGGGGGGGGGGGGGGGGGGGGGGGGGGGGGGGGGGGGGGGGGGGGGGGGGGGGGGGGGGGGGGGGGGGGGGGGGGGGGGGGGGGGGGGGGGGGGGGGGGGGGGGGGGGGGGGGGGGGGGGGGGGGGGGGGGGGGGGGGGGGGGGGGGGGGGGGGGGGGGGGGGGGGGGGGGGGGGGGGGGGGGGGGGGGGGGGGGGGGGGGGGGGGGGGGGGGGGGGGGGGGGGGGGGGGGGGGGGGGGGGGGGGGGGGGGGGGGGGGGGGGGGGGGGGGGGGGGGGGGGGGGGGGGGGGGGGGGGGGGGGGGGGGGGGGGGGGGGGGGGGGGGGGGGGGGGGGGGGGGGGGGGGGGGGGGGGGGGGGGGGGGGGGGGGGGGGGGGGGGGGGGGGGGGGGTGGGGGGGGGGGGGGGGGGGGGGGGGGGGGGGGGGGGGGGGGGGGGGGGGGGGGGGGGGGGGGGGGGGGGGGGGGGGGGGGGGGGGGGGGGGGGGGGGGGGGGGGGGGGGGGGGGGGGGGGGGGGGGGGGGGGGGGGGGGGGGGGGGGGGGGGGGGGGGGGGGGGGGGGGGGGGGGGGGGGGGGGGGGGGGGGGGGGGGGGGGGGGGGGGGGGGGGGGGGGGGGGGGGGGGGGGGGGGGGGGGGGGGGGGGGGGGGGGGGGGGGGGGGGGGGGGGGGGGGGGGGGGGGGGGGGGGGGGGGGGGGGGGGGGGGGGGGGGGGGGGGGGGGGGGGGGGGGGGGGGGGGGGGGGGGGGGGGGGGGGGGGGGGGGGGGGGGGGGGGGGGGGGGGGGGGGGGGGGGGGGGGGGGGGGGGGGGGGGGGGGGGGGGGGGGGGGGGGGGGGGGGGGGGGGGGGGGGGGGGGGGGGGGGGGGGGGGGGGGGGGGGGGGTGGGGGGGGGGGGGGGGGGGGGGGGGGGGGGGGGGGGGGGGGGGGGGGGGGGGGGGGGGGGGGGGGGGGGGGGGGGGGGGGGGGGGGGGGGGGGGGGGGGGGGGGGGGGGGGGGGGGGGGGGGGGGGGGGGGGGGGGGGGGGGGGGGGGGGGGGGGGGGGGGGGGGGGGGGGGGGGGGGGGGGGGGGGGGGGGGGGGGGGGGGGGGGGGGGGGGGGGGGGGGGGGGGGGGGGGGGGGGGGGGGGGGGGGGGGGGGGGGGGGGGGGGGGGGGGGGGGGGGGGGGGGGGGGGGGGGGGGGGGGGGGGGGGGGGGGGGGGGGGGGGGGGGGGGGGGGGGGGGGGGGGGGGGGGGGGGGGGGGGGGGGGGGGGGGGGGGGGGGGGGGGGGGGGGGGGGGGGGGGGGGGGGGGGGGGGGGGGGGGGGGGGGGGGGGGGGGGGGGGGGGGGGGGGGGGGGGGGGGGGGGGGGGGGGGGGGGGGGGGGGGGGGGGGGGGGGGGGGGGGGGGGGGGGGGGGGGGGGGGGGGGGGGGGGGGGGGGGGGGGGGGGGGGGGGGGGGGGGGGGGGGGGGGGGGGGGGGGGGGGGGGGGGGGGGGGGGGGGGGGGGGGGGGGGGGGGGGGGGGGGGGGGGGGGGGGGGGGGGGGGGGGGGGGGGGGGGGGGGGGGGGGGGGGGGGGGGGGGGGGGGGGGGGGGGGGGGGGGGGGGGGGGGGGGGGGGGGGGGGGGGGGGGGGGGGGGGGGGGGGGGGGGGGGGGGGGGGGGGGGGGGGGGGGGGGGGGGGGGGGGGGGGGGGGGGGGGGGGGGGGGGGGGGGGGGGGGGGGGGGGGGGGGGGGGGGGGGGGGGGGGGGGGGGGGGGGGGGGGGGGGGGGGGGGGGGGGGGGGGGGGGGGGGGGGGGGGGGGGGGGGGGGGGGGGGGGGGGGGGGGGGGGGGGGGGGGGGGGGGGGGGGGGGGGGGGGGGGGGGGGGGGGGGGGGGGGGGGGGGGGGGGGGGGGGGGGGGGGGGGGGGGGGGGGGGGGGGGGGGGGGGGGGGGGGGGGGGGGGGGGGGGGGGGGGGGGGGGGGGGGGGGGGGGGGGGGGGGGGGGGGGGGGGGGGGGGGGGGGGGGGGGGGGGGGGGGGGGGGGGGGGGGGGGGGGGGGGGGGGGGGGGGGGGGGGGGGGGGGGGGGGGGGGGGGGGGGGGGGGGGGGGGGGGGGGGGGGGGGGGGGGGGGGGGGGGGGGGGGGGGGGGGGGGGGGGGGGGGGGGGGGGGGGGGGGGGGGGGGGGGGGGGGGGGGGGGGGGGGGGGGGGGGGGGGGGGGGGGGGGGGGGGGGGGGGGGGGGGGGGGGGGGGGGGGGGGGGGGGGGGGGGGGGGGGGGGGGGGGGGGGGGGGGGGGGGGGGGGGGGGGGGGGGGGGGGGGGGGGGGGGGGGGGGGGGGGGGGGGGGGGGGGGGGGGGGGGGGGGGGGGGGGGGGGGGGGGGGGGGGGGGGGGGGGGGGGGGGGGGGGGGGGGGGGGGGGGGGGGGGGGGGGGGGGGGGGGGGGGGGGGGGGGGGGGGGGGGGGGGGGGGGGGGGGGGGGGGGGGGGGGGGGGGGGGGGGGGGGGGGGGGGGGGGGGGGGGGGGGGGGGGGGGGGGGGGGGGGGGGGGGGGGGGGGGGGGGGGGGGGGGGGGGGGGGGGGGGGGGGGGGGGGGGGGGGGGGGGGGGGGGGGGGGGGGGGGGGGGGGGGGGGGGGGGGGGGGGGGGGGGGGGGGGGGGGGGGGGGGGGGGGGGGGGGGGGGGGGGGGGGGGGGGGGGGGGGGGGGGGGGGGGGGGGGGGGGGGGGGGGGGGGGGGGGGGGGGGGGGGGGGGGGGGGGGGGGGGGGGGGGGGGGGGGGGGGGGGGGGGGGGGGGGGGGGGGGGGGGGGGGGGGGGGGGTTGGGGGGGGGGGGGGGGGGGGGGGGGGGGGGGGGGGGGGGGGGGGGGGGGGGGGGGGGGGGGGGGGGGGGGGGGGGGGGGGGGGGGGGGGGGGGGGGGGGGGGGGGGGGGGGGGGGGGGGGGGGGGGGGGGGGGGGGGGGGGGGGGGGGGGGGGGGGGGGGGGGGGGGGGGGGGGGGGGGGGGGGGGGGGGGGGGGGGGGGGGGGGGGGGGGGGGGGGGGGGGGGGGGGGGGGGGGGGGGGGGGGGGGGGGGGGGGGGGGGGGGGGGGGGGGGGGGGGGGGGGGGGGGGGGGGGGGGGGGGGGGGGGGGGGGGGGGGGGGGGGGGGGGGGGGGGGGGGGGGGGGGGGGGGGGGGGGGGGGGGGGGGGGGGGGGGGGGGGGGGGGGGGGGGGGGGGGGGGGGGGGGGGGGGGGGGGGGGGGGGGGGGGGGGGGGGGGGGGGGGGGGGGGGGGGGGGGGGGGGGGGGGGGGGGGGGGGGGGGGGGGGGGGGGGGGGGGGGGGGGGGGGGGGGGGGGGGGGGGGGGGGGGGGGGGGGGGGGGGGGGGGGGGGGGGGGGGGGGGGGGGGGGGGGGGGGGGGGGGGGGGGGGGGGGGGGGGGGGGGGGGGGGGGGGGGGGGGGGGGGGGGGGGGGGGGGGGGGGGGGGGGGGGGGGGGGGGGGGGGGGGGGGGGGGGGGGGGGGGGGGGGGGGGGGGGGGGGGGGGGGGGGGGGGGGGGGGGGGGGGGGGGGGGGGGGGGGGGGGGGGGGGGGGGGGGGGGGGGGGGGGGGGGGGGGGGGGGGGGGGGGGGGGGGGGGGGGGGGGGGGGGGGGGGGGGGGGGGGGGGGGGGGGGGGGGGGGGGGGGGGGGGGGGGGGGGGGGGGGGGGGGGGGGGGGGGGGGGGGGGGGGGGGGGGGGGGGGGGGGGGGGGGGGGGGGGGGGGGGGGGGGGGGGGGGGGGGGGGGGGGGGGGGGGGGGGGGGGGGGGGGGGGGGGGGGGGGGGGGGGGGGGGGGGGGGGGGGGGGGGGGGGGGGGGGGGGGGGGGGGGGGGGGGGGGGGGGGGGGGGGGGGGGGGGGGGGGGGGGGGGGGGGGGGGGGGGGGGGGGGGGGGGGGGGGGGGGGGGGGGGGGGGGGGGGGGGGGGGGGGGGGGGGGGGGGGGGGGGGGGGGGGGGGGGGGGGGGGGGGGGGGGGGGGGGGGGGGGGGGGGGGGGGGGGGGGGGGGGGGGGGGGGGGGGGGGGGGGGGGGGGGGGGGGGGGGGGGGGGGGGGGGGGGGGGGGGGGGGGGGGGGGGGGGGGGGGGGGGGGGGGGGGGGGGGGGGGGGGGGGGGGGGGGGGGGGGGGGGGGGGGGGGGGGGGGGGGGGGGGGGGGGGGGGGGGGGGGGGGGGGGGGGGGGGGGGGGGGGGGGGGGGGGGGGGGGGGGGGGGGGGGGGGGGGGGGGGGGGGGGGGGGGGGGGGGGGGGGGGGGGGGGGGGGGGGGGGGGGGGGGGGGGGGGGGGGGGGGGGGGGGGGGGGGGGGGGGGGGGGGGGGGGGGGGGGGGGGGGGGGGGGGGGGGGGGGGGGGGGGGGGGGGGGGGGGGGGGGGGGGGGGGGGGGGGGGGGGGGGGGGGGGGGGGGGGGGGGGGGGGGGGGGGGGGGGGGGGGGGGGGGGGGGGGGGGGGGGGGGGGGGGGGGGGGGGGGGGGGGGGGGGGGGGGGGGGGGGGGGGGGGGGGGGGGGGGGGGGGGGGGGGGGGGGGGGGGGGGGGGGGGGGGGGGGGGGGGGGGGGGGGGGGGGGGGGGGGGGGGGGGGGGGGGGGGGGGGGGGGGGGGGGGGGGGGGGGGGGGGGGGGGGGGGGGGGGGGGGGGGGGGGGGGGGGGGGGGGGGGGGGGGGGGGGGGGGGGGGGGGGGGGGGGGGGGGGGGGGGGGGGGGGGGGGGGGGGGGGGGGGGGGGGGGGGGGGGGGGGGGGGGGGGGGGGGGGGGGGGGGGGGGGGGGGGGGGGGGGGGGGGGGGGGGGGGGGGGGGGGGGGGGGGGGGGGGGGGGGGGGGGGGGGGGGGGGGGGGGGGGGGGGGGGGGGGGGGGGGGGGGGGGGGGGGGGGGGGGGGGGGGGGGGGGGGGGGGGGGGGGGGGGGGGGGGGGGGGGGGGGGG
>JAMPIV010009080.1:27500-80000 GCA_024509875.1 Oreohelix idahoensis
AAGTGGGGGGGGGGGGGGGAGGGGCGTTCGGGGGCGGGGTCGACGAGTGGGGGGGGGTGGGGTGGCAAACGGGGGACAGCTGGCCTACGGGTCCTCTTCTCCTCCAGAGGTATATGGGGGCGGCGCGCGGGAGGCGGGGGGGGCGGGGGGGGGGGGAGAGGGGGGGGGGGGGGGAGGGGGGGGGTGGGGGGTGGGGGGGGGGGGGGGGGGGGGGTGGGGGGGGGGGTGGGGCGGGGAGGGGGGGGGAGGGGGGGGGGGGGGGGGGGGGGGGGGGGGGGGGGGGGGGGGGCGGGGGGGGGGGGGGGGGGGACGCGGGGGGGGGGGGGGGGGGGGGGGGGCGGGGGGGTGGGGGGGGGGGTGGGGCGGGACCAGGGGGGGGAGAGCCGGGACTGAGGACGGCGGCAGGGAGCGCCGAGCCGATAGCTGTGTAGCCGAGAGAAGATCGGAGAGCGCGTGTTGCAGGGGGATACAGCGCCCCGGCGAGAGCGAGAGGGGGCGAGCAGGGCACCGGGAGGAAGGGGCAGAGGGGAAGCGGGTGAGGGCAGGTGTGATAGGTGATTGAGAAGCTCGGACTATATATAAATAGGGGGTGTGGACGGGTGGGGCGGACAGCGGCGGAGGTGGTTTGAGTGCAGAGAGGGGGGTGCGCAAGGACGTCGGATGCGGTTCTACGGGTCAGTGCGCGGCCGGATCTGACGCGTCGGCGGGCTACCCCAGAACTAGGGAAGCGGGGTGTGTGCTAAGGGCGATCGCGGGAGCGAGTCGAAGTGGGATGGAGCGTACACGAGTATTGAGCGGACGCAGATAGACGGCTCATGTGGAGGGGCCGGTGAGTAGCAGCCGGAGAAAAATGGAATGACGGGATAGAGATTGTGAAGTCGAGCCCTGTGACTAATCGCATGCCAGGGTCCGAATGATGCCACAGAAGATGGAGAGCGCAGATTAGGTGTGCCGGGAGCGAAGGAAAGAGGTGTAGCGCGGAATGTGAGTGACATTGACGGACGGACACGCAAAGAGAGGGAGTAGCGGGGAGACAACCGGCCTGAAAGACGCGAGGGTGTTTTGCGTGTGAGACCGACAGCGGGGGGTAGGAAACTGGGAGGTTCAGTGCTGTTCTCCTCCTTCGGCGGCGTGCTGGGTGCTGTCCTTAGGGAGTCCGGCGGGGGTCCGAGTGGGGTGTTGTGCGCGGGGTAAAGGGGCTGGCAGGGGTGGATCGTCGAGGGAGCAGGTGTTAACGCACCGAGTATAGGAGAGTGTGGAGATCATGGTGACGCACGCACCACGCATCGGGGCGATGGGGCTCTCTAGTGCAGCACGCAGGTCACCCAGGATTGACGGGTACTATGTACTACCTGTCGTGGCTGCCGTGCGAAATTTGCTAAATGTGATTGCGCAGGGGGTCTCAGAAAGCCAAAATGCGGTAATGGGACGGCGGGCGGCTGTATAGCATGGGCCGGCAGACCAGTAAACCAAAGTTTGAGTGTGTACTGTCACTCTAACGGTGTTAGCATAGAAGGGGATAGGCGCCTTATAACTAACATGGGCGTTGTGGGACGCGGGGGAGGAGAGACGGCGAATGATACGTGAAGGAGTACGCGACCTGAGTTTGCGTGATAGAGCGATTGAACAAAAGCAGCTTATGCGGCGCGATCGAGGAGGGCCGGAGGCATCTAGGCGAGGGCGGTAGCGGCCGGTGTAGAGTTGGCGGGTGAAGGGAGAGACGATGTGCGAGGTCGAGGTGTAAGGGCGTGCACGAAGGTGCAGGATGGCGGATGGAGATGGGGCGTGCAATGGGTGGGGAGTAAAGGGATATGGACAGGGCGAACGCATGAAAGCGAGCGCCGCGAGAGAGTCTCGTCCTGGTGGGGGGGATGGAGCGAGGTGACGTAAGGCGGGAACTAGGGGGGAGCCGGAAAACGGTGTCCGTGACGGTGTTCATTCAGTACCGTCTGCCGTGAGCCTTCTTCTTTTTTCTATTCTTTTTCTTCTTTTTTTTTCTTTACTTCATGGATTATTTTTTATAGCTGATATGATGAAGCTACTCAGGGTGGCGAGCGCGGCCGCGATGAGGTATGGCGGGGTCGGGGGGGGGGGGGGGGATATGCGGATGAGTGGAGGAGGTGGGTTGATGGGCACGCCGGGGCGGGGGCGCGGGGGGGGCGGGGCGAGAAGGAGGTGGCGCCGGCGGGTCGGGCGGTGGGGCGGATATATATAGGGGCCGGGCGGGGGGAGCTGGGAGGGCGGGGGGGGGGGGGGGTACGGCGGACGCGCAGAGGGGGGGGGGGGCGCGGGGGGGCGGAGGAGTGGGGGCGGGGGGGGGCGGGGGGGCGGGGGCGGGGGGAGCGGGGGGGGGGGAGGGAGGGGGGCGGGTATGGGGCGGGGGGGGGCGGGGGCAGGGCTCGGGGTGCGATTGTTTACGAGGGGGGGGGCAGCGTGCGCGCTAATGAGAGATCTAGGGGGTGCCATAAGCTAGTCTGCCTGTGACATTATCTCTACGGTTGTGTTTCAATAACTGTCTATTTGGCCTTGTCCAGCGTTTGACATTATTTTTTATGTTGGATACTACGGCTGTGTGCGGGGTCACTTACATAGCACTAGATGGATACATTGGTGTGAATAGATTTAAATTACATCCACACGTAGTTATTTTATTCACGAACGTGAGAATCCCTGCGCGAACCAAAACACACAAGACTGGTTGCGGGTAACATCACGAGAACCACCGTTACTCACTTAGTCCACAAGACTTTTTTTTGGATACGCCAATTAATTATTCATACCCACCTGCGAGTAATTAAACATACGTTTTCTTTGTAACGAACATGATAAATTACATATCGATAACGGCTTTCCGACCATTGTGGGAACAAAACCGCCGCGCCGAGCTCTGAAATTATCGATCACGACACTAAACGCGATCGGACTGCGCATGTTTGTAGAGACAATTCTATTTTTTATATAAATCTAAGACAGAATTTATTTTTGGAACATATCGGTTGTAATTAGTATTCGTGTAAAAAGGGTACAAGCACAACGCCTTCCAATAAAAAATGTTAAAGCTACTTCTATTAAAATCAGCTTGCTGTTTGTAACAATACTACAACTCATCCACATAGATAACAAACGTTTTTCCTATGAGATTCACTTTGGACAGTGTGTCCCTATACCTAAACATTGCATGAAATATACACAAAAAGAAAAACTTTTTCACATCGACAACGCGTCAAGTATCGATTAGTTTATCCAATAAGCATGCCCTGACTAGCGCGAAACAAGCCTGAACACGTTTCAAAAACCAGATTAAACTGATATTCCTTCATATAACTAGGACACTTTAAGACTAAGGCCCATGACACTCACGTTCATACTTTTTACTGCAGAGGTGGTGTGTATAACGACATTTAGACTCGCAAGCACAACCGCGTTGAAGCTGACTTCCCCTGTTACCCAATCAACTGGTGTACATCAAAAGAAGTGATGACATGTTATCTATGCTGTCTAAATATGGTATGTATAAATATCGTGTGTATACATATTAATATCTGTTGTAAAATATATATTGTATAAGTATTGTATAAAAAGACAACACAATGCCGAGTCATACACAATACAACAACGCACAAAAATATCTACACAAAAATGGTATAGCAAAGTCTCTAACACTTCACCCCCACCTCTTCCTGCTGGCCCTGCTATAGTGACGTCTCTAACACTTCACTCCCACATTTTCATGCTAACCCTAGTACAGTCAAGTCTCTAACACTACAGTCCCACCTCTTCATGCTAGACCTATTATAGGAACGTCTCTAACACCTCGCTTCCACCTCTCGATGGTGGTCCTAGTCAAGTCTCTAACACTTCACACCCACCTCTTCCTGTTAGCCTTAGTATAGTGACGTCTCTAACACCTCACTCCCACCTCTCGATGCTAGACCTGGTATAGTCGCTAGCACTTCACTCCCACCTCTTGATACTAGAGCTAGTATAAACAAGTCTCTATCACTTCACTCCTGAGTCATACACACAACCATCTGCAACACCCCAAATTGTACACAACCATGCGTCGTCCCCCTCGCCAGTACAAAAAGACTCCACTCGCTTCAAACTCCCTTAGTAACCTACTCGCCATTATCGATTTTTTATATTTTCCGTCATTATCGATTTTTTATATTTTGTATATATATATATATATATATATATATATATATATATATATATATATATATATATATTTTATATATATGTATATATGTATGTATATATGTCTAAATAACACACCCCACATCACACAAAATCCCCCTAACCTAACCCCGCCTGCTACATTACACCCATGCATCGTCACCCTCGCCAGCACAAAAAACCTCCACTCGCTTCAAAAACCCCCTTAGTAACCTAATCCAACATTATCGATTTTTTTAAATTTTCCGTCATTATCGAATTTTATATTTTATATATATATTGTATGTATATATGTATAAACAAACACACCACCAGTGCATCCTGACAACGTCACCGCACCACCCCTCAACATCTAAACTCTCCACCCAACACACACCCACAGATACCTACAGGTATATGCAACACAACATGAATACATAAACTCCCTACCCAAAAACTATCTCTCTGTACACCAACCAAAAACCCATACTACACAATACACACAATACAAAACGCATCTCTCTATTTTTACGACGACAATGACGACACCCCTTCCCTCAAGGTCTGGCCTGCAGCTGTACCCCCGTGCTATATTTATTAAAAATCCCTTTGTTATCTATGTTGTATAAAAAAAACTACACCACTCTGTGATCCTATGTGTTACCATACACGCACCTTCCGTCTTCGAATATATATTCTTATATATAATATACTGCACAATGTATATTCGTATGTGTTATTTATCAATATCTTATACAATGTAAACGTATGATAATTTTATTTTTGAAAATATTGTATACGAATCTTACCAATATATAAAGATTGTTATTTTAAAAGAATAAAATATATTAACTAAATTCTTAGATACCCATGTGTATATAACTGTTGTAATACATGTCTAAATATATGTCTAAATATCGTTTTCCTCTTCTAAATATATCGTATAACTGTTGTCTCAATATTGTCTAAATATATCGTCTTCCTATTGTATGTCTAAATATATCGTATAACTGTTGTAAATATATATCGTATAACTGTCTGTAATGTATAACTAAACGTTGTAATATGTACGTATAACTTAAATAAACAACAACACACACCAACACACGCTGTAACACACTACCAGGACGCAAGCTGCTTGTCACCCCGAATAAAATATATCTCTATATAAAAGTCACGCGCCGCCACAGCGCGCCGCCACATTTTACTTATATAAAAGTCACGCGCCGCCACAGCGCGCCACCACATTTTCCTTATATAAAAGTCACGCGCCGCCACAGCGCGCCGCCACATTTTCCTTATATAAAAGTCACGCGCCGCCACAGCGCGCCGCCACATTTTCCTTTTATAAAAGTCACGCGCTGCCACAGCGCGCCGTCACAATGCTAACCGTTTCCGCCATTATACACTACTGACATGGGTCAATCAAAACACGTTTACTTCAGAAATAAAATCAATGTAAACATATAATAGTTCCTACTGTAAGTTTAGAGACAATCCTATGTAAATTGGCTTTTTGAAATTTAAATTAAAATAATTGTTATATTTCTACTCCCTTCTTCTAAGACAGGGTCGGCTTGGCCGTCGTGTTCGTCCCTTCCTCTAAAAAGCCGACCCTGACTGGACACATAACGATAAAATAATGTTAATAAAAATGACAGCATAATTATTTGACATATGTGGTAACCCATTAGCAAAGCAAACAGGAAATACAGTAATTCAACAAAGATTATACTTTATTATACTCGCCATGATGGTGAATCAGAAGCATAATGTTTTATCGGCATTGTGGTGTCCAGCACTAACGTTACTTGGAATGTTTAGTAGGGTTAAGCACATCCAGCTCACTCAACAAAAGATTTAATACTTTATTATACTTGTAAAACTGCCTAGAAGGACTGAATAACTCTAGGTGGAAAAGTGGTGAACCGAGCTGTTGGTGCTGCCGAAGAAGCTCTCAGGCTAAATGAGGTAATCACACAGACGAATCGACGAGGATTTGGCAATGGTGACATCTGCTGGTGGTCCAAAGCATCAAACAAGGAACGCAGAGATATGGTAATTCAGGAAATCCAAGTAACTGAGAATGATAAAAGGATGTAAACAGCAGTGTAGCAAGTTCAACAAGACCAAATGACTACATGAGAAAGAGCTCTGCAGATGTACCTGACATGGAATAATGTATGGTGCATGGCATCGCTTAGGCTGTGATTCAATACCAGATCAATGTATGATCTTCTACCATCATCTGCAAACCTTTGTGAGATGGATAAAAAATGATGATGCTCAGTGCCCCTATACTAATAGAAGCAGACATTAAAACATGTATCCTTAGCTTGCAGGGTGTCGTTAGAGCAAGGGCGATACACATGCGCCACAGCAGACTGCTTAACGAGCTTGCTGCTGCATTAGACATGACAAGGATGAGGGAGAACAGCAAAGTCAGAGCGAATACCACAAATTCATACTTTCTAAGATCAGAAAAGTCAGCACATTCCGAACTAAATATCAGTTTACCATCTGTTTTTGACTGTACAAATGACAAGGAGATTGCAGTTGATTTACTAGGGCTGGAGACATATCTGGAAATCATTAAGAGATCTCGAAGACCACCAGACGTACAGCGATACACCACAACGTCGCACCAGATTATAATGATGTGGCTAAGCATGCCATTTAGACCGAACGATCAGCACATGTTCAAAATGGCCAAGTACAATGACCTGAATACGGACTTGGAACATGACGGGTCCATAGCAAAAGGCATAGATGTTGAGGTAGGTGCAAGAGGTATAGTGGCTTCCTCAGTGTATGATCTACTGAAACTATTGGGTGTGAAAGGACAATCACGAACAACGGCACGTAATAGGCCCGGTGAAACTACAGAAAGGGAATCGTATTGGCTGTGGAGCTTTTAGGTCTGTAATTTATACACAACATAACGGTTACGTTAACAATTGCCTCCAGCTGACAGCATGGATAAAACCAGGAGGGAAGTTAAAAGTTGCAACTTAGGTGAAGTTATTCAATTCGAAGCGCAGGCACGACAACAGGAGGCATACACTTGGGATTCATGACCCAAGTAGGCCCACCCCCCTCAGAGTGTAAAGTAGAAAGGGCCGAAACACTTGTCCGACGGGGGATTACTGTTGCTGATCAGATTTCCTCCGTTGTATCGCTTTGTTCAGAGTTTCTTGTCAACCAGTAAAATATACGGATTTTCGAATAGGTAAGGGAGACATGAAAGCGGCTAAAAAGGAAACAAACAGTACAGAAAGAAAATACGACAATTGTAACGATATTGGGCGTGTCCTTTTACATTTTTTTTTCTCTCCAACATTATCCATTTAGTTCTTCCTTTTTCGCACATGTCTTCATGCCATTGACACTCCCTAAATGCTATATCATTTCTCACACTGCAATTGTGTTATTTCACGGGTAATTGGCTATCCTGAGTATTAACTGTAATCGCTTAAGTGGTCGTACCAGCCTGAATGCAGGCAGTAAACGTGAAAGTAATGGTTGACTTTGAAGTAACTCATTTCGACCCAGACAGAGCGGACGAGTGACCACCTATGTTTCGCGGTTGGTCACTGCGCCTTGGGACATCTCGGCGGGAAGGGAAACAGGAAGCCAAATTGTCTGTCTGATGAAGCCGGCTGTGGTCTGCGTACGTCAGGGATTATCTGTCTGGCGGAAGATTTGACTGCAGTGTATGGGACGCGTGATAATCATTTATTTCAATACATAACGCTTTTTTGTCCAGACATTTATCGGGTCATTTATTACCATTAATATTAATAGAAAAACATTCTGAAGAGATTGTATGAGGAAGTTAATCATTAGGAATGAGATCACAGATGTGTTGCCAAGTCTGTGTAATAGCAACAGAAGTAACCATGCCATATTTGAAAGTTGGGTAATGTGTTTACATTTTAACGTGATAATTTGAAACACGCGGGAAGAAGCTTGGAGAAAGAAATACGAATATAACATAGCATATTCGGAGACTAAGACATACTGCATTACAATGTAAAAAGAGCAACTCCAGGAGCCAGAGAAGAATCGGACAGAATTCCAAATTAAATAGGACAGGACCGAAGTATTTGGGCATCTTTAATACTTAACAGAAAATCCACATTAATAAATACCAAGACTGTATACCTAGGAATCAAAGCACCCGTCTTAAACGGTTAAATTGAGGTAAACGAAGCCAACCTTCATGAATTACCTTTACTGTCAATCTCGGAGGTTTCTATTTTAATTAAATCATTACCTCAGAAGAAAAGGTGCGGTGAATATGGAATATCTTCGAGGATACTTCAGCTTGCACAGCCTGTTGTATGCGACTCACTCACTTACATTTACAATCTCTACCTCACAAAGAAAGTGTTTCCTCAACGAATGAAAACAGGCTTAGTGGTACCAGTACCTAAGAAAGGTGATATTAATGTCGTCACAAACTACCGGCCGATTTCCTTACTATCAGTCATAACTAAACCTCTTGAACGTTACATGTATAAACATATTCTTTCTTCACTGAACAGCTACAATCTTATACATGAAAACCAATATAGATTTCGACCCAAACACTCTTGTCAATCCTTGTTGACTAAGATTACTGAAATCTGGCATTCTAATACCAGCTGCGAAAAAATAAATGGAGTATTATTAATCGACCTTTACAAAGCATTTGACACAATTGACCAATCGTTGCTGATACAAAAGCTTGCGGTGTACACACATTTCATCCAATAAGTTATCACATTTAATAAAATCAATCCTTGAAAACAGAACACAACGAGTCTTATACAATAATGTGCTCTCTAAAATCACTACACCACTACAATGGGTGTCCCGCAGGGCTCGATCAAGGACCTCCCTTACTCTTCAGCATCTTCATCAATGACCTGCCCTTGTTATTTGCTGCCAAGGTATGACAATTGTCATTTTATGTTTGCTGATGATACCACAGTAACAGTAAGCTGGCACAGACATTAACCCACTGTTTAGTCCCTCTTCTAACAGGATCACCTGGACATTGTACAAGCTTGGTGCACTATTAATAGTATGTAATCCATTAATAAAAACAAAACTCAGTCTTTGATTATCTCAACACTGCCAAAAGATTCTGCACTGTCAACCAAATACGTTATCTTTATCTCTAGACGGAGAACGTATTAAGCAAGTTACGGACCACAGCCTGTTGGGTGTGGTCATCGACCAGTCTCTAAGCTGGAAGTCAAATGTCTATTTCATCGCCAACAAGATCTCACAAAAATTGTTTTAACTCTCAAAAATCAAACATTTTTCATGTCCGCACTCTGGACTTATATTATATTCTGCACATATTCAAAGTCACCTTTCTTATTGCTCAAATATCTGGAGTCGCTGTGGCTTGTCGTTTTTGAAAAGCCTAGAATCCCTACATAAAAGGGCGCTACGACTTGTTTGCCTGAATGATAACATTCCCAGTGCTCAGCTATTTTCACAGCTGAATGTTCTTCCTCTTAAACAATTCGTCTTCTTCCAAGATCTCCTGTTTGTGCATCAAATTTTACACGGCAGAACGACTTCATACTTGCAAATGTTCTTTCGCTATAAATACTGCTCATATTTTATAAGAGGCGACCTACTTTTGGACCTTGCAAAACTTCGTACTGACCTCCTCCGAAGTTGTTTTAGTTATGCAGGTGCTTTAGCATGGAATTCCCTACCCAAGTCTTTCAAAACTGATAATTACATCTCATTCAAAAGACATCTGCATTCACATGTCATGAAATCTTGTACACTCATTTAACGACAATTCTGTTTTAGTTATTTCAACGTTTCCATGAGCATTTAACTGTCATTGTAATATTTTCATTTTAAATTGAGTTTTTTTTATATTAAGTAGCTTTATTGCTTGAACTATCTCTCTCTCTCTCTCTCTCTCTTCTGCTCTTCTCTCTCTCTCTTCTCTCCGAGTCTCCCTGACCTATTTCTCTATTCCTCTCTAACTCTCTCTCTTCTCGCCATACTCTCTATGTGCGTTAATGATTATGAGTAAATCTACTTGTGTATGCTCAGTTTCTGATTGTGATGATAATATTAATTAATCCTGTCTGAAGTTGTTAATATTTTAATTTTAATTTGTAAAACTCTGAAAATTGTATTGCAGGGCAGAAATGTAAAAAGACAATAATGCCTATTTCTTTATCCTGATTAAATAAAGATTTCGTTCGTTCGTTCGTACTTAAGAAGGATTCTAAATATACCGCAGACCAAGTGTTCGAAGCATCTAATATAAGTTGCGGTGTCCATCCATCTGTGCCAAGAGATTGTAGATCACAAGTTGGCCAGTACTTGGTGAGTTGTACATATTTTTTACAATGTGAATTTGACATGTTTTTCGTGCTAAATGGCTATACAAGTCATACGAGGCTGGCGGCGACCTCAACATACGAAAATAGTATATTCATAAACCACTACAGCAAGCGCTGATGATTGCTTCATGCTAGTTCGTACAGAAAACCGAAAGGAGAAAAAACCCTAGACTCCGAATGGAGCAGTGAGGAGTGATGATTACTATTTTGTCACATGTGCATAGTTGTGTTTATATCATTTTTCATTTTTATTCTTTTTGTGAGCTAATATGTAAACCTCAGGACATAAATTGTTCTTCTGAGTGTTTCTTTTGGTCTTCCTTTTTTTCCTCTTACCCTCAGGAACCCAAGTGAGCGCCTGTAGTGGTATTCTGTTGTTTTGCATTCGTAGGACATGACCGATATATGACCATCGTCTTTTCCTTATATAGTCGGAGACATATTTCTGCCTGTATTCAGCTTGTTCTCCAATGATTTTGTTATTTTCCAACTCTCACAGCCGTATGTTAACACTGAGATAACATTTGAATTAAACAGACGAAGCTTGGTATGTATATTCAATGATCGTAATTTCCAAATGTTAGATAATCTATTGAAGGCGCTAGCTGCCAAAGCAATTCTAGTATGGATTTCTCTTGTTGTTGTGTGTCACCATCCTGAGTCATTTTACTGCCTAAATAATTGAAACTTTCAACTTTCTGTAGTTTTTCCCCGTTCAAGATGATATCAAAGGTCTCGTTAGAAAAGTTCATAGCTTTAGTTTTAGAGGCATTTATTTGGAGACCAATTTTAACCGAGAGATGACACAAATTATTTATTGCTTCTTGGGATTGTCTTGGTGTTGAACTTAAGAATGCTACATCATCTGCGAAATCCAGGTCCCCCAGGAATTTTCCATTTGTCCATTTTATACCCAATTGTTCATTGTGGGTATAGTTTCTCATAACCCAATCAATAGCTATTCCAAAAAGTAGTGGTGACATAATACAGCCTTGTTTCACCCCTTTTTCTACTGTAAACCATTCTGTATTCCCTTTATTTGTTCTAACACAACATCTTGCATTGTCATATAGCGCTTTGATTATATTCACATATTTTTTTGGAAAACCATAGATTGTAAGTATCTTCCACAATGATGGGCGGTGTAGACTATCAAAGGCTTTTTGAAAATCGACGAAGGTGATAATAAGTGGCGATTGCATTTCCACTGATTCTTCTATAATTGTTTCTTAGTGTGAATATTTGATCAATACATGATCGTTTCGGCCTGAAACCCGCTTGTTCTTCTCTGATCTTTTCGTCAGCATGCAATTTAAGTCTTTCTAACATCATGCAACATAATAATTTTCCAGGTACTGATAATAGAGATATACCACGCCAGTTATTACAGTCTGATAAATCACCTTTCTTCGGTAACTTTACAATAATACTGTCTTTCCATTGTTGTGGTGGTTGTTCTTCTCTCCATACTTCATTTATAATATCTAAAATTCTCAAGAGGTTGTTGTCATTAACTGCTTTAATCATTTCCCCTGAAATTTCGTCAACTCCAGCAGCTTTAAAATTTTTTAATCTTTTAACGGCTTGTTTGATCTCGTCCAGCGTGAATTCATCGCAAGTTATTGGCAAGGTGGTTGTGGGTGTTTCATTATTAAAATCAGGTGTTACTGTTGGTGGTGGTCTGTTTAGCACCTCCATGAAGTGCTCAGCCCATCTCTTCATTTGTTCTTTTTCTGTTGGTATTGAATTCCCTAATTTACCTTTAACAGGTGTTTCCATAGCAGTAGGCTGGTGACATAGTTGTTTTGTAATTTGATAAAGGCACCTACTATTACCAGTTCTTACAGCATTTTCAGCTTCTACGGCCAGTTCATTGATGAAATGTCTTTTATCTCTTCGGGTTTTTGTCTTCACTTCTTTATTTAACAAGTTATAAGTTAGTTTGCAAGTTTCAACTGCATTATGTGTACTTGCCGCGTGAAAAGGCGCCTGTTTAATCTTCCCACCCAATGTACTTCGGAGAGGCATTTGTTCTTTTATTTTATCTAAAGTTCGTGGTACTAGCCCAGCTTTTTATATGCCAGTAGTTTGTAATTAGGT
This sequence comes from Oreohelix idahoensis, assembly GCA_024509875.1. Lineage (NCBI taxonomy): Eukaryota > Metazoa > Mollusca > Gastropoda > Stylommatophora > Oreohelicidae > Oreohelix > Oreohelix idahoensis. The sequence continues at coordinate 40,124 of JAMPIV010009080.1, forward strand.
TTGACGAAACACCTGCGGCAGTACTCAATCATTTGAAGAGCTAAGTGCTTATAAGCATCTTCCCTATAAAAGTGATGTGTTAGGTTTGGTGTTCCTGAACCACCATCCCCTCTAGTATCTTCGGACACCGTGAAATAGTATACCTTACTTTCAAAACCAGCTGCACTACTTTACTAAAAAAACGCTATTTGTTCGTGAACACCCCACCTTCCATGTCACTTCCTTCCACAAAAGTCATACTATGCCTCGGTACCCGATATCAACCTACAGGTTCAGGGACCCGACTATCTTTTCCCATCAAACCCGTCCGTAAGCCCGTCCTTTAGGAATGCCAGAACGTCTAATTAATTGAGAAAGCTACTATTCTTGGAGCAGGGTTATGTCTCTTACATGATGGGGTGTACAGCGTAACGACGCAATATGTGACATTGCAAGGTACTTCGTCAATTTGTGGCAGTTGTGGGGGCCAATAAGTGACTTCAAATGCCTTGTGACAATTTCCCCCTTATAGCATGATCCCGGTAGTGAGGGATATGGAATTATAGTATAATGGTCGACAGAATTAATATGTTCCAGGGATTGCGCATCGTGATTCGTCACGGGGGTGACAGGCGAACCGGGTGGTATTTGTCGCAGTGATTAGCATGGGTATAATCCCAAGATGGGCTACGATAAACGCTATCCAGATTATAACGAATCCAGTTAGCTTGGTCTTTCGTTGGACCTTACAGGGTACACCTCCTACGAACACACACACTGAGGCACACACGTGTCGATACAGCTTTTAGCGAACACAACTGATCAACCTCAATACTTGATCTATTTGCCATGGAATCCGTAATTACGCCAGCACTCCACCCTAATAACCACAATGGACCACGCCAAACCTGCCTATCCAAGGGCCTAGCACTGGTGGTTCCCCCTGCTATCATTTTATACCATACTCGGTTTATCCAAATGTGAAACAACCCAAGCATAATACATATTAAAAGTGTCAAGGCCATTGTTAATAACAAACTCCCCTTTTTCAATGCCCCCGGCCAACGCCACCCAATGGTGACATATTGGGAATGTCCTAGAAACTAAGTAATCCTACAGAGGCAAATAGAAGCAATCAGCCACCTTTCAGTTTCTTCCGCAAGAGGGGAATAATCCTTATAATCCGTGAAGAGAACCCCCTCGGCGAGTCCAACATCTTTTGCATTTATATCTCCTCTCTCATACGCCCAGATGGCCTTATTCCCCTAGCTAACACCCGTGGGAGCAATCAAAAAAACCCTTCATCCCCATGCATTCAGCCCATATCCGCGAATGCGGACCATTAATCCTATTGCTTGCCTAGGATGTGACGTCATAGAACCCGCCAATTCACAACTACATTCCGGCTACCCCCCCCCCAAAACCATGACTTAAATTAAGCTCAAACAATTGAACTTAACCCCCCCATTGATCTAGTTGTTACCTTGCTCTCTTTAAGGTCATAGTACTGCATCTCCAACTCTAATGTAAGGAAACTCCTATTACAGCTCCGCCTCACATCCCTGAGATGCCGCGCACCGCCGTGCAATTTAGCCTCCGTTCGATCTGTTATTCCCAACCCTGCAAAGCGATTATGCCACCCACCACACGGTCAGAGCTCCAGATCCCCAATAAAAAAAACAACACTAACAATTGCCCCCCTAAAACCCCCAGAGATTCGAGACCCCCAAAAAACCAAAAAAACAATCATAAAACAACTGTGCCCACTACATGTCCAATAATTAGAACCCCGTCGTTATAAGCTACACATGGCTCGTGACACACCTTTACAGAAAAACATCTGAACCCTGCATAATGCTAAAAAAAGTATTTACTTTACGATAATGTGTGTAATCGACCAGCCCAGCAGACCCGGCCTGATGCGGACTATTTTTACCGCGTAGCGAGTGATTATAAAATGGTAAAACAAGCCCTTTGAACGGGACGATGCCATGGTTATGTAGTTTCCCGTGAGAATGTTGTTGGTATAATCCGATAGTAATTATTGTCTCTAGTGGCTTGAAATGAGATTTTGGTCGCCACGGATATGTGTATAAGATGTGTTTAGTTGTCCCTGACAATGGATACAGCTTCCATTGGACAGCATGTGTGACTGAACTTTTGAGGTAAACATTATTCAAACTTGTCAATCATATCTTTACATTTGCCGCCATACTTCTAATCAACTGGGCTTTTGCTTAATAACCTAAAAAACCGGAACGCTGCTCCGTACTCGCCCGAAATGATATATATGTAAATTCGCCACTGCACAATGTGTTTTTATACCACGATGGACCTTTAACTGGACCTTAATGAGATGCAATCTACTTATTGTGTTATTAATAGCTGAATTATTTTGGAGCTACCTGTTAGAATAAATCTATGTATTGAGGACCAGTCTTCACCAACTCATTTGGATTAATCATGTAACACTTTTTTGTACGAGTCTATAGAACGATTACGTGTGTTGGCAGTGGGTTCATTTTGAAAATTACGATATGCTAACGCCTTTGTCTACTCCACTCCTATCCTTCGTCGTAAACACAACAGTAACGATGTTGCAGCGACCAAACTCACCATAGGAAGAGAATCCATAACTTGCCGCCCTGCAATATAAACATTCCTAGTGAGTAGCCATTAGCACAACAGACAGTTTCTGGTGCGGAATGTTATTGAGGAGGACGATTTTTTTTATTATGGTCTGTTCAAAACATCGACAAAGTAGAAACGCACAGGCCGAACTATGTTGATGTCCTAATGGTTTATCGCAATATGGAACTATTTCTGGTAACTGTTTTTTGCATTCCTTTTCAATTATTCGCCCAAATGGGGTGGGGGGGGGGCTGAAATTTGATATCGGGTGTGAAATACATGAACTTGATGACGAAATTATTATTTCAGTGCTCAATTTCGTACAAACAACTTGTTCAAATTAGATTGTGTGTATTGAAGGAAGAGACGTATACTTGCAAGTAATCCCAGTGAATCCACCTGATAATAAATCAAAGTTTCTTGAATGATACAAGTTATTTAAACGAGGCTGCCTGCCAACAAAACGCCTGTTTTTGTGTCAAAGTTTTCAATTCAATTCAAGGCCGCAACAATGATTCCAGATGTTCAAAGTGAACTTTCTGTGAAAGAAAAACTACAAAGTATGGATCGTCCTTCCAGCTCTACATATGGATATTTATTAATAACTGCATTATTTGTCATTGCAACGAACCTGTGGATGTGCCCATGCCTACGTTGACTAACCCTGTCCAGTGAGATATGCTGTGTCGACCAGATACATACCGATTCCTTCTGCCCACAATGCATAATTGGCTTTATGTGTCAACTTTTTGTGAAGCTGTGGCTAAATTTTGGAGGACTGAGCTCGTGTACATATTATATCTTTGCAAGTTAGTTGGTGATATCTGGTACCATTATCTGTTATGCATTGTTTTGTCCCTGTGGGGTTTGTGTTGGCTGATGGTTGATTTTTGGTGACAGGCAGAGTGATCATCTCATTAATACAATGTGGGGGGGCTCACAACCGTATGTTAGAAGTTTAGCGTTTTACGTTTTGCTCGTTGTAGATGTCGTCCAACAGTGTGGTAATGACTAACCTGCTGTGTATTTCCGCCGTTCGACTATAGGTCCTGACTGTCGGTGTTTTTTCTATCGAAACCACATGTCCTAGTATGGAGGATGTGACGGTCTTGTGTTCTGTGCGTTGTCATTGTATAGTCATTATCTGCTTTAGGTTGCACTAATTTTGTTTCGTGTATCTGTTAGTCTCTCCTTGCTATCTCTCAGTTATATAACAAAGTTTTATGTTTATACACAACCGTGTCTCTGGTCCTGTGTTGTTCCTGACTTAAGCAGTAAAGGCGTGTTTCAATTTGCTGGTATTTTTCCTCTTTAGTTTTAGACACAGTTGTAATATTCTCTTTTGTTGCTTACTTGGTAATGTCTTTTGTGCGCTTTGTGTTTTTTATTCTGCTCCAAAGTATTTTTTTTTTCTCATTATCTATATTTATATTTGTTGTCTTTTTCAGTATTATTTTTTTTCCTTACCATCCATTGATTGCATTGTTAATCAGCCATTAATATTATTGGATTAATACAAATCTGGACAATTACTTAATACTTGTATACATTGATACAAAATTGAGCTACCTTAGGACTATTTTTGTGAAAACACATGTGTAAAGCCTTTGGCATGGAAGGAGAAGTCCCAGTAAAAGAATTTGCTATGGACTGATATATCAGGAAACATAGGGCTGAAGAATTGGCCAGAGAAAACAGAAATGAAGAAACTGGCCAGAGAAAAAAGAAATGAAGAAATTGGTCCAGAAGAAAATAGAAATGAAGAATTAGAGCCAGAGAAGAATAGTAAATGAAGAATTGGCCAGAGAAAAAAAATGATATGAAGAATTAGCTGAGAGAGAATGAGCTGAAGATTTAGCCAGTCCAATAGAAATATACTTGCGATGGAAGCTCAGAAAGATAAAAAAAGGATTACATGATGAAAACGATGTTATGCTTTAGAACTTGAAAAACTCAAGTTGCTAAATATTAGAACAAAACAAAATCTGAGCGGAGTCAAAGTTCCCTCAAACTAACATGTTTTCAGGATCTGTGGATAGTATTTCGTTTTGCCTACTTTCAAACCCAACGTAGACGACATTTCTTGCTTCCTTAATCGCTTTCAGACTGTGTGTGTGAGGCCCATGAGGAAATTGATAAATCTGAAAATGGTGTAGTAGATGTGATGGTGAATATCCTCTCACAGGGGATGCATTCATTAACTTCGTGTTTGTAACCATGGACGGTCCCAGTATGTGAATAACTATGAAGCTGCCCGAGCGTCCTATTTATGCTTAAACTTTGCCCATTGGATGAAAATGGCTATCGGATTCGTTTTAAGACCATGTTGCCAGAAACAGGGAAGGACTTCTCGAAATTTATTGCTGCCAATAAAATTAACATTCAACAGATGGGTTGAATTAGTTCGAAAAATTCCACAAACATAATGAGGCACATAATGGGACTTAATGCTCAGAGACAAAGTGTTGTCTTGTTGTATAACCAGCATGTTCCTATCATAACCTTCATGAACGGAAACCTAACGGATTTTACATTGATGGAAGAATTGGGAAGACAGTTTATTACCGCTCACCCAGGCAATGTTGAGTAACTCTCACATCAAAGAGGCTCTACCTGTTTGGCATTTAGCGTCATCTTGAAACACACAAAAACATAAGACCAAGGTTCTCAGAGTCTCGACAGGAATTATTGTTCGTGGTAGAGGTAATAACTATGGGTAATTTCAAGGTGGTAACTCTAATCGATAATCAATCTCCCCCGTCTAGAGGAAAATTTTTAGACAATTTCGGGGACTACAACCAGAAACCAATTCCCAACCACAGGAGAGGATGGAAACGAAAAATGATAATTTTTTCAGGAGTAGGGGAAATTGGGAAGGTTATAGTGAACAGTAACCAATATAGCAACTCCTAGAAGGTCTAATTATTCACTGACAATAGAAACACGGAATTATTCCAATATAATAATCAGAATGAATAACCATCCGTTTTCGACTTCTCGGAGCGTTGAGACGTAACAAACTCATCATGCTAGATCTCGAGCACAATGCTGCTGATACATCTATGTGCTACTCAAGAGTAATCCTTCGTGTAAATCAGGGCTGCTAGCATGTTCATTTTTAGACTTGATGATCTGCTGCCTTCGCAGTGTCCTGATTGCCGTAACTTTAATTTCACACCAAATGTGGTTATCTACATTAAGTAATTGCGGTCATCCACTTCCTACGATTACAGCACTTGCTGCTCATGATAGCACATGCGCACCTTAAACTATTCAAAAAGGGCCTATTAAAACGATACGACAGGTATCTGTGCTCTCAGAGTGTACTGGTTGCACAATGGTGGGAGGGAGTTCGCCATATCTCTAGTGGCACCCATCATGCTGCCCATTGGGAGATTTTGTTAAATGTTGTACACATTTGGTGGAACAGAAGAGTTCATAATTCCCACAGCTATTGTTCACCATAGCGACTCCATTTTTGCACAGGGAGAATTAAAGTGTAATCCCTTTTTAAAAAACCCAATCACTAGACCTTATTGTTGGCCCGTATCACACGGTGGCAAAGATATGGCACACCTGGTGAAAATTATTGAGTGGAACGGCAATAAACATTTTAACTGCGGAATGCAGTTAACAACAAGGGCTCAAGCACAAGCTCAAAACGATTTGGATAACATTGTGCCTGAAAATTCAGTAGGTTATGATTTTCATGCTACTATTAACAAAGAATCTTTTTGCAAAACGCTATTGCAAAGAGATGATAATTGATTCTTTGCAGAAATTTGTTTCGTTTGGTAAGTGGTGAGGAGATGCTTGTAAATAATGCCCCTCGTCAATGGTACATCCTTAAGAATGGTATCCTGATCAGAATGTTTAAAGATTCTTCTGCTCTTAAACAACAGGTCATGGTTCCTAAACAGTTTAGAACTTATATCCTTCAACACGCCCATGATTCTCATTGTGCTGGACACATGGGCTACTCTAGGACACGATCCAGAGTGCTCTCTTCCTTCTTTTGGCCTGGTGTATCTAGGGATGTTGCTACGTATTGTCGCTCCTGTGTTACTTGCCAGGAGGTCAAAGCAAAGGGAGCCTATCACATGGCACCGATACAGGCTTCAGATATACCTGTACGTCCCTTTGAGAAGATGGCCATAGACATTATTGGCCCACTTCCTGTTATGTCAGCTAGAGGACACAGGTATGTCCTCACATGTATTGACATGTGCACGCGCTGGCCAGAGGCTATACCTCTGAAGAATATCACCACCTCAGACGTGGCTGATGCTCTTTTCTTAATCTTTTCCAGGCTAGGTTTCCCTAGAAAACTTCTATCAGACAGAGGTACTCAGTTTCCCGCCGTGCCTTTTCCGTCCCGTGAGGTACAAAATGAACAGACCGGTTTCTCGCCATTCGAGCTTGTCTTCGGAGCTCAACCTAGAGGTCCTATGTCTCTTATTAAAGATTTGCTCACTGACTCAGAAATGACTCAAGACACCAAGTCATCTTACGAGTATGTCGTAAACCTCCGACGTAAGATAATTGATGCTTGTCAGTTGGCAACAGCATCTTCTGAAACTGCTAAAGAAAAAGCTCGTCAGTTTCAGAATCGTAACAGACGACTAAGACACCTGGTGCCTGGGGATGAAGCCTTTGTGCTTCTTCCTAGAAAGGACAACAGATTACTCATTGCTTGGAGTGGTCCTTACAGAGTTATTTCACGCATTTCTGATGTTGACTATGTACTTGACGTTAAGGGAAAAAACAAAACTTTCCATATAAACATGCTCAAAGAATTCCATACTCGACCTGAATATCTTCAGGCTGTCTTTCATGCAGTAAATGAACCCACAAGGCATACTACTCATTTTTCTTCCCTGTCTGTGATTCAGGAGGAAGAATCTGCGTTTCCTGACTTACCTATGGATCTTCCTATCATGCCTTTAACTGCTACTGAGACGTGGAAGGATGTTTCTATCTGTACGGATTTATCATCCGACCAACGTCAGCAGGTGTCTGATCTTCTTCAATCTTTCCCAGATGTGCTGACAGACATCCCTGGTCATACATCGGTTATCACTCATGATATCCTCCTCACGGATGATCGACCTATTCGAGTTCGACCATACCCCATTCCTATCCATTTTCAGTATAAGGTTAACAAAGAACTTGACGACATGCTTCGTTTGGGTATTATCGAACCATCAAATTCTGCATTTGCTTTCCCGATGGTCATTGTTAGAAAGAAAGATGACAATATAAGACTATGTATTGACTATCGCAAACTCAATAATATTACTGTCTTTGATGCTGAGCCTTTACCGTTATTAAAAGACCTTTTGCCAAGACTTGCTACAGCTGTTTTTTTCACTAAGTTTGATCTCACTAAAGGATACTGGCAGGTTCCTTTATCGGAAACTGCTAAGCCCCTTACTGCTTTTACAACACCTAAGGGGTTATTTCAATGGAATTATATGTCCTTTGGACTGATGAATGCTCCTGCCACATTCGTCAGGATGATGCGTAAAATATTTTCTAACAGGTCTGATATTATTACATATATAGATGACATATGTCTCTTTACTACTTCTTGGGAAAATCATTTCTTAGGTCTCACTTCACTGCTGGACACTTTACGTTCACACCATCTAACTGCCAAACCTTCTAAAATTTTTGTCGGTTTTGGAGAAATATCATTCCTTGATCATAGAGTTGGTCATGGTTTGCTTAAAACTGAACTGTCTAATGTGTCCAAGATTTTGAACATATCTGTGCCCACAACTAAGAAACAAGTGCGCAGTATTCTCGGCCTTATTCAATTTTACAGTCGATTCATTTCGAATCTATCCAATCTCACTGCTGATCTGTCTGCTTTATTAAGAAAGGGCTCTCCCAATCATGTGCACTGGTCTCAAGAGTGCCAAGCAGCCTTAGCTCATATTAAAAGTTTATTTTCAACCCCTCCAATATTGAGGTTACCAAATAAAAATTTGACATTCTATCTTCGCACTGATGCGTCTTCCAAAGGTGTTGGTGCTGTATTGATGCAGAATTTTGACGGTACACTTCGTCCTAACTTGTACATATCACGGAAGCTGACGGACGCAGAAAGAAAATATCCAGCAATCGAGCGCGAATTGCTCGCCATCGTCTGGGCTGTTTTGAAACTGGAGAGGTACCTTCTTGGATCAAGATTTATTCTACAATCAGACCAGCGCTCCCTGTCATTCCTCATGAAATCGAACCACAAGAATCCTAGGGTTGCGCGCTATTCTATTTCGATGCAATCGTTCGCATTTGATGTCCAAGCTATTCCGGGCACTGAAAATGTGTTAGCTGATTTACTCTCCCGCTGCCCTCAACAAGACTTTAACGATACTAATTAACATTATTATGTGATCCAAATATAAGCGCATGGTTGACATTCAGTACTGCTGCGTGACTTTCAAATGTATTTACGTGATCCACTCATTTACATTGGATGATTGACTTTCGATACCTTCATACTATCAGGACCTGAACATTTTGTTGCTTAGTAACAATCTACTTTCGTGTCAAATGAATAACTCTACTTTAGTGCTATAAGCACATGTAAAAGACATATTGTTGCCAATTGGAAACAATGTAGTACCATATTTACCAATAGATCAGTATGAAAACTACATGATGTATAAATTCTTCTAACTTTTTCTTTTTTTTCCTTCTTAATGTTCCCTAAAAGACATAACCTTACTTATATTTCGCATGTTTATTAGTTTGATTCTCTTTATGTAACAATTCTCTTATGCTATAGTGATATCATTACTTTAACATATACATTACAAGATGATCTTTTCTTTATTGCATTATTAGTTTACATTTCTTTGTTTCTGCCTCTCATATTCTTATGATAATGTATTGACTGATGACAGTCTTTTTCATGCACTTTCATTAATATTTCCAGTAGGTTTGACTTCGACTAGACTTTGATAATTTATTGTTCTACGGTTGACGATTTTTATTATGATGTACTTAATTTTGGCCGTTCTTTCATTCGGGGAATGTTTGAAAAAAAAAAACATTTGTTTTTTTTTTTCCCCGAGAGGACGGGGTGGTTGTTGTGTACGGCTTTTGCGCTCAGGCGTATGTCAATCCTTTACTGAAATACAGCTGTCTGCATTAGCTATAAATATATAACGTGACGTATGTATCGTCTGCCCAGGCGCAGCCGAGCGGTCAGTTTCCCGTGCGAGTGATAAAATGTAAACAGCCCTGACGGGACGTGCCATGGTTGTGTTCCCGTGGTGAATGTGTTATTCGATATATTTTCTCAGTGGCTTGTAATGAGATTTGGTAGCCACGATTGTATAAGATGTGTTTATGGGCCGTCAAGGGTTACAGCTTCCATGGGAAGCATTGTGACTGTATTTTGAGGTAAACATTTTCGATCGTCAGCATATATTTACATGTGCCGCCATACTTCGTTCACGGCTTGCTTTAACCGGAACGCTTGTTTCGTACGGCCAGAATTGAGATTTATGAATTGTATGCCTCTTACATTGTTTACCACGATGGACTGACACTGGACCTTAATGAATGCAATCTACTTATTGTTATTTATGCTGAATTATTGTTGGAGCTACTGTGAATAAATTTGGATGTGGACCAGTCTTCACCAACTCATTGATTAATCATTAACACTGTTGTACGAGCTAAGAACGATACTGCGTGGCTGTGTTCAGGTGAAAAGTATGATGCTAACCCTTTGTCTACTCAACCTAGCATTCGCGTAAACATCAGCAACGATTGAAGACATACTCACCAAGCCAGAACCTAACTGCCCCCGCATATAACATTCCTTGATAGCCATTACACAACAGTCATTAATAACAAACATAAAATAATAGTTATAACATTTGTGTTGCGGCATATTTGATTATGGCCACTGATAAATAAATGGCTTCCATACATTTCTTACGAAAAACTTTAATTAATCACAATGTCATAATTACCATAATAAATTAGAAAATAACTGCATGGCGTACCCCGGCGGTAACTAAAGAGCCTGTCTGCCAAAGTTAAAAAAAATTACATAGTGCCTGCCATATAATTCCTGCTGGCAGATTGCGCACTAGAACGGTGCGTGAACATGCACCTTTACCAATATACGTAATCCCATTGTAACGAAACTGTGAGCGTGGGTGGTGAGCATGTTTAGCCACATGAGAAACATTATTAGTTCCACTTCTCATGGATGTTCTAATTCTATAATATGATGTATCATACTGTGTGACCTTAGTATGATACTTATCACCATGCGAGCCTGCAGGTCTAGAGCATGTCGTAGACGACAGCTTAATAGGCATAGTTAACCTCAATTTATTAGGTGTACCAGTAGTATTGTGAACTTGTAAGTTTACACCATCCTCAACACCAACTCCGAGTGCAACATCCTTACTCATCTGAGACAATTTTTTCTCACTCTTAACAACCTCAACAGTTTTCTTAAGATCAGTTTCATTCTGATCATGTCGCCATGACTAATTCCCAGAATTGGCAGTATAGTTTAAACTGGAAACATTGGCATCAGACTGATGTCGAGGGAAATTGTACTTGCCTCGAAATGAAATTTTTACTTTCCTGTGATGTGTTGACTTGGTGTGATCATGTTTTGTACTACAGGCATGTCGTATAGTAGTTTTGTCATGACAACTGTCTGACAATATATTATGGTGTAACACCACATCAAATAACCCATCAACTCTTTTCTTCAATTTAGTAATCTCAACATCCTTTAGTGAAATCTAATTACTCTGCCTCTTATGTATTACCTCCAGTCTTTCATTCCTGTTGTTCTCCTTAAGGAGCAACGCCTCAACGCTAGCCAACTGTTTATTAGTCAAATTTTCGTGTTGACTTTGAAGTCGTCTAAATTTCTGATTCTCGAGTTCAATTTCTTTCATTTTGTTCTCTAACTGAATGTAAGAACTCCTCAGGTCCCGATCTGCCACTTCTTGAATATCAACTTTTAATCTTAAAAGCGAAACCTCAGATTTCAGCTCCTGAATCTGAGCCATATGTGTATGACAGTCTGCCCTTAAAGCAGTATCAACCTTATCTAACTCAACACCAACACTCTTTTCTTTATCAAGTAACTTGTTTTGAGAATCCACATACTCCTCCGAGTGTTTGTTCAAGTCATTAAGATGCCTTTTATTCTCTAAATCTCGTATCTTCTCCTGTAAGTCCTCTAAATCATGTTGCATTTTTTTTCTCCTCTTCAATACGTCTTAATTCATCCTTAGCGTCCTGTTCAGTTCTCTTCTTCTCCTGTTCAGCTAATTCCTGTTTTTTCTCATCTAATTCCTCAAGATGCTTTATCTCAACTTTCAATTCTTCTTCATTAGGCACCTGTCCCAGTAAATCGAATTTTAACCTAGCCAACTGCCACATGGCAAATGATTTCAATATGTCACCCTCCAAATCATATTGCCATCCCATCCTCATGTAATACTCTAAGGTAAGCATGGTAAATATATATATATGACTCACTTAGTCAACTAGATAACTGGCAAGTTGCTTTACAAGTTATTTGTAAGCCCAAAAACTATTTTTTAATTAATATTTATATTACTATGCCTTACTCAGGCTAAGTAACTAGTGGCTAATTACCTACTAGTGCATTGCCATGTAATTATTGCAGTGTAACTCCTCCTTTTCACTGTAGATGTCTTTACTTGTAGTGGTGAATAAGGAGGGCTACCACCACACCTTTACGCGAATGTGCAATGTCAAAGTTGATATAACTTCTTCAATTCAACACTCCAACAAGAGGCACGCCAAACAGGCCAATACGTTAATACCCAAGTCTAGTTACAGCAGTGTGTTTTGGAAACTGCTATATTTCAAGAAGGGACCGACCTCATTACTTCTTCAGAGAATCGGTTGAATATGAACTTAATCTTCAACATGAACTTGGAAGCAAAACGACGGTTGGCGAAAGGTCAAGGACGACGTTGCACCTCAACTTCCAGTCCTCATCAGTGAATACCGACATTGTTGTACTCCATATTGCTCATACGTACACTTACGGATGCGAGGAATATTATCTCTTCGGTCAAGATAAGTAAAAAAAAGTTGTGTCGTTTTTACACCGTTTTATATTGAGCTGTTCCTTTCTTGAGCATATATGTCCACCATTTGCCTATTCCTGTTACGTGTACTATGTTTTATGTTTATCGCGGGAGGTTGGGTAGGTGAATTATGAAGGTAACATACTAGTTTCACCACGGGTCCTTCATAATTGTTCTTTAGGGACTTATTTGCAGACTTCCCGCAGTGGAATGTTCTAACACGTGAGTATCGATGGATCTTAGGTCCACTGTGTCCGGTTGCCTGTGACAACTGACTGTTTAGCTTTATCGTTGCATCTTGTGCAAAATTATTTTCCAGTTCTACATTCCAGTTTCTTTGATCTCTGCATACGTTGTCATTTGTTCTATTTATTTTTGTCCAGTCACAATGGTTATCATTGTCTATTGCTTTCGCTTTATCATAACATTTCATTGCATAACTTGTTTTTTTTATTAATAATATATTGATAATTATCTGATATAGCATAACCGTTCTTGGACAAGAACGAGTACCACTTATTATAGTGATAAGAAAACAATATTGGACATTAATTAATTAACATTTACGAAGAAAAGTATAGTAACTACTTGGTGATCATAATGTATTCGTTAGATTATTTTATTAAACAAGCTAAAGCCCTTCAGATGACTCTTGAAGAGGTAAAAGCATTCGCTCTTACGGAATATGAAAAGCCTCAGAAGTTAGAAACTCTAAGGTTAGAAAATGTGAAATTTGAGGCAGAACAGAAAAAGTTTGAGGCTGAAGAAAACGAGAAAAAAAATGAAATTTGAGGCTGAAGAAAATGAGAAAAAGAGGAAATTTGAAGCTGCTGAAAAAGAAATGCAACTTAAAATTGAAATGGAAAAGACTAGAATTGAAATGGAAAGTAAGCAAGGGGAAATGGAAGAGAGGAAATTTATAGCTGAGGAGAATTCAAGAAAATTTCAACTTGAGACTGAGGAAAATGAGAAAAAGTTTCAACGTGAAAAACAGTTGAAGTAAATGGAATTTGAACAATTAAGATTAGCTCATGAGGTTAATAGTCAAAAGACTCATGAAGGTCAAGCTTCATCTAAACATGATAATTATAACGAAGTTAACTTAAAATTACCAAAATTCAATCCACCATCCGATGATGTGATTTTCTTCCTAGACAGGTTTGACTATTTATGTAATTAATATTAATATCATGTTATGAAAGGTTAGTAAAGAAAATAGAACAGAAACAGTAAACAAAACAATATTTCAAACAATATCACACCACAAGATCAAATTATAAACAGCAAAACGTTTTATAAAACTGAATAAACTTCCACAAATGAAAAAAATCACGAAAACTGAAACTAGGTCAGACTACCGCACAAAAATCTAAAAGTAGACATTACAGACAGGACCCAACAGCTGACATTTTGTTTTTTTAAACGAAACGATAGTCAGATTAAATTTACAATATATGACAAACAAATGACAAAACTAAGTAAAAATGAAACCAGGTACAATGAAAATACAATGTATATATTCACAACTTTACAACTAAACAAATAATGTTGAATAAATTCATGAGCAAACAGAGCATGCCACGAAATTCCTCAGTGGATCTTTTGCTAGCAGAAAATATTCAAACAAGTGGCACTAAAGAACGATTTCGAATTTCTGCGGTCATCCGGAAAACATAACAGAGATTCGAAATTCCCGCCAACCTCCCACGAATATACACAACAAATATACATAAAAATACATAAAACATATATATATAGACAAGTAAGTATACGAATAGACCTGCCTTCAGGATAATCTGACTATGTTTTTACAAGACCAAAAAATGGTACTTAACTGACGCAGCCGAACCAAAATCTTCGTAGATGCTCATATGCACCACAAGCAACGTCATGAACTAATTGGTGACTTGAATCAGGCTTCAGGCATTCGTATGAGCAGTTTTCTTGATCATTTACTACCATTGATGGCTTAGAAACATTTGATAAAAGTGATTGAAGGCTTCAAACGACCAGACATTTTTTGAAAGTCGTCAGGGCGTTGTCATAACACCAACTCACGCATGCGCCGTAAACTGGACGTGATGCAAAATGTTTCAAACACCGAAACAATTCAGAAAGTTCTTGTAAATCAAAATTCGTTCTCTTCACAGCGTCTTTTTACAATGAATGTTGTATACTTCATGACTCTATCGATATCCCCACACACTGGGCCACCATCTTGTTGCGTGTCGTCGGGGTTTGAGAAGAGTGGTAGAGTAATCATGTTGAGTTGTTTTTGAATGACGTGAGTGTCCAACAATATATGTGTGAAATTGAATAAAGTTCACGACGCTTTTCTTGGCAGGGTCCATAAACACTTAGATATTAATTGACGGACATCATAAGTATGCATATCAGTAATTCAATACATCAATCAATGGCAGTCTCCTACAGTCAATAATGTATCGTCGCATGACAGCCTATATACCCGCAATGTCGGCAAGGCGAAATCATTGGGGTAGCGAAAACTGACAGCTGGCGAAAAAATATGTTTAATATATTACTCCCTGAATTTCCTTTTGATAAGGAAATTATTCATCAATATACGATGCTCAGATACTGCATCAGAAATATTACTGTGGCGACCTTCGTTAATTATTAGCCACGTAGGAAGACTGTACAATTCAATAACGTTGGGAGCAGTAACAATCCACGTCTTACTTAGACGGATTCAACGACGAAAGGTCAAGAAGGACCATTGCCTGCCTAGTGCAGTGCCTTACTACGTCAACCTATTATTAGTGACGTCTACACATAATCGCGTTCACTAACTGTACTTTATAGTGTACAATACAGCATGTTGACCTAAGATAAATGTGTTAGCGCGTAAATTTAAACTGGTAACAAATTTAAATGAGGCCAACTTGTAATAGACATAAATATATCTTAACAATACCACAAGTATATAGTAGCAGATTTGGGAAGACTAAGAATGTCTACAGGAGATAATATGATAAAGAGGAATATGAAAGTTTACAAGACATAGACCTCACGTATGAAGTACCCGTGATGTTCAAGGATCCAATTTATGATTATGTGCGTGCTCCATTCTTAGAGTAACTTGCCATGCTTGTTAAGAGTATTGTGTTTTTAAAAGTTTTAAAGGATCAGCATGAATTTGATTTCATCCTCAAATGTTGCTAAACGTATGCCATTATTGTTTACACTACTGTGACGGACGAATTTCAGCGTCCCTGAATTGTTAGATGATATGGTAATACGCTTGAATAGCATCGAGGCCCCTGAATTTGTGTGTAGTTAATCGCAACATGTTTCCCACGTGGAATTCTACCACGCGTGCAAATTAGTATGCATCATTTCCACGTGGATTTTTCCCCACGTTGGATAATTAATATGTAAACAGCTATAATGACGATCCAGGAGTATCGCTTTGTCTTTAATTTTAGTTTAGCCACGCCTACGGGTTATCTCTAGAGCTATGAACATCAAACATTTTCTAGTTCTTTTTCTGCCACTCCTTCAAGAAGGCGTTGCCAAAGAGGAGACGGCAAGCGGTCAGTATCCAGAAGAACGAAGCAGTTTTTCACACCTACGGTTTACATGTTCATGCGAACCGGCTAAGACGGGGGAAATCGCTGGCGGACCAAGAGACGAACGGGGAAGGCTAGAGCTGGAAGACGTGGCTCGAAACGAGAAAAGTTCCCTTCTTCAAATAAGGAGTGAATCTTCGCAGGTCGCTGTTACCTTTCATTTCATTAACTATATATTGGCATCGCCGAAAATGCAGTTTATCATTCGTTGCCAGAGATTTGAAGGAGTACTAGCTTATAGTAGAATCTAACTCGATTTCTTTTGGATTTTCTTCTATATTGGAGTCTAATTCATTCTGTGCTACGGTAAAATATATTAGTCTTGAGTGATTGAGTCGTTTAGTTTCTTCATTTATTTCACTGGATTTTGTGATTAATTTAAACATATTAAATAAATTCATAAGCAAAGTTTTCCAGATGTAAATTGAATAATATAACTATCCGTCATTTCCTGAGATAATAGATGTGTAACATCATTTTAAACGCTAGGCGAGCGAAATTGGTTATTAACCTTATAATTCTATTTCATCTTGCGTAAATTTTAAGTAATTAACTGTTCATCTCTCTTCTCTTTGATCCTTAGCCGCCGACCGTCAAAGCAGTCAGTGGCCATCACGCCTAGTGGCGTCTTGTAGGGAAACAACAAATTGATTCCACCTTGCTCGGTCGGTGGCCACCCCTCGCACAGTACCCCAACTCTGGTTCATTCCTTGCATCTCAGCCTCCACAGTCCTCCACAGATTTTGAACTGTTCATAGCTAGTGGTAATTAAATCGATACATTGGCTAGTCACTCGTGAAATTTCTTTAATATAAATAATTAATACCATAGGGATTTTACAGGTCTTACCGAATAACGCGGGTGTTAGAAATAATTATAGTAGAATTACTTGTTTTATATATTCTCTTTATACAGGTGATCAGACCTTGCGATCCAACGGTTTTATTATATAGAGAGTCATGTTCAGATCGCTTATGGCATCCCAAAGTGTATGTTCTAAACTTAATAACATTGACTATAACAAAATCTGATTTGTTAGAGACAGTTATAGGTCCACCGTCTAAACCCATGAGAGCGGTTAAATAACCAGAACGGTCTATTGTTTACTCGTGTTAACGGTTAACTGGAACGGACAATGCCAGAAGATTTCTATATATTAATTCTATAAAGTTCCCTGGCCTGATGAGGCAGAACTTACAGCACCAGTTTTATTTAATTAAACCCATAAAACAGTAAACTGCGTTCCTACATCCAACTTCTACAGAGAACATTTTCGGCTATTTCTTTTTCCAAGAACAGCCTGGGAGTACCATTCCGCTGTTTGAGATATGTCCCAGTCATTACAACATAATCCTAGAAAACAAACTTAGCCCCCAATTTAAAATACCTGCAATCTGACGAAGAAGACCCTCCAGGAAAAAAATTATCAACCAACGCACCCATCCAGCGAAACCTCCGAGAGAAAAATAGCAGTGCCTATACGGAGATTTCTGGGGGTGTACGGGAAAAAATTAGCAAGACATATAATAGTCTTTAATTCATGTTGTGATTGATAAATTCCTTGGACGTATGCTGTGTCGGCAGAGGGTAAGTTTGCCTGTTGTGAGCGATCACTGCATGAATGTTGAGAGTGGAAAAACGGAACGAAAGAACTTAGTTTACTTAAGTTTTCTACTAATATAACACCTTCTTATATCTATCTCTCCAAAGGCCCACGGGACAGTTAAACTAAGGACATACCGGTTACCCGTCCCGACTAACCCCACTCCCATTGTCAATCCTTTGTTTGATCTGTTGGGTAAACAACCTCGGGTGGGATCCTTTTTTCCTAATTTTTTCCATGTTCCAGAGGGAAGGTCTATGACAATTTACATATTGTTTATTTATTTTCCCTTTATATAATATATGTATATATATACGTATATACATACATACATACATACATACATACATACATACATACATACATACATACATACATACATACATACATACATACATACATATCAGAATCTTTATTCTCCATAAAATACATTAATATGTACAGACATGATATAATAGATACAACATGGCAAATAGGAGAATCATTAGAATTTACATAAAGTGTTGAAGACGTCTCAAGTAGTTATATGTGGGTGTTTTTACATCGAACCTTTGTGTTACACATACATAAAAAATTTTTAAGCTTTCTAAAAGACATTGGCATATAATGATATGGTATACCCTGCCAAAAATGAGAATTATTGAAATTTACAAAATGTGTG
Source organism: Oreohelix idahoensis (assembly GCA_024509875.1). NCBI lineage: Eukaryota > Metazoa > Mollusca > Gastropoda > Stylommatophora > Oreohelicidae > Oreohelix > Oreohelix idahoensis. Next base: position 58,700 of record JAMPIV010009080.1, read on the forward strand.
AGGAATACCATTCAAGTAGAGCAATATGGTTGTTTTTACTTGGAGGTTTTATCAGAATTTTGTTTGCCATAAAAAAACTTTGACAGCTAGTGGAGTGAGATATTAAATATAGCATCAAATACAATAGTCGTATGGTATAGTATACAGAGGAGCACAATTGAGTTTAGACTGTGTGGAAAACATCCCAGCAATTCAAAATGGGTGTTTTTTACATCGAAGTTTCCATATTCTGTAAGAACCTATAATTGCACTAATACTGACATATTTACATAAAGCCTTTGCTTCAAATTTCCGCAACCCTAGCGACATTAATCCACTCACACACTTTGCATGCACATGACCCAAACTACCAATTATCAGTACGATTACATGCGTACGGTAGCCTAGTTCGTTAATCTCTGCAGTCAATGGATAGTACTTATCAAATTTATGTTGGTAACATTTATCTAAATGGGCATCATATGGTATTGCTGCCTCCACTATAAAAGCTGTTTTGTTCTGTCTATTGATTATATTGTTAAATCAGGTTTTACGGCATGAGTCTTAAATGAGGCGTTGCTGCTGCCGAAAAGTGATGGTTTAACTATTATCTCTTTGTTTATTGTTATGTCACTTTTATTATTGTATGCAATTTCAGTTTCTCATAAATAATATCTACAGCTCTATTGTGCCTTTGTTGGTATAATGTTTGAAATTTGGTACATCCATTCAATAAATGTGACACTGTTTCGTATGGGTGGTTACATATTTTGCACATTTTCGTGTATGTCTGTGGGTAGTATAGATGTAAAAGACTTTCGCATTCCAGCAACTGTAACCTCGATCTCACAGCAAATGAAAGTATTTTATCACTTAATTTAACATTAGATAGAAAACTAGATGACAATGAGTGGTTTACACATTTCATTTCGCGCACTATTCTCCCTTGTGATGATTTACTTTTTAGTTCACTTAGGATTAGGTCAAGTTTATGTGATTTAAATCCAGAATAAAAAGCATTTGCTGACTTGTATGTTAGACTTACATCTTCATCTACGTCTAATTGTACACTGTAATGGCCACTGTCATCCACTTTCACACTCACTCCTTCACGCGCGCTTTCTTCATTCAGATCTACCCAAAATGATCTTGGCCAATTCACCTTCGATCTTTTAGCTAGATGGTTTGTTTCGTTTAACTCGTAGCTTGCAAAGTTATTCCTATCTTCACCTACTTGGTCTATTTTACGTTTTTTCATATGTCTATCTAACGAGTTTATTGCTGCAGTTTTTACAAGATTATCATCACAATTGAGCATACTGATAAGGAATGAAATATGTCGAGAGTGGTATAATATGAAGGGGTTTGGTATGCCAAGGCCACCCTTCGACCTGGGACAGAAGAAATAGCTCCTTGTGGATGATTCATTTAGCACTAACCATGTTCTAACGTGTTGTACAATTTCATCTTCAATTTCTTTCAGTTGTTTTTCTGTAAAGTGTATGTTAGAAAAATAAAACATGAGAGGACCGAAACACATCGGGTTAATTAATGAGAGCTTTGCTTATGTTGGTAGTGGGGCACAGCTTAATTTTGTTAAATTTGACCTAAATTCTAATATAAGGCTGCTTGCTTGAAACTGGTCCGATGTATTATCAATTGTAATGTCATGTCCTAGGTATCTGTAGGAACGCCCTCGATCAGAAGAGGGGATTTCATGACCTTGGATATTAATGTCCGCCTTACGAGTTTTGACCCAATTGTTTCCGCTTCGCTGACCGCTGAACACTGCACACTTTTGTGGCTTAACCAACGAACAGTTTTAGTGTAAGGGGAAGTAAACTGGAGTATGTTAGTAGTTGAAATAGATTTTGAGTTATAGCACTTAGTTGCTTGTTAGCTATCGAATTATTTAGAGAGTATCTCGTGATAGTTTCGAGAGACAGATTACAGACAGCGTGAAAAGCGCTGATATATTTATTCTGTAATGTTTGAGCGGAGTGAGAATAGCTCGCGGCTAGGAGCAGATGATTGATTGACTGAGTTGTGTTGACCGTGAGGAAGTCTCGTGTCTGCTTTTGAGCGGGACGAGTGTGTTATCTAGGGAGAGTGTTCCGGGCGTTTTGACCGGGTAGGAAGACAGTGTTTTTGGGAAGTGTGAAATGCCTGTACAGTGCTGAATTTAAAAAATGTCGACGGATTTTTCGCTGTGGGTACAGCGTAGTATAAACCTGCAGTTTTGATTATTGTGGAAATGTTTATAACTGCAGTGTGCAGTCTTTAAAGGCCATTATCTCCTGTGTGAGGAGTCTTGATTAATAAGAGTACTTTAGGCCATGAATCATTAGCTCCTGTGAGAGGATTGTTATTGAGGATTCTTTATAGCGCTGAGTTTAATAAGAGTACTTTAGGCCATGAATCATTAGCTCCTGTGAGAGGATTGTTATTGAGGATTCTTTATAGCGCTGAGTTTAATAAGAGTACTTTAGGCCATGAATCATGATATCATTGTAGCTGCCGAGTGCGCAGTTATTATGTGGTACTTTATATCTTGTGTTGTGCTGTGAACGGTATTCTATGTGTATTTCATCAATGTGTTGTGACGTGAATAAACCCATATGAAATGTCATCAGTCGTTTACAACCATCCATGACTCTTGTGTACGTACCTGTGGTGTAAACGACTAAACCAACACACGCACTTAATATTACAAGTGTGACAGGGAACTTAACACGTATTTAGAAATAGCCCCGGAGTGGGCGTGGTCTATCTGTATCGAGAACTTGTGCATCGCTTACCAGTAGACTTCTACAGTGTTTGCCTGTGTGGCGTATATGTATGTATCAAATGTAGACATTACCAGATCCACAACACAGCAGCAACGTTAGCAGATAATCAATAAGACACCCTTACCGTACCATACACCAATCCTTTGTATCAGTTTCAGTGACAGCCATGATTGACTTTCACGTGCTTGACGGAGGTACAACAGTAATGACCTCCCGGATTTTCCTATTTATCTTTAGGGGGGTGTAACAGTGGTGTGCTAGTTTTATAGGATCAGACACCCGCGAAATTCGCGTGATATTAATTCACAACTGTTAGCATGTAGCCTGAGTGGCGTTAGTATATGAAAGACAGACATCACATTTGAGAGCTGTATCCAGGCCCAAGAAAAACTTATTCAGTATCAGTTAAACTGGGAACTGTTAACTCAAGTCGCAAGTCGCAACTCGCAAGTCAAGAAATTTATTACTCAAGATTATGAGATGTCATGATATACAGTGGCGTCTGTATACCAGTACAAGTAATCATCTGGCAGTATGAACGAGCGGTGTACCTCCTTTCAACGAAATTGACAGACGGTGACCCATTTCCTGCTTTCCTGTGCGGTGTGTTAGCACGTAGCGTGCTGAATCGAGGACCTGAGCGGAATCGAGGTGTCAAGTTCCAATGCCTTTCTGTTGTCGATTGTTTTACCATTGAACTTTGTGATATCCAGGGTGTTAACGGAAAGGAACAGAAGAGTTTTCATTCAAGATAAGTGATTATGTTTGTGATGTGAACTGTGTCACCTTAACTATGTCAACGAGCCTTCCTGTGCTTTGCATCTCCTATACTGTTGAAATCTGTTGTTTTTGTTGTCTAATTCTATATAGACATATTATTAGGATTTAGTATTGATGCTAAGTATTGATGGTTGTATGATATATGTTGACTTCCCTCAGATGGAAGAGGAATTGATGATACAAAGTTATGAATAATATTTTTTGGTATACATACTGAACTGTGTGAAATGGAAGGGTAATTGTCAGAACTTCTTGAAACATAAACTTGCGACATTAATAATTATATTGATATAGATATATAGTTAACTGAGTGATTGAATCACCATGGATTTTGATAATAATCCTGCAGATATAAGGCCTATGTTGGAAAGTGCATTGTTAATAGGTAGAGATGAAAAGGGATTGAGAGGTCCAAGACTTGGAGTATGGATCATGGACGATTTGTTGGTTAATGTGTCAGTATCCCTAAAGTTATTTGCTGAACATAACTTTAAGCTTCTTTGTAATTCAATAATGGCTAAGGATTTGATTGATTTGTTACAGCACCTTCGTGTGTTTTTGAAACAGTATATTGAGCTTGAGCACGGACATGTAGTTCAAAGGATATTCAAAATAATCCACAACGGTAATCCTGATGAGCAGAAAAAGGAATTAGGAAATGAGAATCAATTAAAAATCAACAAACAAAATGCTCTACAGGAAAGAGCCAATTTTCTACAGGATATTGCCGAAAAGAAGGAATTAAGAGAAACAGTGTCGAGACTAACACATGATCTAGATAAGTCAAACACGGAACTTACTAAAGTGCAAGCGGCGTTAGATGCTGCATTGGGCAAAATCAAAGATTTGGAAGATCAAGTGCATTATAGAGATGGTGAAGTAAGTGATCTCAAGCAACAACTTCAGGAAAACAAAGAGAGGTGTAGTAAATTGGAAGCTGAGACAACTGACCGTGATAGGTCGTATACAAACACACTTCTTGATTTGTTGAATAAAGTAAATTCTGGTATTGAAGAAGAGAATTATACTGTATTTCCAAATGAAGTTGAAGAACTAATGAATGATGAGGATAGTGAGAATGAAACACGACAACTAAGTGTAAATGAAGAAAAGGATGAGAAAGACAAATTAGAAGAGTTAACGACTGAGAGAGAGAAGATGATTAAGATTGATTGAGAGATTGTTAACAGGGGAGAGAAGTAAAGTTTTGACATTTGACAAATTAAATAGGAAATTAAGTGAAGAAATTTCACAAAAAAATGTTGAAATTGCAGAAAGTACAAAAAGGGTAGAGGGTCTACTCGATGTTATTTTAAACAGCGGAATATGGTCTACTGTCAATGTTGACAATACTAGACAGAAAGTTGTTTGCCAACAGGTTAAAAAGATCCAGCCCTATACAATCTGTGCGGATAGAAAGGTTAGATGTGATAGACAAATATCTTTTCGGGGAAAATATAACTTTCGAAGATCTTTTGATTCTGCTTCCAATAGCAACGAATCTTGGCGGAAGTGTAATAGAGAGAATGATAAGGTAACAGTCAGTCCTGAGAGATTTCAAGCTAAAAGCCTAAAGATTAAACGAGTAACTGATTTTGGAAGTTCTCAGAAGATGATAGCAAGGGATAAAGTTATAAGTAGTGGTTCCAAGGATGAAACCCATTATAGGCGTAACGATAAAGATACTTATAGATCTGCAGATGATACTGCAAACAAGCATATTGTCAAAGAAAAGAATGGGAAAAGTTTTTGTAGGAGAGATGTTTCTAAGGTTAGAAAGTACCAAGGAAATTCATATGATAATAATTTTCCTTCTCAGAGAGATAAGAGACAAGTTAATGTATCTCAACAGTTTAATTCTCAGAATTTTGAAAATAATGGTACAGACAAATACAAGAAGAGTTTTCAATCGTGCAATAATTTTTCTGACAGATTTTTTGTGCGGAGTAGAAACGTTAATCATAACAAGCCTAACTGGGATTATAGACATAATAATAGTCTCAAACAAAGAGGAAATGATGATAAATATTTTGATCGAACGACGAATAAGTGCAATTATGCTAATTTTGCTCGACATGAGCCTAGAAGCATTGTTATTAAGCAAAGTAGCAATGATAATGATGTCACAAATACTACTGCTTGTTATGTTTCTGATTTTGAAAGAGCAGCACGCTGTTGTGAACTTAAAGGAAGAGTCGATGACAGCGTGGGGTGACCAGATTTCCACACGAACCACAGTGCGGGGTAATTGTTTGTTTAACCTCTCCGTTGTTCGTAGTAAATTTCACCATTCATTAAAATGGAATTTTCATTTGTATTTTTTTGAACAGAGGCGACTTCTTGATATGGGTCAGCGCTCCTGTTTACGTTAACGGCTGTTTACGGTAGCGCAAGAATATAGGCCAAGATTGTGCCCGAGTGAGTGTTTTCTCAAGCAGAACATATCAGCGTGCTAACCATGATTCGACGTTTTACCCCTAGTGTTTATGAGATGTCGGCAAGACCTATGGAGATTTTTTTTTTTTTTTTGCGTTTGATTTTTGTTTTGTTTGTTTATTAGGACAGTAGATGTTAATGTATTCTATTGCATAGATCATTATAGGTTGTTATATTATGATCATCATCTTTACGCATCATTTGATGTCTATTGTTTTTTTTGATATGTATGACTGTTTTGATTATAAATTAGTTCATTTCGATGCTATTTTTATACTATTGTGTTTTGGATAATATGTAGTATGTTAGATGGTAGTGACGTGTTGTTTACTATTCATGAATGCAATGAGCAGATTTATATTTAACCTTACTGGTTACAAACTTATGCCTATTTTTTTTATACTCTGGTGTAGAACTTGCAGTTTTTTTTGGTATTTGTTTTACAGATGTGTTGGGTAGAATAGTTTTGTACATGATGAGTTTGTTAGCCCTATGCACATACTCATTAGTTGTAATGTTACAATAATTATTTTTAATATATCAGATGGAGATAAATATAAATTTATAACTGAATAACACTATAGCTAAGCTGAACGTGATTGTCAGCCGGAAATATTTAAAAGTTTAAATTGAACTGTATAGAGAAAATTAACAGCGGTTGCTGATATTGTTATTGGATTGAGAAATCTAGAGATCTGATTTAAGCACTTGCTTAACATACATTACGTTGTTTTCATGTATTTGCAAACTTGTATTTTGGTAATAGTGTGTTTTTTCTATGTGTTTCTCTGTGACGTATTTTTTGAAAAATTTACACGTGTTGTTTCGTGTTTGCTTAGATGCAGGAATTGTTATATGTCTCTCATTTTGCTAAAGCTAGTTTTTTGTTAATTTGTTAATTATAGATTTGAATTAATTAAATTAAAATACTATTTTTATGTAACTTAGCATTACGAAATATTTTTGTACTGTATTTTTTGGAAAATATTTTTTTTTTCCCAGACATTGTAATTTTTTATTTTTGTTTTTGTGTATGCCTAGCGTTTGACTATGTGCTATGTTTGATATGTAGAGTAATGTTAGTTCTTTAAAGAAAGTTTTTTGTTTGTTTTTTGGATGTTATGTTGTATTAGCGCTTGATTATGCGTTGGTCTTATAGCAATGCTATCACTTTTTTGTGTGGTGTCGATAATTTATTGTTGATTATGTATAACTTGTATAACTTGTTTAAATTACTGATTATGTTTTGTTTAGTTATAAACTATTTTTTTGTAGTATTAGTATAGGAATACTTTGTTATTTTGTTTTGTGCTTTTCGATCGTGTTTGTATGTATTTTGAAATACGTTGTTGATCTAAATAGTTATTAGTATATATTTTTACCAACGTTCTCTATATTCATACCTTTTGCTTTCTATCTGTCTTTGTTGATTATCCTTCATTCCATTCCTTCTTTTCTGTTGTCTTTTCAGTATGGTTTCATATTTTGTTTACATTTCGTGCTTTATTTACGTTTCACTTCATTCTCCTTGTATACTTCTTCTTTCGCTTCTTATACTTTCATTCTATGTATTGTTACTTTAATGATATAACTTAATATAGTGTAGCTACTTGTGATATTTGTAATTATTTTACATATAACAAATTGTTTGAATGTAATATTATCGTTTTTTTCCTCATATTCTGATTTCATACTTACCTTTATTACGGATCATTTTTCGTTTGCTTGATCTTGTCTTTTCTTGTACTATCGGTTGTTTCCTATTTAGTTGTGCTGTATTCACTTAACTTGGTTTTGTAATACATTATTTTTGGTATGCTTAGTTGATTACATTGGATACTTCATTTTTACATTTCACTTAATGCTTATATTTTGTAGATGTCTTATCTTAACTTAACTTAAAGTAATTCTTATACGCATATGTTAGAGTTTCATTGTCCTCTTAATCTTTTTTGGTTTTGGGGAATGTATTTGTCAAAAAATTGATAGAATCAATTTTTTTTCTCTGGGGGTGAGGTAAGATGTAACGAACAGTTTTAGTGTAAGGGGAAGTAAACTGGAGTATGTTAGTAGTTGAAATAGATTTTGAGTTATAGCACTTAGTTGCTTGTTAGCTATCGAATTATTTAGAGAGTATCTCGTGATAGTTTCGAGAGACAGATTACAGACAGCGTGAAAAGCAATAGCTCGCGGCTAGGAGCAGATGATTGATTGACTGAGTTGTGTTGACCGTGAGGAAGTCTCGTGTCTGCTTTTGAGCGGGACGAGTGTGTTATCTAGGGAGAGTGTTCCGGGCGTTTTGACCGGGTAGGAAGACAGTGTTTTTGGGAAGTGTGAAATGCCTGTACAGTGCTGAATTTAAAATGTCGACGGATTTTTCGCTGTGGGTACAGCGTAGTATAAACCTGCAGTTTTGATTATTGTGGAAATGTTTATAACTGCAGTGTGCAGTCTTTAAAGGCCATTATCTCCTGTGTGAGGAGTCTTGATTAATAAGAGTACTTTAGGCCATGAATCATTAGCTCCTGTGAGAGGATTGTTATTGAGGATTCTTTATAGCGCTGAGTTTAATAAGAGTACTTTAGGCCATGAATCATTAGCTCCTGTGAGAGGATTGTTATTGAGGATTCTTTATAGCGCTGAGTTTAATAAGAGTACTTTAGGCCATGAATCATGATATCATTGTAGCTGCCGAGTGCGCAGTTATTATGTGGTACTTTATATCTTGTGTTGTGCTGTGAACGGTATTCTATGTGTATTTCATCAATGTGTTGTGACGTGAATAAACCCATATGAAATGTCATCAGTCGTTTACAACCATCCATGACTCTTGTGTACGTACCTGTGGTGTAAACGACTAAACCAACACACGCACTTAATATTACAAGTGTGACAGGGAACTTAACACGTATTTAGAAATAGCCCCGGAGTGGGCGTGGTCTATCTGTATCGAGAACTTGTGCATCGCTTACCAGTAGACTTCTACAGTGTTTGCCTGTGTGGCGTATATGTATGTATCAAATGTAGACATTACCAGATCCACAACACAGCAGCAACGTTAGCAGATAATCAATAAGACACCCTTACCGTACCATACACCAATCCTTTGTATCAGTTTCAGTGACAGCCATGATTGACTTTCACGTGCTTGACGGAGGTACAACAGTAATGACCTCCCGGATTTTCCTATTTATCTTTAGGGGGGTGTAACAGTGGCAAAGAGACTTACGTCATCCACATACCCTTGAATGGGATTCGGCACGTGATGTATTTGATAACCTTGCTCAATATATATATATATATATATATATATATATATATATATATATATATATATATATATATATATATATATATATATATATATATATATATATAGATATATAGATATATAGATATATAGATATATAGAAAAACTACAGAAAGTTGAAAGTTTCAATTATTTAGGCAGTAAAATGACTCAGGATGGTGACACAACAAGAGAAATCCATACTAGAATTGCTTTGGCAGCTAGCGCCTTCAATAGATTATCTAACATTTGGAAATTACGATCATTGAATATACATACCAAGCTTCGTCTGTTTAATTCAAATGTTATCACAGTGTTAACATACGGCTGTGAGAGTTGGAAAATAACAAAATCATTGGAGAACAAGCTGAATACATTCGAGAACAAATGTCTTAGAAAACTCATGAACATCAGTTGGAAAGAATTCAAGACTAATCGACAAATAAGAGAAGACTCTAGGCAGAAATATGTCTCCGACTATATAAGGAAAAGACGATGGTCATATATCGGTCATGTCCTACGAATGCAAAACAACAGAATACCACTACAGGCGCTCACTTGGGTTCCTGAGGGTAAGCGGAAAAAAGGAAGACCAAAAGAAACACTCAGAAGAACAATAATAAGAGAAGGAAGAACGTTGGGCCTAAATAATGTGCAAGAGCTAAGAGGAGTGGCGTCACAACGAACAACCTGGAGAGCACTGGTTTCTGCCTTATGCGCCGTGTTTGGCGCTTAAAGAATTTATTATATATATATATATATATATATATATATATATATATATATATATATATATATATATATATATATATATATATATATATATATATATATATATATATATATATACATACATATACATATACATATACATATACATATACATATACATATACATATACATATACATATAAATGCGACCCGTATATTTTCCTATATAAAAGTTACGCCCCCCCCCCCCCCAAATACTAACTGTAGCGTTCCTACTATACTACTATGGATTGCTACAATCGTTTTATTTTAATATGTTTGATATTTTTAGTGATATTCACCTCACATTGTTGTTAAAATGATTTATGTCCTTTGTAGTCGATGGCTTTGGTATTGTTTGCTAATGTCCACACATTAAGTGTTTAATTGCCTACTCGGTGGCACAAACCTGGGTGCTATACTAGTTCATACTAACAGTGAAATTTGATGATACAATCTTTCAATCCAGTGATGTCAGACTCACACCACGGAAATAATGAAAACTTCGTTTCCATTATTTTACGAGGGGGGGGGGGGGGAGAGTAATGTTATGATTAAAATTCATAACATGTCGGTCGATATCAAAATGGTTCGACTAGGATTCATATTTGTTTATCACCGCTAGTCCGCGGTAACAGGAAGTTACATCATTGCCTCGGGGTGGAGTAGCAGACGTTTAAAATTAGTATCAGCAGGAGTCCGCGATTGGCTGCTAGGGTCTTCTCTGTGTGTTTTTGAGGCAGGTGGAAGTGTGTCTTTGAGCTCCGAAGAATTGTATGTTTTCACAATATATTCCTATGATGTTCGACCACTAGATCATCCAAACACCTCCGTGTGATGATGCTACTTTATGTATAAAAGTAATTATGAATTCTGTGAAGAACGTGATTAATTAAAAATGTGTAAAAACCTGTCCTTGACATTGTTCTAGCTACTGACGATACTGAGCTATACTGACGACTATCTATATAATGCCAATGGATATAATGGCTTTCCAGACGATATGTATGGAGCAACGTTTGTGAGAATAAACTGTGTATTTACTTGTCCAACCTGGCCTTTGTAGTGATATTAATAGTTGGTGGAGAATGGTTGTGTGCGTGGTCTACTAACATACCCCTATGTGGTCTTGGCCATAGTAATCAAGAAGTATTACTCATCTTATAATAATAATATAATGACCCGCAACAGTATGCATTTAATTTTGGATAGGGGGTTTTTAAATATCAATAACAAAAGCAGTGTTAACACGAAAATCACGAATATTTAGACTAATTAACTTTACTAAGTAAGTGAAAGTAAAAATTTTAGTACTTAACTTACGAAACACTTGGCATAGGAAATACTAACAATTGCAATGGACTGAAACTGTCAGGAGTATATGAATATAGTCACACAAAAGCAGGCATGCACAGTTTCACTCCACAACACTTAAAATCTAACAAAGTAATTAAAGGACAGAGAAAGTACGAATTTAAAATAGTCAAAAATCGAAAAAGTAAAAAACTTGTAAGCGCCTGTAGCAAATGGAATACGAGTGTTCCAAGAAAGTAACAAAGGATTTATTACTTTAGGCGTAATAGTAATCAACTAAATTACAATGGAGAGACGGCTTTGGTCGCAGGGATTAAGTCATTGAAAACGTATGTGTGCATGTCGTTTTGCGTACTCTCCGGATATTTAATGTTTTTTGTTAGGATGCTGTTTCCTAGTTTGGATGTATGTATTTGATCTAAATAAAGGCGTTTCTTTTGTGCTCTTGAGTTGCCTGTAAAGAAAGAAATGTTGTTGATAAAACGGTTCTTGTGCGTTAATTCACCGGGAAATTAATATTGTGGAAATTTATTACCCAAACCGAGCACCGTACTCTTTCTTGACTGAAAAAGTGTCCTTTCACATTGTGAGCTCTCCCCCCTCCCCTGTTGTTTAGAATTTTTTCTAAAACACGCCTGCCGTTCGCCTGCCTTTAATTTAAACCGTAAGGGTAGTCACGTAGCACATTCTGCCGAAGGGGAGTGAAGTGTTATTGACTTCGATGTACTGGGTCCCAGCTTTATGAGGTGGGGTGGCTTGTTCCCTTCCTCGCTGCCGTTGCCTTCTCTAAATCAAGATCAGAGTCAGGTACCCTTTTACAGCTGTTAGACTGATGCGTGACACCTGTTCCCTTCCTCGCTGCCGTTGCCTTCTCTAACTCAAGATCAGAGTCAGGTACCCTTTTACAGCAGGTTAGACTGATGCGTGACACCTGTTCCATTCCTCGCTGCCGTTGCCTTCTCTAACTCAAGATCAGAGTCAGGTACCCTTTTACAGCTAGTTAGACTGATGCGTGACACTACCAAGCATTGAATCCGAAACCCGGTAACTTATTGCGGTAGTGGAGTGTTAGAGACTTCACCATACTAGGTCCAACATCGAGAGGTGGGGAGACCAGTTTCCTTCCTCGCTGTCTTTTCCTTCCCTAACTCAAAATTAAGTACCCATTTATAGCTAGGTAGGCCCCACCTCTCGATCTAACACCCTATATACCGCAATATAACCGTTTGTAACCCTTAAATGGGTTTTGGTTGAACAGGGTATTACAGCAAAATAATCAGACGCAAGGAAAAAAAAAAAATCAGTACCTGACTCTGATAGGGACTTGAAAGATGATGATGATGATGATGATGATGATGATGATGATGATGATGATGATGATGATGATGATGATGATGATGATGATGATGATGATGATGATGACTAGCAATTCCCTAGACTTAAGGGTCTTTTATATTTGGACATGCGCCCTAATATAACCGACTAGGTTGAACGGGACGCACCTCACCAAAACGAGACAAAACTTTAAAAAAAATTCCAGTAAGTTGTATTTTTTCAGGTTTACAAAAAATAACGACACAAAAGGGGACGGGGTGCTTGACATTGCATAATTTTGGCCTCCTCTGTAAATTATGCACCCATGTCTGTGTAAAAAATCGCACATGTTACGGAAACAGCAATAAATGAAAACACTTTGATGCGGGACGGACATCCGGAGTCTCAGGCTCGTATGACTGACAGTGGTGAAAGCCGAAAGGAAGCCACTGGCATGAAAACGGATGCCCAGACCGCAAAACATGAAACCAGAATTGGTTTTTGGAATGTCAAAAGTATGAATGAGGCAGGAAAGCTGAGACAGATCACAACAGAGATGAGGAATTACAAACTACATATCCTGGGAATAAGCGAGAGCAGATGGACAGGGATGGGGAGAATAAAAACAGCTACAGGGGAAACAGTACTTTATTCTGGTAGAGAGGACGGTCAGCACAACGAAGGTGTAGCCATTATCCTTAAGAAAGGAATGGAAAGGTCTCTACTGGAATGGAAACCCATTAACAACAGACTAATAAAAGCAAGACTGAGAGGGAGATTCACCAACACCACAATTATACAATGCTATGCACCAACAAACGACAGCGATGAAGAGATCAAAGACGAGTTCTATCAACAGGTACAAAAGGAAATGAAAGCTGTACCCAGGTACGATCTTCTTATAGCAATGGGAGACCTAAATGCGAAAGTTGGAACATACAATAATTATAACGAAAGAGTAATGGGGAAATGCGGCAGTGGAACAGTAAATGAGAATGGGGACAAACTAATAAGCTTCTGCAGTATTAACAACCTGGTAATTGGAGGAACACTTTTTCAACACAAAGAAGTGCATAAGTTAACATGGGAATCACCAAACGGACGAGACAAATACCAGATAGATCACATAATGATCAATGGCAGATGGAGACATGCACTACAAGACGTGAAGGTAAGAAGAGGCGCAGATGTGGGAAGTGATCATCACCTAGTAGTAGCAAGACTGAAGGTGAAACTCAGAGCTGCTGGACCAGTTGCAGTCAAACAGAAAAGATATAACATCACGAAACTTAAGGACCCCCTCACCAGAAAAGCGTTCGTGGTCGACGTAAAGAGACGATATCTGATTACCAAAAACCAAGAAAGAACAGGGACCGACGATGTCGACCAAAAATTCAACACCATCTCAACAATATACACAGAAAGCAGCAAGTCATGCTTGGGATGCCAGGAAAGAAAGAGCCAAGACTGGATAGCACCAGAAACGCTAAACACCATAGCGAAGAGAAAGGAAATGAAAAGAAAGAAAACAGAAGCTGAGTCTCCCAGGTTAAAGGCAATATACAGTGAACAGTACAGTCAGCTGGACAAGGAAGTAAAACGTCAAACCCGTGCTAACAAAAGGACATTTCTGGACGACCTACAAGACAGGCAGAAGAGGCAGCACTGAGAAATGAACAAAGCACAGTTTATAAAATAACTAAAGCTATCAGTGGAAAACGAGGTGCAAACAACATAACGTTAGTAAGAGACAAACAAGGAAATCTCATCACCACAGCACAGGGGCAGGAAACAAGATGGGCAGAGCACTTCAGAGAAACACTGAATAAGGAACCACCAGAGACTCAGCTGAGTGTTCCTGAGGCTGAAAGTGACTTAGACGTAAATACAGACATTCCACGAAAAGAAGAAATTATTACAGCTATCAAAGGGCTAAAAAATGGAAAAGCGCCAGGTCACGACAATCTAAATGCTGAGCTTTTCAGGATAGACCCTGAACTAGCAGCAGAACTATTAGAACCACTATTTGCACAAGTCTGGGAAACTGAGACAACACCAACAGAGTGGAGTAAAGGAATAATTGTCAAATTACCCAAGAAGGGCGACCTTGCAGACTGCAACAACTGGAGAGGAATTACCCTCCTCTCAGTTCCCAGCAAAATACTAGGCAGGATAATCATCCAGAGAATTTCAAAAGCAGTTGACCATAAACTGAGGAAAGAACAAGCGGGCTTCAGAAAGAACAGAAGATGTGCAGATCATATATTTGCCCTCAGGAACATTATAGAGCAGTGCTCAGAATGGCAGAGACAGCTGTACATTAACTTTGTTGATTTTGAAAAGGCTTTCGACAGCATACACAGGGACAGCCTATGGAAAATTTTGAGGGCTTATGGAATTCCCAGCCGCATTGTTTCCATTATAAAAAGCCTCTATTCTAACTTTACGTGCCGTGTTGGATCGAGTAATGTAACTTTCGAAGTGAAAACAGGAGTACGACAGGGATGCCCCTTATCAACAACATTATTTTTGACAGTCATAGATTGGGTGATGCGCCAGACAACAGAGGGCAGTCCAAGAGGAATCAGATGGACAACGTTTTCTACACTGGAAGATTTGGAATATGCAGATGACATTGCACTACTCGCGCATTCACATCAACACATTCAAGACAAAACAGATAAACTGAATAAGTATGGCCAGCAGGTGGGCCTGAACATCAATTTGAACCAGACACAGGTCATGACACTAAATGTGGGCAATCCTGAGCCAATAACCGTAAGGAACCAGAAGTTAGAACAGACAAATACATTTACTTACCTAGGAAGCATAGTAGCACCTGACGGCGGAACAAGCTAGGACATTAAGAACAGAATGAATAAAGCGAGAACAGCCTTTGCTGTTCTCAACAACATTTGGAAGTCTTCCCAGTACAGCACAAACACCAAATTAAGACTGTATGAGAGCTGTGTACTTTCTGTGCTTCTCTATGGTGCGGAATGTTGGAGAGTAACAGAGAAGGAAATGTCGAAACTGTCCTCCTTCCACACAATCTGCCTAAGGAAAATTCTCCGAATCTTTTGGCCAAACACCATCAGCAACCAAGAACTACTTATTCGGAGTAACCAGGAGGACATGCACACCATCATAGCTAGCATACGCTGGAGTTGGGTTGGCCACGTCCTCAGAAGGGACCCTGATACTATCACAAGAACAGCTATGCTATGGACCCCCGAGGGAAAGCGAAAGAGAGGCCGACCAAAAACAACTTGGCGGAGAACTGTGGAAGCTGAGATGCAAAGAATGAACCACAGTTGGGGCACTGGACGAAGGATGGCCGCCGACCGAGCAAAGTGGAATCAATTTGTTGCTGCCCTACAAGACGCCACCAGGCGTGATGGCCGCTGACTGCTTTGACGGTTGGTGGTTATGGATCAAAGAAGAAAAAGTAACTTATGCAGCTACGAACGAACATGTGTATGTCCTGATATGTGCCAAGCTTCAGCGATCCATGGTGATCTGTTCCCCTCACGGTCCTTTTCAGGGCCCACAAAAACTGCACCTACCACGGTCCTTTTCAGGGCCCACAAAACTGCAAAACGGTCCTGTTTAGGGCCCACAAAACCAACAAAACTGTACCCTGGCAAGAAATCCTTTATTTGTTTTCACCGCTGGGAGTGGAGGGCTGGGTGGAGAGGGCTGGGTGGGGAGTTGGTCCCCTCCCTCACTATGCACTGATCCTTGTCAAATATTTACCTAATCAGAGCCGGATTAACGTAGTAGCAAAAGTAGCATATGCTACGAGCCCCGCGCTTTTAGGGCCCAGCGCCAATAAATATGTACATCATTTTTTGGTCATCTTCTAATACGAGCGTTAAACCAATGATCTTGTGATGTATGCCATCTTTAGCGCCTGTTCATTTGATGTCACGAAATTGTGAGAGAAAGAGCATAACAGGGTGACTTAGTGTGACTTTTTATTACTTTTATCTTAACTGTTTGCGTACAGAAGCAGTCATTTTCTTTGGATTTGTTGAAAGCTTGTACACCTTCTTTTCTGCTTCTACCTACCGGTGGGGTCTCCTTTCTACTGCATTATGTGCTGGTGGTACTCATAATAAGTCCTATTTGCCCTTTGTGAAAAGACTGTCAGATACCAGTTGGTCCGCTCGGACAGATGTAACAAAAGCACTTTTACACAGCTTTTCTGCAATAAAACAAGTCTTGGATGATATTTCAGATAACAATGATCAGAAGGCAGAGTGTCGTCAACAGGCTCGTTGTCTACTTTCAACCATGATGTAGTTAGAAACTGGAATAATGATCATACTGTGGGATCAAGTATTACACCGTTTTCAAATGACCAGTGCTTCTTTGCAATCTTCTGACCAAGATTTGAATACAGCTTGTGCACTCTATGAATCCCTGCTGGGGTATATTCAAGCTATGCGGTCTACTTTTGCAGACATAGAGCAAAAGCCCAAGGATGTGACTGAGTGTGAACATTATCAAGAACAAACTCGAAGAAAACACAAACGAAATCGAGAGTATGATGATTTCAGTGGTTCCAGCACAATTGATGAATCTCAAAAGCCTTCTCATCAGTTTAAAAGCCGAACATTTCTTGTCCTTATTGATAGCTTGCTCTCTACTTTGTCAAAACGCCAGAAAGCTTATCAAAAGTTGAATGATGTATTTGGATTCCTTCGTCAGTCACAGTCGGTTACAAAATACATAGAGAAACATTATCCACGCAACACCTGGACCCATGCATACACAGATGGATCAGAAACAAATGCAACAGAAAATGGAGGTGGGGGCGTCTTTCTGACCTTAAGCACTGGTGCAGAAAAAAGGATGTTAGTGGCGACAGGACGATTCTCCAACAACTTCAGAGCAGAGGCAGAGGCCCTGAAAACTGTAGCAGAGGTTATATTGACAGAAGAAAGCGCAGAGAGACAAGTTGCTTTCTTTACTGATGCACAGTCAGCAATTGCGGCATTGAAAAGCCAAAATAATAAAGACATGGATGATCTCAGAGTAGTGCTATAACCAGCTCCCCTCCTGGCTGCCTTTACCTTCCAGAGCAGAGTCAGGTATCCATCCACTTACAGCTGGGAGCGAGAAACCTGCGCTGAAACAACGGACGCTCTCATAAATGGTTTCTTGTCTAAAATAGAAGGATTGTAGTGGTATGACAAGATCACTAATGTGCAACTGATGACACGAACCAGGCAAGTGCCAGAAGAACGAGACATGAGAAGAAGACGCTGAAGATTGATAGGATAGACACTGAGCAAACTTGCTTATAGCTTTACCAGGCAGTCCTTGGTCTGGAACCCCCAGGGTAAGAGAGGCAGAGAAAGACCAAGGAATACACGGAGAAGAGAACTGATGACAGACAAGAAGAGGATGAAGAAATTATGGAAAGACCTTGAGCTGATGGCACAGGACTGGAAGACTTCGTATAAAGCAAATGCTCCTTCGGGACGCGCCTCGCCAAGACGAGGCTAAGATTTTACATTAAAAAATAAATAAATAAAGAAACAATGACCCATGCTACCACCCCTACCTGCGAAAATGCATAATAGACTAACCCGCAACCCCTACCTGCCAAATGAATTAACCCCGCGCAGGCGGAAAAAACGAAAAATTATTGTAAGAAAAAAAAATGTAAGAAAAAGGACGGTGCTCGGTTTGGGTAATGCATTTCCACATATTAATTTCCCGGTGAATTAACGCACAAGTACCGATAAAACTAATGTTGTGTTTGCAGTAGTTCTGTAGTGTCTTGTTGTTGAAGTCTGCTATGCAACGCTGGAAGCCATAGCAAGGCGGAATAATTGATGACATATAAATGGAGGTGTTAGGACATGTTTGCTTTATTGAAGTGGTCAGTCTTGAAATCGCAGAGGTCTTTACGCTGAGTCCATTCATTATGTCGTTGATGCCTATATGTATTGTTGTTCTTGTAATGTTATGGTGTATGTCGAACTTATTAATTTTAGCTATTAGACTTTCAGTTCCAGCTCCAGACATCGTCAGCACTGAGACGCATTCTTCTTTTGTGGTGGACATCCGATCGTTGTGAATGCCTTTTAAGAGAAGTCGCCAATTATGATTTGTGTCCTTCACTACATGGTTGTTGACTCGTCTTTCGTTTTGATTTTTATTGTCGCCATTGATTCTCTTGGTATGAATCGTTCTGATGAGCCTGGGTTATTTGAATCGTTGGTTTGGCGTCGGTACATAATTTTCTACTGAACTCTCGCTAAGGGCTGAAAACCTGTTACTTATTTTTACACTGATAGGGTCCTTTTTGAGTGTACCTGAAACTTGTTTGGTTTGAAATTGTTGCTGCAAGTGGCATTCGTTTGATGTTTGTTCTTTGGTAGAATCACCAAATGCTTCAGGTACAACAAGATGATGCTCCGACTGAGTTGTTTTGGAATAGGAAAATCGCTCCGTAGTTGTTCAATGATGAGTTTTATACTGGCATTATCTTCTCTCAAAGAAAGTATTTCATTTTTGAGAAGTTCGTTTTCTGTACTCATCGATTTGTGGACAATGGTCGACAGATCAGCAATGAGAGCTCGCATTGTATCCTCCCTTTTTAGCACCAGTTCCTGGCAGAACGGTGTATTTATCCTGTAAGTAACTTCTGGGTGGTTTTCATGAGATGAAGTCTAATCTGTTTGTGTGGCCGAGTCTTTAGGGCCCATGATATACTCTATGGCCAGCATGTGCAGAAAAATTGGAGTATCTGTTACTTTGAAAGTCACAAACTACGGAAATCAAAGTGGATGCATTTGTTGGAGAGTTTACGCTAGAGGTAATGTTGAGAAGGGATTATTAGACAGGTCCGATAATCGATCCCGGAGCGAGTCACCTAATTGTGACGGCATTGCCTCCTTTGCTTTACAGTAGTGGACCAACAGTGGCCAACACGAAAGAGTGTCTAATATTGGCTTCAAAGGTGTCTACCTTCGCACAAGATTACTCTTGGCAGATTTGCAAAAAGAAGGGTAATAGCACTTCTATCTCAAGGTAGCCGTCACAAGATATTCAGATAAGCGAAAACAATGCTGCTTTGG
This sequence comes from Oreohelix idahoensis, assembly GCA_024509875.1. NCBI lineage: Eukaryota > Metazoa > Mollusca > Gastropoda > Stylommatophora > Oreohelicidae > Oreohelix > Oreohelix idahoensis. Next base: position 78,445 of record JAMPIV010009080.1, read on the forward strand.
CAGAGCACGTTAATTCTAGAATCTGCCGACAACTTTTGTGAAGAATTAAGCAATGATTAATATTAGCTCGTTAAACTCCTACCTCTGATTTACTCAGTGGAATTCTTATTTTTCGGGTATACCTCTGTTTAGAGTGTGTGTAGTAAACTGACTGAGATAAACATGCAGTAAATTTAAAATGATTAAACCGAAGTATTTTTGTAAAATTACAAATAACAAAAATTAATAATCACTCAAGTTTTAACAGTTTGAAAATAATTTGAATAGTTATGGATCAACAAAAAGTTGTCATCACGATCGTGATAGGAGGTAAATTTTTACAAGAAGTTCATGTGGCAACATATATTGAACTTAGCTGCCAATGAAGGTTATGAAGGTTCTGCTCCTTCTGATGGGTTGGTTCTTTTTACACTGCTCACACTCGTCGCTGGTCAAGGTTTTCGGGTGTAGCTCGTTTCCCAGAAATGTCAGGGAGAGTCTACAAAGTTGAGCTTTCGTCTTAAAGCTCAGGCCACTGTTCCCTTCTTGTGCAAGAGATAATACCCTTCAACTGGCACCACCACCAACAACTATGGTAAAAGAATAGAAACGAAACGCCCTTCTGAGTATTGCGTTTTCCGACACATACTTATGTGTCCCCTTTCTTATTCCACTATCCCATTAAACTCAGAACTTACCCTCGATGAGAATTAAATTTAATTCCTCGGGATAAAACTTTCTTTACATTTAAATTGAATAGCTTTTATAGTTACTTTATATTTAAATGAAAAGTTTAATAGTACAAATAGAATATGTTTACATTTACATTTCCACTGAATGAAAAGTGTTCACAATGTAAATTGGATATGTTTTCATTTATGTTTACACCGATTTAAAAAGTTTGACACTTCCATTAATTTTAAAATGAATATTTTCACATTGACATTTACACTGGTTTGAAGCTGTAAGTATTATACTCAGAATGTACATTATTTCTTTCATCTTTCCCTCCCTACTCCATAGGAACTTGAGACAACTGTATGCTTTTAGTTCTCTTTAAAAACTAACAATAAAGCAATAACCAGCCCGTGCAGTGGTGGTTCATGAATCAACATTCTATACGCTGAGGTTGCCAGCCTCAAGTGACTTGGACATCCACGAGCGATTTTATATATATATATATATATATATATATATATATATATATATATATATATATATATATATATATATATATATATATATATATATATACAGTAGAACTCCATTTATCCGAACCCCATGGGACCGAGCATCGTTCGGATAATCAAATGTTCGGATAATTGGATTACATAATGTATCGAGTACATGTACACATATTTCTAAAAATAATTAACCATCACAAGGAAAATACACTATAAAACATATTTACTTGTACTGTAATAATAATACCCACACTGTATTAGATCACTGTATCACCAAAATCTTTTATTACACTGCAGTGCATGTAGGCCTACTACTTGTATTAATTATTTTTGTTAAGAAAGAGAAATGTTTTCAAAATAACATTACAAACGATTCAAAACCAGGCGCAACTT
>JAMPIV010009081.1:0-70000 GCA_024509875.1 Oreohelix idahoensis
CTTATCATATTTAATACTAAACAGGACAAAATAATCTTTAAAACATACATATGATGTTATATAATTATTTAGGAACATAACTAAATTAGGGTGGCATATAATCTGCCACTCATGATGTATTTGAAAAGTCTGTGATTGAATGAATATGGACTAAGCGTGTTTTTTAGGTCGTGTGGAAGATTATTCCACAGATGAGCAGCAGAAAAAGCTGATGAGAAGAAGATGCTAGCGATGGATAGGACACATTCAGGAGACTTATTGATAGCAATACAAGGTAGTGGTTGTTCTGGTATTTCTAGTGTAAGACAAGAAGAAGGAGCCCCATGTTATGTGTTGCAGTCGTCATATTTTATTTTAACTTACGTCCTAGATAAAATTAATGGTGCGGTTTCAAAATCGATGCGTTTTCGTGCTACCTCTGTTGTACACAGCGATGCCTTCAGTAGTGAGTGCAAGCCTGTGTGCAAAACGAGGTGTAACAACCGAAAACGACGTGAATAAGAGAACTGGAGACATAAATGACAATGATGAGAAAGATATTGACAGACGTTGAACTGCTTGCATGTGGTAGGAGGACTTGCTAAATCTTTGTTGAAGATGTGTGCTCAGTGGGGAGCTGAAGGGTGGCGAATGAATGGTCTAAATAACTGACTGCCAGAAGTTAAAGAAAAAAAACACATTTAGCTATGCTTTGAAAATATTTGCAACTGTAGCACCGATAAAATGACTGCTCAACATCTACTTTAAAGGTGCCCAACATATAAGGAACAGAGGAAGGACATATGGCCATCATCAGTGCCATTCCTGGATAATATTTAAAAAAACTACACGGAGATACGAACAGTCTCAAGCTGAGCACTTCTTTCTTTGAACATATTCAAGTTGACGTCTGGAAGTGAACGAAAAAGAAGAAGCAAAGAAATGTGTAATGACATGTTGAGCTGTTGCCCCAGGTTATGATAGGTTTCAGGGCCATCTTAACAGCATTGTAGGCCCTGGGAAAAGCAATGTAGTGGGTTACCAGCCCTTACGGGGTTTAAAAATGAGCATATGAACCATATAGCAACTTTTAAAGATGAGGGCCTCTAGAATCGTGGGGCCCCTCGGACAAGATTACCATGGAGTGACAAGAACTTAGACAAGGCAGTGAATAAGAGATGAGAAGAAAAGATTGGACAAGACACAGTTGAAGCAAAATGTTGATAATTACAAATGAAATCCCAGGGTATGAGAATTAGCGAACCCATCAGAACATGCACGGAGGAAGACAGACATGAAGGAATTGTTTCACGTCATGTTTTGACGGGGTTAGATGCTCGTCTTTATATGTAACTACCTTATCAATTAGCTAAGTTTTGCTAATATTCCGTTACACGCCCATTGAAAACATGTACATATTGGGAATATGGAAATAGATGCCCATAGTTTTTCTGTCACTTATACGTGTTAGAAATTAGGGGTGATGTCCCAGCATCACGCCGAGCCGCCGAAAGCCCAGAGTTACTCTGGTTCCTAATTCGGTGGGCATGGGTCGACCCCAGAGCCGTTTGCGGTCTAAAAAATCCCACCTCAACTGGGGATCGAACCATGGACCACCGAGCTAGGAAGCCAGTGCACTAACCACTGCGCTTTCGCGGCTCCCAGTGCCTGGGATATCACGATTAATTTCTAACACGTAATAAGTGCACAACAAGAAACTATAAATAGCAACTGGCATTATTTCCATAGTTGAACATTGTGTACATGTTTTCTGGGCTACTAATTTTGTAGTTACATATAGACGAGCAAACTTCAAAACAAGTGAAACATGTCTGGTGTACTCAGTTCAAGGTTTTGCATGTTTTGACATCGCTAATTCATGTCATGTCTCCATTTCATTTTCTTTCCGTGTGCTTCAACTTTTCCTCTAATCTCTTTGTAGGGATTCAAACTATCACTGCCGTTTTAAGGCTATCAACAGGTTTTTCTCACATGTGTGTCTTGTGCCGAGGGTCTTCCCATCTCTTGTTCTAGAGGCCCCTAGTTCTTGTCATCAGCTCCATATTAGTAATCTTGTCATACCACTTCAATCCATACCCTCTTCTTTAAAAGTTTACTACTAACTCCTCATATGCTAATTTACTAAACCATAACTGATAACCCACTACATCTGCTTAACCCAAATCCAAACTGAAACCTATCATAACCTGGGGCAACAGCTCAACATGTCATTACACATTTCTTTGCTTCTTCTTTTTCGTTCACTTCCAGACGTCAACTTGAATATGTTCAAAGAAAGAAGTGCTCAGCTTGAGACTGTTCGTATCTCCGTGTAGTTTTTTTAAATATTATCCAGGAATGGCACTGATGATGGCCATATGTCCTTCCTCTGTTCCTTATATGTTGGGCACCTTTAAAGTAGATGTTGAGCAGTCATTTTATCGGTGCTACAGTTGCAAATCTTTTCAAAGCATAGCTAAATGTATTTTTTTTCTTTAACTTCTGGCAGTCAGTTATTTAGACCATTCATTCGCCACCCTTCAGCTCCCCACTGAGCACACATCTTCAACAAAGATTTACCAAGTCCTCCTACCACATGCAAGCAGTTCAACGTCTGTCAATATCTTTCTCATCATTGTCATTTATGTCTCCAGTTCTCTTATTCACGTCGTTTTCGGTTGTTACACCTCGTTTTGCACACAGGCTTGCACTCACTACTGAAGGCATCGCTGTGTACAACAGAGGTAGCACGAAAACGCATCGATTTTGAAACCGCACCATTAATTTTATCTAGGACGTAAGTTAAAATAAAATATGACGACTGCAACACATAACATGGGGCTCCTTCTTCTTGTCTTACACTAGAAATACCAGAACAACCACTACCTTGTATTGCTATCAATAAGTCTCCTGAATGTGTCCTATCCATCGCTAGCATCTTCTTCTCATCAGCTTTTTCTGCTGCTCATCTGTGGAATAATCTTCCACACGACCTAAAAAACACGCTTAGTCCATATTCATTCAATCACAGACTTTTCAAATACATCATGAGTGGCAGATTATATGCCACCCTAATTTAGTTATGTTCCTAAATAATTATATAACATCATATGTAGGTTTTAAAGATTATTTTGTCCTGTTTAGTATTAAATATGATAAGGTACTGTAAATCTGTGTAACTGTTATTGTACTGTTACAATGTTGGGATTTTATTTTATTGTATTTTAGTGTGTTATTTTATTATTTAAGTAATATTTAAGATACACGTAAGAATAAATGGATTCAATATGGAAGACAAGAGAAAGGAAGGACAGAATGTTAGACAGGCCTGCGTGCCCAGTTCTAAACCCTTTGAAAATAAAGTTCGTTCCTTCATTCGTTCGTTCTTGTTTCACTGGCACTTTCCTAGTTCTTGCCCTCAGCTCCACACTTGTGACCTCGTTGTATAATTTCAATTCTGTTCTATGCAAGCACTAATTAATGAAAGTCTGTAACTTCTCGCTTGTTGTTTTTGTTGTTATCCTTTTAAACAACGCTTCCAAGAAATTAGATTTATACAAACGATTGCCACAATGGAAATTCTTTGATCATGCTATTTTCCGCCAATGTATTACTCGCTACAAGACGGTGCCATTTTGTCAGTCAAAGGTTATCTAAAGTTACCTCGTGGCGGCGTCTACAGTAAACAGAGACAGAAAGTTATCTGCCGTGTAGCAGATTTATCTAGCTTTCGGTTTCTGCGCAGATATCTGAGCGTCGAGTTTTATTCTCTCTGTCTTGGAATGAATGCAACTGGTTCGCGTTTAGTTCTGGCACCGTCCATTCTTGGGGAAAACATACGTTTGGCTTGTGTTGGCTTTCTCGTTCACAGACACGAGCGCATACACACATTATGCTAATGCTAAGAGCTTTTAAGAAATCAGAGAGTTAATGGGAACCGCATCATGCGTCAATTATACAGACAGGCAAACATAATGGAACAGTTTAATCACCTCGGTATAGTCCACTTCAATAAATTAACAGGACAAGCCTGGAATGATATCTAGAGGAAACATTTAAAAGTAAAAATCACAGGGAGAAAAGAATTAGACACAGGCATGCACGGGATAAAGAAGAGATGTGAAGACCTAGTTTGACCAACTCATAACAATAGTAATAGTAGCCCCTTTAATCACAACTGACTAAGGGAATGCGCCCCTAAGGTGATCTTTCAGCTCTATTTTTAACTTGGTGTACCCATCGGCGTGTTCTTTCTCTTCTGCTTGTTGTGACAGCTTTTCGCCAAATCTGAATTGGCACCGTAGGGAGCATCGCCATTAGGTGCGATCGGCATCTTCATTCTTCAGGTTGATGGATTTATGTTCAGTGCCGTCATGTCTCTCTTGCCCACATCTTTGAACCTCAGCTTCGGTCGCCGGGCTGTTCTTGTGCCATCTGCCAGTTGTCCATAGAAGATATCTTTAGGGATAACTCATGAAAATGGAGCCCGATAAATGTTCACTACGCACCTACAACAGTGGAAGATCTGGATTTTATTTCTTCTTAAGTGCACGAGGAAGATGACAAGAGAGATGAATAGACAACATTGAAGAAATAGTAGACCAACATGGGTCACAGTGGCTTGTTAGACACACTTGACTCAAGAAAGCAAATGTCAGCTCCTTCTCTATTGAAGAGTAGGACGTACTTAACCTATAGACAAGAAGTGGGCGTTGACTTATGGTCAAAATTGACAAAATAATTATGAGCCAATCTGTGACAACCAATACCGTGACTAACACGTAAATACAAATTAATGCGACTGTCAAGGGTTGCCTCCCCTTGCTCTGCAGTGATGGTCCAACAATGGCCACTAATGTGGGTCTTCAAAGGTATCTACTTTCGCACAAGAGTACTCTTGGTAGAGATACAGATGGAAGGATGATGATGCTTCTACCTAGAGAGAGTTTTCACAAGATATTTCAGAAGTCAAGAACAATGCTGAATGTGTCTTAGCAATGTTAACTTTTATCTGCCCGACACCTTTTGTGAAGAGGTATTATATAATTTAATTTAGCTCCTACAAGCCCCCAACTGAATTAACAATCAATAAACAATATATATGGGCTCAGGGTTGCTCACATTGAGCGTCATGACCTCAGACTTCTTTAAATTGATGTTCAAGCCCACCTGCTGGCTAAACTTCAGTAGTGAGTGCAAGCTTGTGTGCAAAACGAGGTGTAACAACCGAAAACGACGTGAATAAGAGAACTGTAGACATAAATGACAATGATGAGAAAGATATAGAAAGACGTTGAACTGCTTGCATGTGGTAGGAGGACTTGCTAAATCTTTGTTGAAGATGTGTGCTCAGTGGGGAGCTGAAGGGTGGCGAATGAATGGTCTAAATAACTGACTGCCAGAAGTTAAAGAAAAAAAACCATTTAGCTTTGCTTTGAAAAGATTTGCAACTGTAGCACCGATAAATTGACTACTGAACATCTACTTCAAAGGTGCCCAACATATAAGGAACAGAGGAAGGACATATGGCCATCATCAGTGCCATTCCTGGATAATATTTAAAAAACTATACGGAGATACGAACAGTCTCAAGCTGAGCACTTCTTTCTTTGAACATATTCAAGTTGACGTCTGCAAGTGAACGAAGAAGAAGAATCAAAGATATGTGTAATGACATGTTGAGCTGTTGCCCCAGGTTATGATAGGTTTCAGGTCCGTCTTAACAGTATTGTAGGTCCTGGGCAAAGCAATGTACTGGGCCCCTACCAACCCTACCCACTCACGGGAATAAAAATGATGTCTTATGAACAATATGGCAGCATCTCAGCATGGGTCCCCTAGAATCGTGGGGCCCCTGGGCACCGCCCAGTGTGCCCCTGCCTTACGACGGCACTGATTGGTTTGACTACAAAGATTCAATAAAGTTGAAGCAGAATGAAAAGAAATGAAATAACCACATGAGAATTAGTGCTGTCATCAGAACATGCAGCAGGAAGGGTACACCAGAATTGTTTCACGTCTGTTTTGGCGGGTTAGATGCTCGTCTTTATATGTAACTACCTTATCAATTAGTAGTGCCTGTGGGGTATCCCGTTACACGCCCATTGAAGCATATTGGGAATATGGTGTTAGACCCATATTTTCTTGACCATCGGCACACTAGGGGTGATGTGGTCAGCATCACGCCGGCCGCCTTAACCTTCCCAGAGTTACTCTGGTACCAAATTCATGAGGCTGGGTCGACCCCGGAGCCGTTTGCGGTCTAAAAAATCACACCTCAACTGGGGATCAAACCATGGACCACCGAGCTACGAAGCCAGTGCACTAACCACTGCGCTACCGCGGCTCCCAGTGCCTGTGATGTCACGATTAATTTCTAACACGTAATAAGTGCACAACAAGGAACTATAAATAGCAACTGGCATTATTTCCATAGTTGAACATAGTGTACGTGTTTTCTGGGCTTTGTGTTTATTAGCAAAACTTAGCCAAATCGTCTTGTCACGTGCCATCAGTTCAAGGTTTTTCTATGTTTTCCTCATCCCCTTCATGTCTGTCTCCAGTTCTCTTCTCCGTGTGTTCAATGGTTTTCCTCTAACCTCTCTTACCCTGGGGATTCCAGAACATGGACTGCCTTGTAATGCTATCAACAGGTTTCTCAGTGTGTGTCTTATCCATTTCCAGCGTCTTCTTCTCATCTCTTGTTCCACTGGCACTTATCTGGTTCTTGTTATCTCTTGTTCCACTGGCACTTGTCTGGTTCTTGTCATCTCTTGTTCCACTGGCACTTGTCTGGTTCTTGTCATCTCTTGTTCCACTAGCACTTGTCTGGTTCTTGTCATCTCTTGTTCCACTGGCACTTGTCTGGTTCTTGTCATCTCTTGTTCCACTGGCACTTGCCTGGTTCTTGTCATCTCTTGTTCCACTGGCACTTGTCTGGTTCTTGTCATCTCTTGTTCCACTGGCATTTGTCTGGTTCTTGTCATCTCTTGTTCCACTGGCACTTGTCTGGTTCTTGTCATCTCTTGTTCCACTGGCACTTGTCTGGTTCTTGTCATCTCTTGTTCCACTGGCACGTGTCTGGTTCTTGTCATCTCTTGTTCCACTGGCACTTGTCTGGTTCTTGTCATCTCTTGTTCCACTGGCACTTGTCTGGTTCTTGTCATCTCTTATTCCACTGGCACTTGTCTGGTTCTTGTCATCTCTTGTTCCACTGGCACTTGTCTGGTTCTTGTCATCTCTTGTTCCATTGGCACTTGCCTGGTTCTTGTCATCTCTTGTTCCACTGGCACTTGGCTGGTTCTTGTCATCTCTTGTTTCACTTTCACTTGTCTGGTTCTTGTCATCAGCTCCATATTAGTAATCTTGTCATACCACTTCAATCCGTCTGTTCTCTGCAAGCATCCAATGAAAGTGTCTGGCTTGCTGTTTGTTGTTTTTGTTGTTCTCCATATTTCACAGCCATAAAATAGTACTGACTTGACATTTGAATTGAAAATTCTAGTTTTTGTGTTGGACCTGATTTCTTTTGACCTGCATATATTCCCCGATGCAATTGAAGCCTTATGTATTCTTATTAAACTGAAACATACTTTCATTTTAATTTTAGCATGAAAACAAAATAACAAATTAAGTAATAAGTTAAAAGAAATATTAAGAAGAATATTTGTCACGGGACCTCGTGATTTTCCATTCGGCTTCACCATTAACACCTCTCAGGGACAATCAATATATCACTCTAGGGTTTACCTTCAAGAACCCGTATTTGCACATGGCCCAATTTCTCTGCCATTCACGAGAGGAAGGAATCAGGCAAGTGTTAGGGCCTGCGATAGTGTATTATGGCAAACAGATGATTTAGCGACACATCGTGTCATGATAAAGGACTTATATCTCCAACACTGCTACACTTCTAGTGTCAGAAATACAGAGATTTGTGATAAAGAGCTGATATTAGCAACCCAGCGTATTGTGATAAAGAGCTGATATCAGCAACACAGAGTATTGTGATAAAGAGCTGACATCAGCCTCACATCATATTGTGATAAAGAACTGATATCAGCAACTCAGTATATTGTGATATTGAACTGATATCAGCCACACGGCGTATTGTGATAAAGAGTTGATATCAGCAACAAGCCGTATTGTGATAAAGAGCTGATATCAACAACTCAGTATAGTGATATAGAATTGATATCAGCAACACAGCGTAATGTGATACAGAGTTGATATCAGCCACACAGTGTATTGTGATAAATAGCTGATATCAGCAACACAGCGTATTGTGATACAGATTTTATATCAGCAACTCAAGTGTATTGTAGAGCTGATATCAGCAACACAGCGTATTGTGATACAGAGTTGATATCAGCAACTCAGTGTATTGTGATACAGAATTGATATCAGTCACACAGCGTATTGTGATATAGAGTTGGTGTCAGCCACATAGCGTATAGCTGCCATCAATGGTACCTATACCTTGTAGCGGTATGGCAGCTTGTGCACCCTGACAATCCCCAGAGCTATGCCAGTGGGAGTTTTACTCCTGGTAGGTTCAACCAAGCTGGACTGGTCTGCGTGGGTAGGGGTCATACAAAAGCTGGTACCCTGGTCCTCCAGGTTGGGGGTTTTAGCACAAGGCCGACACCACTGTCTATGTAAAAAATCGCACATGTTACGGAAACGGCAATAAATGATAAAACTTTGATGCGGGACGGACATCCGGAGTCTCAGGCTCGTATAACTGACAGTGGTGAAAGCCGAAAGGAAACCACTAGCATGAAAACGGATGCCCAGACCGCAAAACACGAAACCAGAATTGGTTTTTGGAATGTCAGAACTCTGAATGAGGCAGGAAAGCTGAGAAAGATCACAGCAGAGATGAGGAATTACAAACTACATATCCTGGGAATAAGCGAGAGCAGATGGACAGGGATAGGGAGAATAAAAACAGCTACAGGGGAAACAGTACTTTATTCTGGTAGAGAGGATGGTCAGCACAACGAAGGTGTAGCCATTATCCTGAAGAAAGGAATGGTCTTTACTGGAATGGAAACCCATTAACAACAGTCTAATAAGAGCAAGCCTGAGAGGGAGATTCACCAACATCACAATTATACAATGCTATGCACCAACAAACGACAGCGATGAAGAGCTCAAGGACGAGTTCTATCAACAGGTACAAAAGGAAATGAAAACTGTACCCAGGTACGATCTTATTATAGTAATGGGAGACCTAAATGCGAAAGTTGGAACACACACTAATTATAACGAAAGAGTAATGGGGAAATGCGGTAGTCGAACAGTGAATGAGAATGGGGACAAATTAATAAGCTTCTGCAGTATTAACAACCTGGTCATTGGAGGAACCCTTTTTCAACACAAAGAAGTGCACAAGTTAACATGGGAATCACCACACGAACGAGACAAAAACCAGATAGATCACATAATGATCAATGGCAGATGGAGACATGCACTACAAGACGTGAAAGTAAGAAGAGGCGCAGATGTGGGAAGTGATCATCACCTAGTAGTAGCAAGACTGAAGGTGAAACTCAGAGCTGCTGGACCAGTTGCAGTCAAACAGAAAAGATATAACATCACGAAACTTAAGGACCCCCTCACCAGAAAAGCTTTCGTGGTCGACGTAAAGAGACGATATCTGATTACCAAAAGCCAGGAAAGAACAGAGACCGACGGTGTCGACCAGAAATTCAACACCATCTCAACAATATACAAAGAACGCAGCAAGTCATGCTTGGGATTCCAGAAAAGAAAGAGCCAAGACTGGATAACACCAGAAACGCTAAACACCATAGCGAAGAGAAAGGAAATGAAAAGAAAGAAAACAGAAGCTAAGTCTCCCAGGTTAGGCAATATATAGTGAACAGTACAGTCAGCTGGACAAGGAAGTAAAACGTCAAACCAGTGCTAACTAAAGGACATTTCTGGATAAACTTGCAAGACAGGCAGAAGAGGCAGCACTGAGAAATTAACAAAGCACAGTTTATAAAATAACTAAAACTATCAGTGGAAAACGAGGTGCAAACAACATAACGTTAGTAAGAGACAAGCAAGGAAATCTCATCACCACAGCACAGGGGCAGGAAACAAGATTGGCAGAGCACTTCAGAGAAACACTGAATAAGGAACCACCTGAGACTCAGCTGAATGTTCCTGAGGCTGAAAGTGACTTAGACGTATATACAGACATTCCACGAAAAGAAGAAATCATCACAGCTATCAAAGAGCTAAAAAATGGAAAAGCGCCTGGTAACGACAGTCTAAATGCTGAGCTATTCAAGACAGACCCTGAATTAGCAGCAGAACTATTAGAACCACTATTTGCACAAGTCTGGGAAACTAAGACAACACCAACAGAGTGGAGTAAAGGAATAATTGTCAAATTGCCCAAAAAGGGCGACCTTCCAGACTGCAACAACTGGAGAGGAATTACCCTCCTCTCAGTTCCCAGCAAAATACTAGGCAGGATAATCATCCAGAGAATTTCAAAAGCAGTTGACCATAAACTGAGGAAAGAACAAGCGGGCTTCAGAAAGAACAGAAGATGTGCAGATCTTATATTTACCCTCAGGAACATTATAGAGCAGTGTTCAGAATGGCAGAGACAGCTGTACATTAACTTTGTTGATTTTGAAAAGGCTTTCGACAGCATACACAGGGACAGCCTATGGAAAATTCTGAGGGCTTATGGAATTCCAAGCCGCATTGTTTCCATCATAAAAAGCCTCTATTCTAACTTTACGTGCAGTGTTGGATCGAGTAATGTAACTTTCGAAGTGAAAACAGGAGTACGACAGGGATGCCTCTTATCAACATTATTTTTGACAGTCATAGATTGGGTGATGCGCCAGACAACTGAAGGCAGTCCAAGAGGAATTAGATGGACAACGTTTTCTACACTGGAAGACCTGGAATATGCAGATGACATTGCACTACTCGCGCATTCACATCAACACATTCAAGACAAAACCGATAGACTGAATAAGTATGGTCAGCAGGTTGGCCTGAACATCAATCAATTTGAAGAAGACAGAGGTCATGACACTAAATGTGGGCAATCCTGAGCCAATAACAGTAAGGAACCAGAAGTTAGAACAGACAGACACATTTACTTACCTAGGATGCATAGTAACACCTGACGGCGGAACAAGCAAGGACATTAACAACAGAATGAATAAAGCGATAACAGTCTTTGCTGTTCTCAACAACATTTGGAAGTCTTCCGAGTACAGCACGAACACCAAATTAAGACTGTATGAGAGCTGTGTACTTTTTGTGCTTCTCTATGGTGCGGAATGTTGGAGAGTAACAGAGAAGGAAATGTCGAAACTGTCCTCCTTCCACACAATCTGCCTAAGGAAAATTCTCCGAATATTTTGGCCAAACACCATCAGCAACCAAGAACTGCTTATTTGGAGTAACTAGGAGAACATGCACACCATCATAGCTGGCAGACGCTGGAGTTGGGTTGGCCACGTCCTCAGAAGGGACCCTGATACCATCACAAGAACAGCTATGCTATGGACTTCCGAGGGACAGCGAAAGAGAGGCCGACCAAAAACAACTTGGCGGAGAACTGTGGAAGGTGAGATGCAAAGAATGAACCACAGTTGGGGCACTGTACGAAGGATGGCCGCCGACCGAGCAAAGTGGAATCAATTTGTTGCTGCCCTACAAGTCGCCACCAGGCGTGATGGCCGCTGACTGCTTTGACGGTTGGTAGTTATGGATCAAAGAAGAAGAAGAATAGCGTATTGTGATAAGGAGCTTTTATCAGATACACATTATATTATGATTAAACAACTAATGCATTATGACAAACAACTGATATCAGCTACATATCGTATCAAGATAAAAAACTAATTGGGGGGGGGGGGGGGTCATCCACATATGATGTCACGCAATGTTTGCCATTTTTAACCCCCTCCCCACTTATTAAACTTCGTCACAACCTCATATGTGACGTCACAAAGATTTAAACCCCTCTTTCCTCCTTCCATTTTGTTAGTCCTGCTCAAAAGAAAGAAAATAATCGAACGTAAAGCAGTTATCTAGTGCAGACAAAAATAATAAACGTTTAAGTAAAACAATGCTCATTAATCCGGCTTTTAAAATAACAGCTTTACTGGTCAAACTTTGCTCATTTAAAAAAAAAAAATATCTCTCATTTTGGGTTAATTTAATTTCAAAGAATGAGATAATTGATTACATTTAAAGAAAACACATCAATAATTTCAGTTCTTACTTATATTAAAGTTTCATATCATAATGTTAAACTTGAGACAAAATCCACAGAAGTTGAAAGAAAAATAAATGAAGTTATCAGTGAAGTATCTACCTTCGTTATCATTTTCACAGGGCAAAGTAAGATGCCCCTGCACTGAAAGAACTAGAAATCCATTATCGTCTAGATCAATGTTTCTCAAGCGGTGAGCCGCGGCACACTAGTGTGCCTCCGCGCCTATCAAAGTGTGCCACAAACATTTTGTAAATTTACTACACGAAGTATATTTTTAGTGATCATGTAATACTAGCAACAACCCGCAAAAATTAGCAGGTTTTTAATTATAGTGTGTTGTTTCTGTTACACGTATTACATTGCTGCTTCTTCTATAGTCTCGCTTGCTCGCTGTGAATGACGCGATCGTCTCTTCCTTTTAGCCATCTTATCATTTTGATCCATAATAATAAGTTTCCAATACTTTAAATTAAAATGTTGTCTTGAAGAAACAATCAGAAACTTACATTTTAAGATTATTTTTAAGAAAAATGATGAGTTAAATCCGTTTCCCGAATGAAACTGGACAGAAGAGTATCTTGATTGTCTCATGATTTAATGTACACCGTCACACTTTCTCTATTTTCGGGAGAGTACATATAAGGGGAAACAATACAAAGTTGTTGTAGCACGGAAGGTCCAGGGTTCAAATCCTGGGTAAGTCACTCATGTCTGTTGTTTTTCTGTTGTCTAGTGTTCTACTTCAGAAACTTTAAACACCATAACGATGAGAAAGGAAATGAAAAGAAAGAAAACAGAAGCGAAGTCCCCCAGGTTAAAGCAACTATATAGCGAACAGTACAGTCAGCTGGACAAGGAAGTTAAACGCCAACCCGAGCCAAGAAAAGGAATTTCCTAGACGATCTTGCAAGACAGGCAGAGGAGGCAGCACTGAGAAATGAACAAAGCACAGTATACAAAATAACTAAATTCATCAGCGGAAAACGAGGTGCAAACAGTATTACATTAGTAAGAGATAAGCAAGGTAATCTCATCACGACAGCAGAGGGACAAGAAACAAGATGGGCAGAGCACTTCATAGAAACTCTGAACAAGGAACCACCAGAGACACAATTGAATGTTCCTGAGGCTGAAAACGATCTAGATGTGAATACAGACATTCCACGAAAAGAAGAAATCATCACAGCAATGAAAGGGTTAAAGAACGGCAAAGCTCCGGGCCATGATAACTTAAATGCAGAGCTATTTAAGACAGACCCTGTGCTAGCAGCAGAACTATTCGAACCACTATTTGCACAAGTCTGGAAAACGGGGACAACACCATCAGAGTGGAACAAAGGAATAATTGTCAAATTGCCCAAGAAGGGAGATCTTGCAGACTGCAATAATTGGAGAGGAATCACTCTTCTCTCAGTTCCCAGCAAAATACTAGGCAGGATAATTATACAGAGAATTTCAAAGGCAGTAGATCACAAACTGAGGAAAGAACAAGCAGGATTTAGAAAGAACAGGAGATGTGTAGATCATATATTCACTCTCAGGAACATTATAGAGCAGTGCTCAGAATGGCAAAGACAGCTTTACATTAATTTCGTTGATTTTGAAAAGGCTTTTGACAGCATACATAGGGACAGTTTATGGAAAATACTGAGGGCTTATGGAATTCCAAGCTGCATAGTGTCAATCATAAAAAGCCTCTATGCAAACTTTACGTGCAGTGTTGGGCAGAGCAACCTAACCTTTGAGGTGAAGACAGGAGTACGACAGGGATGCCCCTTATCAACCACTCTATTTTTAACAGTCATAGACTGGGTGATGCGCCAGACAACAGAGGGCAGTCCAAGAGGAATAAGATGGGCAACATTTTCTACATTGGAAGATCTGGAATATGCAGATGACATTGCACTGCTAGCACATTCACATCAACACATCCAGGAAAAACGGATAGACTTAATAAGTTTAGCCAGCAGGTGGGCTTGAACATCAATTTAAAGAAGTCTGAGGTCATGACGCTCAATGTGAGCAGCCCTGAGCCCATATCAGTAAGGAATAAGCAATTGGTACAGACAGATACCTTCACATACCTAGAAAGCATAGTAACACCAGACGGCGGGGCAGGCAAAGACATCAACATCAGAATGAATAAGGCAAGAACAGCCTTCTTTAGCCTAAACAACATCTGGAAGTACTCCCAATACAGCACAAGCACAAAATTAAGATTATATCAGAGCTGTGTGCTTTCTGTGCTTCTCTATGGTGCGGAATGCTGGAGAGTTACAGAGAAGGAAATGTCGAAATTGTCCTCTTTTCACACAACATGCCTAAGAAAAATTCACCGAATCTTTTGGCCGAATACCATCACTAACCAAGATCTGCTTACTCGTAGCAAGCAAGAGGACATGCACACCATCATAGCTGGCAGACGCTGGAACTGGGTTGGTCATGTCCTCAGAAGAGACCCCGATGCCATCACAAGAACAGCTATGCTTTGGACCCCTGAAGGAAAACGAAAGAGAGGCTGACCAAAAAAAAACAACCTTAGGCCTGATGGCCACTGACTGCTTTGACGGTCGGCGGCTAAGGATCAAAGAAGAAGAAAGAAACAATATATATATATATATATATATATATATATATATATATATATATATATATATATATATATATATATATATATATATATATATATATATATATATATATATATATATATATATATATATATATTAAAGATACTGATTCATACGTGTACATTCCTGTCTTTAATTACTGAATCCACTATGAATTTGCAAAACAACATTTAACAAATTCAATGATCAATTATTATGTAACTTTTAAAAATATAATAATGTTATGTTTAGATGTTGTAGCAAAGTTAGATTTTGCTGGGGACGTTATGATGGTATCCTAAAAGAATGAAATCCGTGTATGTATTTACCGTGTGAGGCCAAGCACATGTAGGCCCCTGACTCTATAAATGATGATGATGAATTATGTGCAGGGAACCTAACGCTACCTCCCTAGATCTCACACGGTCACTATTTTGGCTCTAGTGTCTGGTGTATCATGTACCTAGTGTCTAAGGGAGAAATGAAATGATGGTACACAACACAAAAACACTTTAAGTTTCTATGAGGAAGTGAATAAAAAACCAGTGGTTAAGTTTTTCTTTAAATAGAATATTTTTTTTTTTTTTTGTACAATTTATTTTACCTGTCCAATCACATCTTTTGGACAGGTCTTTGAAAATGAGGACAAGATAGTTTACAGAAAAGATCAACTAAAAATGTGTGGACAACCTGCCCAATAACTATAAAGTTAATATCTGTCTTTCCTGTTGGAATGTTCACAGCTTACACTTTATTCATCTAAGGAGAGTCACTGTATATGAGGGGCTGTATTATCGTCATACCCCATAAACTTCCTGAGTATGATTTGAAATACCAGTGTTTATTTATAACGAAACTGTCAGATATACCCAGGTCCTTAACATATCACCTGGGGTTTCTTGTTGAATGATAAGATAGTGTGTAGTTGCAGAAATATCGATATCACATCACACGCCCAAGCTCCTGCTGTTATCTCTTGACAGCATACATGAATTGTCGGAGACTTCTTGGCGTTATCGTCACTCCTCAGGTTTCCTGTTACCAGCTGGCAACAGGAAATAAAACCTCTGCAACAAAAGGACACCCTGGCCTTTTATATCTGATCACTTTTGATATTATTTATTTCCCTACGGTGATATGGGGTCAGCCTCGCGTGCATTACAGGTGCACTCGCCCCTAATTTTACATGACTCCTACCTTGCTGTGACCACACCTTAGGTCCTATGGCAGATACGCCACTGTACGTTTACATAGTTTTCCTCAATAAAATAATGTGGGGTAACCACATTTCCTTTTATATGATTTTCTCTTCTTTTCCTTTTTAAAATATAAATGCTTCAGGCATGTTGAACAGTGTTCATGGAACACGGAGGCTTACTAATATATTCTAATACAATAATATTCAAACATAATCATGACAACATACATCAGTTAGATACATTTCAATGTGAGGACTCAACAATGTCTGCTCCCGGCACGTCCTTCACTTTTTCCCAATAGCAGTATCTAACTTTGGCAATGGGATTAAACATATTAAATTCATAAAGCATTCTTACCACAAAATTCAAGAAATATAAACAAATGACGCTGACTTTGCAAAGAAATGGCCTCAGTTTCCTCTGCACTGCCCAGACTGTGAATACTTCTCTATATTTAAGTTTAAATTTAACACAGCTGTTCTCAGCGTATTTGAATGAAAAATATTGTTCAACTGGCAATGAATAGTGAAAGCTTTTTGCTAATATTTAGTAGCACTGGCCAATCGAAAGCTTGCGACTACCAGAATTCAAATGCAGTTTTTGAAAAACAAAAATAATTCCAAACATACTCTGCGTCTGGTAGTCGATTGGCCAGTGTGACGTATGAAAATCGGGCCTCTCTTTCTTTAACGATACAATAAAGCACCGAAAGAGAGAGAACTCCAACCAGGGGAGAAAGTTTTGTTGCTACTTCCAACCGGAAACAACAAACTTCGCATCGGATGGCAAGGGCCGTTTACCGTCCTTAAAAAAGATCCCCCGCACTAACTACAAGATCTCTATTAAAGGAAAGGAGAAGGTCTACCACGTAAATCTGCTAAAGAAATACTTGGAAAGACCGGTGCCGTCCTCCGAACATCTCCTGGCGGTCGCCATAGCGACGGAAAATGAGGAAGATGACGATAGTTGCATGGAGTATCCATTGCAACAAACGGAATCTTTCAAAGATGTCTAATTCGGCGAAAATCTCTCGGAAGCACAACAGACAGAAACCAGGGCGCTACTGAAACAGTACACTGCAGTCTTAATGGATGTACCTGGTCGAACAAATCTCATAGAATTCGCTATGAAACTGACCAACGAGACCCCTGTTCGAACCAGAGTTTACCCCATTCCGTACGCTAAAGCTGATGCACTACGCGGAGAGATAGACAAGCTGCGTCAAGCAGAAATTATCAGTGAGTCTACCTCTCCTTATAGTTCGAGTGTAGTACTGTTACAAAAGCCCAATAAGGAAGTTCGGCTGTGCATAGATTACCGTTTACTTAACACAGTAACGGAATTCCAGCCCGAACCTCTACAGAGCGCTTCTAAGCTGTTCACTAAGCTTAGCAAGGCAAGAATTTTCTCAAAGATTGACTTGAGTAAAGGTTACTACCAAATACCAGTCAAGGAGGAAGTTAAGCCTTTGTTAGCTTTTAGCACCAGTGAAGGACACTACACTTTCAACGTAATGCCGTTCGGATTGCACAACGCACCAGGAGTCTTCACCAGAATGATGAGGACGCTTTTAGAACCCTTGCAAAGTCCCCATATCCATAATTTCATGGATGACATTTTAATTGCATCGGAAAACTATGATGAACATATTGCTACGGTTGCTATGCTCTTCAGGCAACTACAGGAAACTGGTCTCACAGCCAGACCTAGCAAATGTCTCATCGGATTTCAAAAGCTAGACTTCCTGGGACATACCATTTCTCAAGGCTGCATGTGGCCAGTTACCAAGAACATTGAGAAAATAGTTGCAGCAAAAAGACCCCGAACGAAGAAAGACACCCGTTCTTTTCTATCACTGTGTGCTTACTATCAGAAATTTATCAAGAATTTAAACGGGCTAACGGCACCCCTTACTGACCTTACAAAAAAAGGGCGCCCGGACAAGGTTATTTGGGATTCGAAGTGCGAACAAGCTTACGTCACTTTAAAAGGTCAGTTGTCTGAATACCCCATTTTGAGACTACCTGACCCAAGAAACCTTTTATATTGCGGGTCGACGCTTCGGGTCAGGGCATCGGGTCAACCCTGCTCCAAGCAGATGACACCGAAACTGAATGCTGCAGAACGTAACTATTCCACCGTCGAAAGAGAGTGTCTAGCACTTGTTCATGGCATAAGGAAATACCATGAATATCTTTACGGAGTAACATTCACGGTGCAAACAGACCACGCTCCTTTAGCTTTTCTTGGGGCGAATAAGGAATTCAACGCGAGGATCATGCACTGGTTCTTGCTACTAAGCGTGTACTCTTTCAAAGTGGAATACATTCCTGGAAAACAGAACGTGGGAGCAGATTTTATGAGTAGAAATTGGAGCACGGAAGAGGAGGTGGAAAGCGAAAACAACAACCACCTGCAAGTTACTGATCAAGAGAGCTCCATTGTCATAAATGAAACATGAAATGGTTTCATGTCTTTAAGAGGGGACGACTGTGACGTATGAAAATCGGGCCTCTCTTTCTTTAATCCCTCATTCCCCCTTTTCTTTAATTACATCTAAACAACTCGAGTCATTCCCACGATTGCTGGTTTGGTATGCAATAAGTTATCTGGACATTCGCCCTTTTGTTGTCTTCTCTCGCGGAGGTATCTCTTACTGACATTCCCACAGAGAGGCAGACCCCCGGAGATCAGGTTACAATGTCAAGAGCCGAGATCAGCACCCTCTGTTTAACACCTGATAATAGAATGGATGAAGAATTCGCAGGTGCGTTTGCCAGTCATGGGGACATGGGCCGATTCAGTATATTAGCGCAGTTTTAGAAAATTCATGATCAGTCTGCCCCAGGAATTGGTGATATCTGCTAGCGCGAATCTTGGAGTTTAAATAGAAAGAATTTCTGAGATTCACGGAGAGTGTCATTTTCCTTGTGTGGCGGTAATCATATATATATTAGAATTTTGAGTGCCTTAACGTGTTAATGTTTTCACTGGGATTTCTGTGTTTATTAAATAAGCATATTAAATAGTTCCAGCTGTAATAAGTAAATTTAATTTCTTGCTATTCCCCCAGTAAGAGACGCTTTAAATTAATTAATATACGCTAGGCGACTGATAATTAGAGATAAATATACTTTTATTCATCATGCGTAATTTTGTGAATTACTAAAGTTTTGTGGGTTTTAAATATAATTTAATACCGGGGTGATCTAGAGGTCTTACCTAACGAGTGTAGAATATAATAATGATATCATTGTTAAAATGTTTGTTTTTTCTACATCTAGGCTATCAACCCTGTGATCTAGCGGTCTGAATAGCTCCAGAAAACATTCTTAAAATATTATTGGGTCTTAAATTTGGACCTGTGCGGTTCTCTTGTCTTCTTACAGAGAGAGTCCCCACATATAAACATTTAAAGAATAAAACATCAGAACTGGACAAGAAAGTACCCAGATTGTTCACAGCAAATCTGATCCGCCTGTGGTGGCCAAATATCTATATATATAAACATTGTTTCCAGAATATTGACTATCGTAGTTTTTTTTTTTCTTTTCTCAAGTGGATTTATCCAGAAAAAGGAATACTTGGGTCCATAACCGGCACCCAACCACAGAGTGAGAGATAAAAACAGATAGGAGATCCTTTGCTTATCCTTATTGGTTTTCTAACAGTGTACCCACCAGACATTTTCCTTAAATATCGGACATCTGTGTGCTGCCCATGGTGAACATTTTGATCGCAATATATATTTACCTGCACTACCTGACGTGAACTTTTTGACACATAATATTAGCATTATTTAAGCGGACGTTCCCCATTAGGAAAAATTAATCATTCTTGGAGGAACTGGGGTCCCTTGGATAGCACCACCCTGAAATATGTCAAAGATACACAGATGTGTTAAAGAGTAGTAGGTAAGTGTGATTGCTGATTATTTGTGGCCACAGACCGACAGACTGTAAAAAAGAGAAAATGAATATTTCATATTTTTGTATAATCATTATATTCACTTCAGTCTTTTCGGGTTCACAAATACTTGTTAAGGTACTGTCCGCCCGTTCGTTTATTCCCGTGTATTAAAAGAGTTTGTCTGCATTTGATATATGTATACCATTATTATTCCCATATGTGTCTATATGAATGTTAGAACATTGGTATACAACAAAAGTGTCACGCGAATGTTTTATTCGTGGGTATGCCAAAAACTGCACCGTATCGTCCCTGTATTATTTATGCAGTGTTCTCTCACAAGGGATCACGAATTAGTAATGTCTCAGATATGCCCAACAGCTCAAATATAACCAGGTAAGAAGCCAATGCTGTTCCGGTAACATAACAACACAGTTTATTGAAAACTCATGATCCATGAGACATGATGAACCGTCCTTAGTTAATGTCATTCTGTCTATTCGTAACATAGTGTTATACTCATTGACGGTAATACATTGTTGCTTATTAGTCCCAATACTTTTATACATCTCTATGTATTGATTATATCCGTGCCCTTCTCCCGTACCTTCTTTTCAAACTCATATAACTTCATTAACATGAATTTCCCAAATTCAGCACACATTAGCGACAAAGCAGGATTTTTTTAGACTCCGATTTTTACGGTGTATAGACCTGCCCGTCTAAAAAATGTATAAGCATCAAATTATACATGATTCACAGTACTCATCCTGTTATGCACTCCTATGCATGGCACGAATCAATATACCCTTTTTTCACGGGTTTTCAAGCAAACCAGCAAACACAAGGCTGTTCACGTCTTGTTTTTATTTGGGGTCCATTTTGTTCTCTACGTCATTGTTTCAAGACCCAAAAAACTCCTACGTCATCCTTTTTTTTTACTGCGCGCAATAATAATGCACCTAAGTGTACTATTCACATATCTTCAAATATTTTCACCAAACTCAACTCAGCGCTCTTTGATGCGCAACAACAAAATGTTGTAAAAAACCATACGCAACAATTAACCCCTACCACCGTTAAGAAAAAAGACACGTAGTTTCTTTTTTCTTCAAAATTATACCACTTAGGTAATTTAAAAAAAAAATACCAACATAATACTATCCTAAGTCTCAGTAAGTCTAATTCAGCTAATGTCTCATAATATAATCAGTCAGTCGTCGATGAGATGAAACGGTGATAAACAAGTCATATAATCTACTGCCTTATGAATAAAATCCAAGTAGGAAGTAATAATATTACTAAATTAAAACAAATTACGCGGAATCAACACCGTCCTCTATTACCTTTAGTATCAATAATACTAGAACCAAAACTTATATAATATGATTATATTTAATAGGATTACATACCCATCGGAAAATGATTGCAATAATGTGTACCTCACCAATACAGAGTACACTGCAAATCTTATATCTGTTTTGTTTATTCCTGATCCAACCCCAAAAAAATAGCAGATACATGCATACATTGGTTACAAATTACCTATGTCAATTCCCCTAGGAACCTCTATAATATACACGCAAAAATACGCTATAGAATATCATTGCCGTACAGTCATATTATAGTACACTGTATGTGCACCTTACCCCATAAATACCAAATTGGGTTCCGGATAACACTAATAAAAATTCAATGTCCCAGTTACATCACCACTACTGTTGACCATGGACTAACTGTCATTAAAAACTTGTGTACTGTCTTCCTGAGGGCACCTCGACAGTACATCTGCCACCACATTGTCGGACCCTCGAATATCTTGAATAGTATAATTATACGGCTGCATCAGAATCGAATAACGGGCTGCTCGGGCGCATTTATGGTTCTTCGTCTTTAAATACGCCAAAGCCTTCTTATCTGACTGTATTACGAAAGTTACACCTAACAGATACTTCTCGAATTTGGTTACTGCCCATACCACTGCGAGAAGTTCTTTTTCCAACACCGAATAATTCATTTCCGCCTTGTTTAACTTTCTTGAAATGTACGTGATCGGATGCAGATGTCCATCAAATTGTTGAAGCAACACAGCACCAACGCCCTTGAACGAAGCGTCTGTTCGAACAGTATAAAGATTATTAAGCCTGGGTAGTTTTAAAATCGGTGGGGATGAAAATAAATCCTTAATTTTAAGAAAAGCAGCATTGCATTCTGGAGTCCACCTAATTACATTAGGAGCCCCTTTCCTAAGTAGAGTGGACAGATCTGATGTAATTGAAGATAAGTTAGGAATAAATTTACCATAATATTGCACTAGTCCTAACACACTACGGACTTGTTTTTTTGTCCTAGGAATGGAAAGATTTAGAATCTTGGAAACATTCTGCTCCAAAGTTTGAAGATTCCCATGACCAATCCTATGACCTAGAAAAGTAATCTCAGAGAATCCAATATACACCTTAGATGGTCTAGCAGATAACCCAGCAGATCTGAGCGTGGACAATAGAGAGTGTAAACCGTGAAAGTGTTCTTCCCAAGTGTTGCTAAACAAACAAATATCATCTATGTACGAGATTATATCTTGTCTATGCGAGAAGAGAATTCTCATCATTCTAGTGAACGTAGCAGGTGCGTTCATCAGTCCAAAACACATAAAATTGAACTGGAATAACCCTCTGGGAGTAGCAAAAGCCGTAAAATGTTTACATCTTTCCTCCAACGGAACCTGCCAATAACCTTTTGACAGATCGAACTTACTGAAATATACTGCATCTGCTAATTTTGGTAAAAGATCATCCAACAATGGTAACGGTTCGGCGTCAAAAATTGTGACCTGATTTAATTTTCTAAAATCAATGCAGAGCCGAATGTTATTGTCTTTTTTTCTTATTACAACCATGGGAAAAGCAAAATTACTTTGAGAAGAACTGATTATACCTAATTGCAGCATGTCATCTATTTCTTTGTTTACTTTGTCTTGAAAATGTAATGGTATCGGGTATGGACGCACTCTAATAGCCTTTTCATCATTTAAAATGATGTCATGTGTGATGACATTTGTTTTGCCTGGTATGTCTGTAAGTACATCATGAAACGAATGTAATAATTCGGATACATGTGTTTTGTTCTCAAGTGTAAGATTCGGACAGATTGTCACGTCCTCCCAAGTTTCGGTAGATTGACCGGGTAGACTAGGAAACGTCATTGATACAGCTGGGAAAGAAGATTCTTCTTCCTGAATAACTGATAAAGACGCCCAGCTCATTGGATGTGAACCTACATTATCAACCGCGTGAAAGACTGCCTGAAGATGTTCAGGTCTTGAGTGAAACTCTTTCAACATGTTAATGTGAAAAATCTTTCTTTGTCCCTTAACATCAAGGACATAATCGACATCTGAAATACGTGACAGAATCTTGAATGGACCACACCAAGTTATCAGTAGTCGATTCTGTTTGCTCGGTAAAAGCACGAACGCTTCGTCGCCTGGTACAAGAAGACGAAGACGTCTTGAGTGATTCTGTAACATACGAGCTTTTTCTTTAGCTCTCTCCGATGCATCTGTTGCCAGCTGGCATGCATCCATGATTTTTTTCCTAAGATTTACAACATACTCGTAAGACGATTGAGTTTCTTGCGACAAGGAAGAATCAATCAACAAGTCTTTGATTAAAGACAATGGACCTCTGGGCTGAGCACCAAATACAAGTTGAAATGGACTGAAACCTGTATGCTCATTTGGTATTTCACGATATGCAAAAAGTACCGCTGGTAAAACTCGGTCCCACTCTTTAGGAAAATCGATTGTAATCTTTCCTAACATCTGTTTTATTGATCGATTTAGACGCTCCACCATCCCGTTTGAGGCGGCGTGATATACGGAACTCAGTGATCTGTCTATATGAAACATTGCCATAACCTCAGTCATTGCACCTGACACAAACTGAGAACCTCTGTCCGACAACAGTTTTCTCGGAAATCCGATTCTAGTAAAGATATGAAACAAAGCATCAGCTACATCCTGCGTAGTAATGTTCTTGAGTGGTATAGCCTCTGGCCACCGCGTGCACAAATCTATACAAGTTAATACATATCTATGTCCTCTCGATGACATTATAGGAAGTGGGCCAATAATGTCCACGGCCATCTTCTCAAATGGACGCACCGGAATATCGGCTGCTTGAATGGGAGCCAAATGACGTGCCCCTCTAGACTTCACCTCCTGACAAGTAACACAAGAACGGCAAAACATCGCAATGTCTTTCGACATTCCCGGCCAGAAAAAAGATGCCAGAATTCTAGATCTAGTACGAGAGTATCCCATGTGACCTGCACAACGGGAATCGTGAGCATGACTCAAGATATAGGATCTCATTACCTTAGGCACCATGATCTGAGTAGTAATATGACAAGATTTACTATCTCTGAATCTTCGCACTAATATGTCATTTACGATAGTATACCATTGTTTGTGAGAAGTATGACCATTTGTATCATCACATTGTACTAAATTAAAAAATTTCTTTAATGAAACATCACTGTTTTGTAAAGTAGAAAAAACTTCCTTGTTGATGTTACTGTGTAACACATCATCATTAACTAGTGGCACAACATTATGTTGAGACTGCTCCTGTGCTCGAGTAACCACAACATTAGCCCTGTGTACGTGTTCTCGTTCCCAATCATTTATTTGCTCAAGAGTACACTCTTTAAAACCGTGAATGCGACCAAGAACCAAATCGCAAACTGGATTCGGCAACAAACATACTTTTATTTGTCCCGTAAAAAATGGCGTCTCGATATGAACCACAGCCGTTTGAAATTTCTCAATTCTACCACCAAACGTAATGCACTTAACCCATGTGCCTGTACAACAAGAAGGATCAACCAAACATTGTCGCACGCCTACCGTCGTGCAACCTGAATCCTTTAATAAAGTTACTGGCATGCCATTAAGTAAGCCCTTGTGAAACTCTAAAGACCCGGTTCCTTCATGAGCTGACATAGCAGGTAACGCCGGCAATGGGTGTCCACATCTCAGTCTGGATACCACGTCAGGCTGAAATAGATTCTTGCATTCCAAACATGTTTCAGCATTATTAAAATCAAATGACGCACACGCATTTGCTTGATTAACAGTATTATTGTTATCTGCGACATTATTTTCCGACATTTGAACGGAATTACCATGGTAAGCAGATCGATTATAACTATTTGACCGAAATGCCCTGTCATTTTGTTGTCTATTGTTATACAAATGTCTATTATTATTCTGCGAGTAACGTGCTTTATTGTAACTGTAAAAGTTAGGAGTGTTTCGTTGCCAATTCATTCTGTCTCTGTTTCCCAAATCAACCTGTTGACCAGTTCCAAAATGATTGTTATTCCATCTTCTGCCAGCTGGTGAATCTTTTCTATTTCCACCTTCAAAATGAGAAAAATTTCTTTGATAATTATTATTTCGATCTGAACTGGCACTTCTATGACGAAACCTATCTCTGTCACCACTATTCGATCTAAATTTTCCTTGTCTGTTATTTACAGTAGCAACACCCGCTGACTGTAACGATTCATGTAATTTAGTGTTTCTGACATTCAAGTTCGGATGAGCAACTGAAAACTGGCGCCCTAGGGTCTCAACTTCCGATAACGATTTAGGATTCCGCTCCTGTAAAAATGCCAAAAACTTATCACTTACTGAGGATAATACCTTATCCCGTAATATTAAATCTGCCAGATCTTCAAAATTCCGTTGTACCTTTTCAAGTTCGATCCAACGATTAAAAGTTAAACGAATATCCGAAATGAACTGTGAGAACTCTTTTCCTGTTTCCGGCAACAACTCTTTAAAACGCCTTCTATAACCTTCAGCTGTAAGCTGATATTTTTTTAATAGCGTAGCTCTAGCTTCATCATAGTTTTGACTATCGCCTTCTAACGAAGCGATTGCACTTAACGCCTCTCCTGATAAAAAATTCATCAGTTTGCTACACCACTTACTTTTATCAATTTTATATTCTGTGCATACCAATTGAAATCTTGACAAGAAGAACGTTATATCGTCGACCCCTGGTTTAAACATGGGCAAATGGATTTTAATGTCACCTTTTTGACCATCATTCTGAGTGTGTGATTGACTAGTAGCATTTCCATTTTGCAACTTCTGTCTTTCAATTTCTAACTGCAACATTCTCTCTTCATGGGCTCGTTTTTCTCCCTCAAGTGTAAATTCATATTGTCTCCTTTTCTCATTTTCTTCCATCTCCAAGTGTTTAATTCTCTCTTCGTCTTGCCTTCTTTTTTCATTATCTTCCATTTCCAAGTGTTTAATTCTCTCTTCGTCTTGCCTCCTTTTTTTCATTATCTTCCATTTCCAAGTGTTTAATTCTCTCTTCGTCTTGCCTCCTTTTCTCATTTTCTTCCATTTCCAACCGTTTCATACGTTCTTGATTGGCTAATTCTCTATCTTTTAATTCCAACTGACGTTTCTCTCTTTCCTGCGCCTCTTTATATTCTGTTTGAGCAAACTCTTGTAATTTGTCTCCTGATAAACCAAGAATTTTACCCTGTTTAATGAAGTATTCCGCCGTCGACATTTCAAATTCTGAATTCTAATATTTACCTCATCAAATAAACTGTAGTATTATAAGTAATATCTTATAATCGAAACCTTATCGATACTCATTATTGGAGATTAATCATCTTTTATTTAATAAAATATGCAGCTATAAATCAATCAACTAAGAAATTATACCAGATAATAGTACTACTAAAAACATAATGATCCATGAAGAGAATCAATTACATAGAAATATACATGTTAGCAATGACAATCACCGAACCTCAACAATTAAAGAAGAGATCATATCGTAAAGAACCACGGAGTCAACACAAAAATCTACAACATTCCAGCAGCCTCAAAGAAACTTGCTGTAAGCCTTTGCGATTCATCGACCTAAAATCAACCTAGGAAAACACCCCAGGACACCTATGATGACGAACAAGCATCTTACGAGTTAAAATGACAAAGAAAGGTGCTCACTAATCATAATCAGGGTACTGACACCATCATAACAATGTCTACTTATCTGCGGGAATCCCAATACTCCTCGTAAAGTATTCTATCCAACACAGGTTATGAAATTCATACAGCTGAATTCAAGGTGAGCAATTCTCCAAAACGAACAGTAATTTGCTCTGGTTGAAAGTATCTGTTACCGAATGACGTCACTCAATGTAACCTCCGCAGGTACACAGCAGGACTTGAAAATGTAAATCGAAAACTGTAGCATCATTCCCCGGTACAACTATGATACTTCTCTGGAGACTTGAGTATGTACATCACACGAACGTTGACCTTCCAAGTCAAGGTTACGACTTTGACATAATGATCGATTTATTGAGCATGCAACAAGTGTCATTGTTCCAATATACGTGGCAATCAATTGAGCTCAAAATATCTGAATTTTATAGAACGGGAAGGTACATTATAATGGCCACCATGTTAAGGTACTGTCCGCCCGTTCGTTTATTCCCGTGTATTAAAAGAGTTTGTCTGCATTTGATATATGTATACCATTATTATTCCCATATGTGTCTATATGAATGTTAGAACATTGGTATACAACAAAAGTGTCACGCGAATGTTTTATTCGTGGGTATGCCAAAAACTGCACCGTATCGTCCCTGTATTATTTATGCAGTGTTCTCTCACAAGGGATCACGAATTAGTAATGTCTCAGATATGCCCAACAGCTCAAATATAACCAGGTAAGAAGCCAATGCTGTTCCGGTAACATAACAACACAGTTTATTGAAAACTCATGATCCATGAGACATGATGAACCGTCCTTAGTTAATGTCATTCTGTCTATTCGTAACATAGTGTTATACTCCTTGACGGTAATACATTGTTGCTTATTAGTCCCAATACTTTTATACATCTCTATGTATTGATTATATCCGTGCCCTTCTCCCGTACCTTCTTTTCAAACTCATATAACTTCATTAACATGAATTTCCCAAATTCAGCACACATTAGCGACAAAGCAGGATTTTTTTAGACTCCGATTTTTACGGTGTATAGACCTGCCCGTCTAAAAAATGTATAAGCATCAAATTATACATGATTCACAGTACTCATCCTGTTATGCACTCCTATGCATGGCACGAATCAATATACCCTTTTTTCACGGGTTTTCAAGCAAACCAGCAAACACAAGGCTGTTCACGTCTTGTTTTTATTTGGGGTCCATTTTGTTCTCTACGTCATTGTTTCAAGACCCAAAAACTCCTACGTCATCCTTTTTTTTACTGCGCGCAATAATAATGCACCTAAGTGTACTATTTACATATCTTCAAATATTTTCACCAAACTCAACTCAGCGCTCTTTGATGCGCAACAACAAAATGTTGTAAAAAACCATACGCAACAATACTGTTATATCATTTTCTTGTCTTCTTTGTTTCAGGATAGATTAACTAGAGACTTGGTTCTTTTACTTTATCGTCTATCCCTAAATATATTATTATTAACTGTAATCTTTTGGGTTAATTACCTCTGTCAGGATCTACTTTGGGATTCCTTTACAGTAGAGGAGAGCCTATTGGGTTAATACATTTTCTTGCATTTTTTATGTCTGTAAACTATACCTTCTGATAGATAAAATTGTTGTATTTGATTTCTTTAAGATAATAAACATAATAAACCTAAGTTATCGTGTTGGTCAAACCCCTGCCCATAACCCCCGTGGTATATGTTATCCATAGCTTGGTTCACGTCTGTACGTATTATGTCACAGAATTGTGTATATGTAAGTGGAGTGTAACTCGTATATATATATATGTACCAGGAGAGAAAGGGAGTCTAGTTAAATATTGTCGTGAGATAGGCTGGGGTTAGAGCAATTACTCAATCCAGAGACTGTCCTTTCTCTTACACTCTCACCCCCTTGTGAAAAAAGCTATTTCTTACCCCTTATTCTCACATAGTTTACCATTATCACCTCTGCTCAGACGGGACCTTAAACATCTTCAACCTATCTCAATAAAATCTACGACAGCCAGTCTGCTTTAGTTATGCCAATACAAAAAGATGTTTCGTTTTAGATTACATTTTCCTACCGCTCCCCTTTCTCCTCCTATACTCTTGTTACCCAAGCTAATTTGAATTTACCTCAATGCCTCCCTTCTAAGCCGGTGTCCCCACTAACGTTATGAAAAAAACAAGCAGGAACAACAGTCTGTCTGGTCGTGCGTCCGTAGACATTTAGTATTTTCTCAATAACTTGGCTAATACTGGGACTATTATATTATTTAAAACACATTCTTGCTCAGTGAACTCTAAGCTATACTACCATATGATTTTTATGGTCAGATTCATTATGGTTTAGATTTTCAATTTTCGTCATAGTCAATCGTCAAATAAAATTTTTACACAAGACGGCCATCTTCCCTTCTCGCTAGCATGTATTTTTCAAATAACTACTTGTTTTAGTGACGTCAGAAATACTACCGCGAGAAGAAAAAAAATTGTCTGCGTGTTTAGCCTCTGTTGGCTTTGTCGCAGCGTGTATATATGCATGGCAGAATGTTTCAAGCGAAGCGGAGTTTTGCGTGGCGGAGTAAGAATAGGCGTTAAATATTGGGAGTGTCTCGTGTTACACTACCAAATTTGTAAGGATTATTACTTATTACCAGCGTTAAAGTTAATTATTACGTTAATTCAGATAGTTATTTTGCGGCACACTTCCGCAAAATCGTTAATTATAAGTCTAGGCTGCATTGTGTATGCAGCAGATTTGGCAAAATGTTAAATATTAATAGTACGTTTTTCGAAACCGAAACTAAAACTCGTGTTAGATTTTTACCGTAAGATCGTTCTATAGGCTTTAGGACTGCACAAAAGGCTGTGTTGCTGGCGTGTGAGAGTATCACCGTCAGACACAATAGGGCGGGTTTATTTATTATCATTTTATGACTAAAATCTTACTGAAATGAGCGATTATTCTCGCAGATTTTATTACACACCTCCCATCCTAAAACATGCATTCATTTGCAGGTTATAATCTGCGAGATAACTTAGCTCACTGAAGTCTTACGCGTTTTTCTGATCTTCATCATAAGGATGTCTACTCAAAAAGTCTGCACCGACGTTCTTAGGGCCGGGAATATATTCAATCAGAAATGAGTATGGCTGCAATAATAAAGACCATCTCAATAATCTGGAATTTTCATGCTTGGCCTGTGACAGGAATACGAGAGGTGAATGATCCGTTTGGACCACAAATGTCCTGCCATATAAATAAATCTGGAATTTTTTAATAGCCCATTTCAAAGATAGACATTCCTTTTCACTTGTTGAATAGTTTTTTTCAGCCTTGTTCAATTTTCGGCTGGCATAAGCGACTGGGTTCAATTCTCCATCTTGTGAGGAGGACCTTTGCAACAATGTAGCGCCCAGGCCCACATTGCTTGCTTCACTTCTCACGATAAATTCTTGATTCAAGCCAGGCAATTGCAATACTGGCCTGCTTGTGAGTTTTTCTTTTAACTCCTTGTAAGCCAATTCACACTGTGCGGACCAATTTATTGTATCAGGTTGACCTTTGCGAGTTAAATCCGTCAGAGGAGCACATATAGAGTTAAAATGTTCAATGTACTTTTGGTAGAAACCACACAACGACACGAAAGATCGCACATCTTTCTTTGTTTGTGGTCTAGGTGCTCTTTTCAATTTTTCCAGATTCTTGGGATCAGGGGTCATGCTACCCTGATGTACAGTATGTCCCAAGAATTCCAACTCTTTACAACCAATACAAAATTTTGTTGGCCTAGCAGTTAAGTTAGCCTCTCTGAGTCTATCAAACAGCATATTCAAAGAGGTAACGTGTTCCTCAAATGTTTCCGTAGCAATGAGGATATCGTCCATAAAATTCGAAATACATGGATTTTTCAGGGGATCCAATAATTTTCGCATCATCCTTGAAAACACACTCGGGGCATTTTTCAACCCAAACGGTAACATGTTGAACTCATAATGACCTTCCGAGGTGCTAAAGGCTAAATAAGGTCGAACCTCAGGCTTTACTGGAATTTGGTAATAGCCTTTGCTAAGATCCACCTTAGAAAAATATTTTGCCTTGTTCAGCCTGGCAAATAGTTGAGTAGTATCAGGTAATGGATCCACCTGACCTTCTGTGACAGCATTCAGTTTCCTGTAATCTATGCACAGTCTATGTTCTCCCGATGGTTTCCGCAACAAAACCACACAGGAACTATAAGGAGACTCACTGTGAGAAATAATCCCTTCTTGTAACAAATAATCTATCTCCTCTTTCAAAGCTTTTTCCTTAGCGAAAGGAATAGAATAGGGCCTCATACAGATAGGTGCTGGGTCTAGTAGTTTCATATCATATTCCAACAAATTTGTGTGCCCCGGTTTATCCGTTAACACATCTGTATGTTTCTCAAGGACCTGTTGAACCTTCTCCTTCTGTCCTTTTGTCAGGTGATTACTGATCTTCACCTGTGCAAACGTTTCACTGGTTTTCAGTGGATATTCGAATGAGAAGAGAGGGTCATTTTTCATTTCGGTTGCGATAGACAAGGCCAATAGGTGTGTTCCTTCCTGGATTTGTCTGTCCAGATATTTCTTCAAAAGGTTCACATGATAGACTTTTTCCTTTCCCTTTTTGTCTATCTTATAATTTGTTCTGGATACCTTTTCCAAAACTGTATATGGCCCTTGCCATCCGATCTGAAGTTTATTGTTGCTGCCTGGCAATAGAAGAAGTACCTTCTCCCCTACAGCAAGTTCCCTATCCTTCGCTTTCTTATTATAATAAGCAGCATGCTTTTTCCTGGCTTGTCTCAAATTATCATTTGCCAGTTTCCAACTAGTTTTTAAACGAGTGGTCAGTTCGTTCACATATTGATAAGATGAGGTAACAGTCTCCTCTGCCTTCTCATCTGTCCAGGTCCTTAACAAAGCTTCTAAAGGACCTTTTATTGGCCTCCCAAATAACAGGGTTGCGGGTGCCATTCCGGTTGAATTATGTGGTACTTCCCGGTACGCAAACAACGCGGCGGGCAAGTAGTGGTCCCACGTATCAGGTTTCTCATGTGCCAGCTTTCTCAGGATAGAAATGAGAGTCCCATTGAACCTCTCTACCTGGCCGTTCCCTTGGGGGTGATACGGACTACAATGAAAGTGCTTGGCTTGAAACAACCTAAAAACCTCTTCTGTTAGTTTCCCCTTGAACTGTGAGCCATTATCAGTCAAGATTTGATGCGGGAATCCTAACCTTGTGAATATCGTAAGTAATGCCTCTGCCACATGTTTCGAATCGATTGATGACAGGGCTACCGCCTCTCCCCACATAGAACAAGTGTCTACCAGAGTAAGGATGTAACTGTTCCTCCTCTTGGTCCGAGTGAGAGGTCCCACAATATCCACTGCAACTCTCTCAAAAGGGGTTCCCACAATGGGCATTTCCCCAAGAGTTGCTGGAGCAGTCCAATGCTTTGGAGCTACTCTCTGGCATTCGGGACAGGATTTTACATATCTCTTTATGTCTTCCGTTATCCCTGGCCAGAAATAATTACAAGCTATACGCTGTCCTGTTGCGCTAATCCCCATGTGACCACTGAAGGGGATAGCATGACCTAACTCCATTACCTTTTCCCTATATGAACTGGGAAGGACCAGCTGTCCGTGACCAGCTGAACCAGTGCCGGCCTTCCTATATAACAATTTATTCTTCATATAGAATTCTCCTTTATTAGGAGGAGTATGGCTCTTTGGGAGTTTCTTATAGCACGGCTTCAGTGACCTATCTTCAGCCTGTGCCTTCCTCATCTCCTCTGGATGAGTATTTATAGGTTCATCTTCTTCCTTTCTGGATTGTGATCGGGTCTGGACTGCTGCCAAGACCACAGGTCTCTTGGGATTCCCCAAGTAGACATAACGACACCCCAATATCAGAGGGTAGATGGGTGGGTCTATCACTGCTGCTCTGATTATCCCTTCCACATAGCGAGTTTTCACTGTTATCCTAGCAATGGGAAGATTCATGAGTGGTAGGTCCTTGGTCGCCCCTTGTATCTCCACTGTTTCTGTGGTATACTGATCTGGGTTCACCAAGTGCGAGCTCACGACAGCATCAAAATCTAAACCTGTATCATAGAGGCACCTTATGGTGACATCATTGTATACAACATCATCACAAACTGGGGGGGGGGGTGATAAGGTTCCTGCTGTCCAGCAGGTTTGTCCTTTACTTCCTGGTTCCCCCTTCTCATAGCAGCCAATCCAGAAGGTTTACTTTTACAAAACTTAGTGTCATGTCCCTCCTTCCTACAATGTTTACAATACCATCTACCTTGATGAAAAGGTTTTCTTTCATCATTCCTTCTGTCATTGAAATGTGAGGTTTTATTTTTAAAATCATTTCGAGGCCTATCAAAGTTCTGCTTACCTCTGTTATCAAATTTATTATGGTTTTGAGGAGCCTTATACTGATCTACTGGTTTCTTCTTGATGCCAGCTACCTCTGCCTGGGCTGCCTGATACCTTTCAGCGACATTAATTATCTCACCCAGCCTCTCCGCGCCCTGTTCCATGAGAAACTTTCTCATGTCTGGAGCCATGGACTCTCTCATCTGTTCTATGAGTATCATCTCTTTGAGATCTTGGGTTTTCCCCAAAGAAGCCCATTTCTCCATATACGTTTCTAACCGGGCGGAGAACTGGTGATAGGTCTCACCCGACAGTAGCCTGGCATTCCTAAATTTCTTTCTATAAAACTCTCCGTTCTTTTCGTATCTTAACAGAAGAGCTTGCTTCAACATGTCATAGTTGTCTTGGTCATCCCTGCTCATTTTGGAAAACACTTCATAAGCTGTTCCCCGAAGACCCTGAGACAACTTTACACCCCATTTTTCTCTTTCTAACCCATAAGTAGTGGCTAATACTTCATATCTGCTTAAATATGACTCAATGTCATCATCCTTTTCTATAAAATAGTCTAAATGGAACCCCATGGCTGAGTTGGAGGCCCCCTGACTTGCAGTAGCATCAGAGGTAGAGGGGCTGTGACCATTTTCCGGAGCAAGGCTTTGCAACTTTAACTCCTTTAGTCGCAACTCATGCTCCCTCTGTAATCTTTTCTCTTCTGCCTCCCTCTCGGCAGTCAATCTTTTTTCTTCTTTTTCTGCCTCCCTTTGCAGTCGTTTTTCTTCTGCCTCCCTTTGCAGTCGTTTTTCTTCTGCCTCCAATTTTCTCTCCTCAAATTGGAGCTTCTTTATCTCAGCCTCTCTATCAGCCTCTAAAGCCTTAGCCTCCTTCTCAGCCTCAATCTGTAACTTTTAATCTCCCTAGCCTCTTCTACCTGCATTTTCCTTTCCTCAGCTAACCTATGTTCTTCCCTAACAATAAATTTATCACATTCTGAGGTGACATAGTCAATCAAGATTTGTCCTTCCATATTCATTTCCTTGGCAGTCTGCACAGCCGCAGAGCAAAACTTGGCCAGATCTGCCATCCTGATAAATACAAAATGTTCTAACTAACTTTCTAAATAAGTATAATTTTATCTAATTAATTCTGTGTTTTGACAGTTTCTTGACTTCCCAAATCTTGGGCAATAATGATTATGTGGATTCCCTGGGACAATAGAATGTTGTTTATGCTAAGACCCAGACCCCAATGTATGTAGTACTAGGAGAAATTCAAATGCCCGGACAAGCCTACCAATTTATGTAGCAAAGTTAGATTTTGCTGGGGAGGTTATGATGGTATCCTAAAAGAATGAAATCCGTGTATGTATTAACCGTGTGAGGTCAAGCACATGTAGGCCCCTGACTCTATAAATGATGATGATGAATTATGTGCAGGGAACCTAACGCTACCTCCCTAGATCTCACACGGTCACTATTTTGGCTCTAGTGTCTGGTGTATGATGTACCTAGTGTCTAGGGGAGAAATGAAATGATGGTACACAACACAAAAACACTTTAAGTTTCTATGAGGAAGTGAATAAAAACCAGTGGTTAAGTTTTTCTTTAAATTAAATATATTTTTTTGTACAATTTATTTTGCCTGTCCAGTCATATCTTTTGGACAGGTCTTTGAAAATGAGGACAAGATAGTTTACAGAAAAGATCAACTAAAAATGTGTGGACAATCTGCCCAATAACTATAAAGTTAATATCTGTCTTTCCTGTTGGAATGTTCACAGCTTACACTTTATTCATCTAAGAGGGAGAGTCACTGTGTATGAGGGGCTGTATTATCATCATACCCCATAAACTTCCTGAGTATGATTTGAAATACCAGTGTTTATTTAAAACGAAACTGTCAGATATACCCAGGTCCTTAACATATCACCTGGGGTTTCTTGTTGAATGATAAGATAGTGTGTAGTTGCAGAAATATCGATATCACATCACACGCCCAAGCTCCTGCTGTTATCTCTTGACAGCATACATGAATTGTCGGAGACTTCTTGGCGTTATCGTCACTCCTCAGGTTTCCTGTTACCAGCTGGCAACAGGAAATAAAACCTCTGCAACAAAAGGACACCCTGGCCTTTTATATCTGATCACATTTAATATTATTTATTTCCCTACGGTGATATGGGGTCAGCCTCGCGTGCATTACAGGTGCACTCGCCCCTAATTTTACATGACTCCCACCTTGCTGTGACCACACCTCAGGTCCCTATGGCAGATACGCCACTGTACATTTACATAGTTTTCCTCAATAAAATAATGTGGGGTAACCACATTTTCTTTTATATGATTTTCTCTTCTTTTCCTTTTTAAATATAAATGCTTCAGGCATGTTGAACAGTGTTCATGGAACACGGAGGCTTACTAATATATTCTAATACAATAATATTCAAACATAATCATGACAACATACATCAGTTAGATACATTTCAATGTGAGGACTCAACAATGTCTGCTCCCGGCACGTCCTTCACTTTTTCCCAATAGCAGTATCTAACTTTGGCAATGGGATTAAACATATTAAATTCATAAAGCATTCTTACCACAAAATTCAAGAAATATAAACAAATGACGCTGACTTTGCAAAGAAATGGCCTCAGTTTTCTCTGCACTGCCCAGACTGTGAATACTTCTCTATATTTAAGTTTAAATTTAACACAGCTGTTCTCAGCGTATTTGAATGAAAAATATTGTTCAACTGGCAATGAATAGTGAAAGCTTTTTGCTAATATTTAGTAGCACTGGCCAATCGAAAGCTTGCGACTACCAGAATTCAAATGCAGTTTTTGAAAAACAAAAATAATTCCAAACATACTCTGCGTCTGGTAGTCGATTGGCCAGTCTGCTTTAGTTATGCCAATACAAAAAGATGTTTCGTTTTAGATTACATTTTCCTACCGCTCCCCTTTTCCCTCCTATACTCTTGTTACCCAAGCGAATTTGAATTTACCTCAATGCCTCCCTTCTAAGCCGGTGTCCCCACTAACGTTATGAAAAAAAAACAAGCATGAACAACAGTCTGTCTGGTCGTGCGTCCGTAGACATTTAGTATTTTCTCAATAACTTGGCTAATACTGGGACTATCATATTATTTAAAACACATTCTTGCTCAGTGAACTCTAAGTTATACTACCATATGATTTTTATGGTCAGATTCATTATGGTTTAAATTTTAAATTTTCGTCATAGTCAATCGTCAAATAAAATTTTTACACAAGACGGCCATCTTCCCCTCTCGCTAGCATGTATTTTTCAAATAACTACTTGTTTTAGTGACGTCAGAAATACTACCGCGAGAAGAAAAAAAATTGTCTGCGTGTTTAGCCTCTGTTGGCTTTGTCACAGCGTGTATATATGCATGGCAGAATGTGTCAAGCGAAGCAGGGTTTTGAGTTGCGGGGTAAGAATAGGCGTTAAATATTGGGAGTGTCTCGTGTTACACTACCAAATTTGTAAGGATTATTACTTATTACCAGCGTTAACGTTAATTATTACGTTAATTCAGATAGTTATTTTGCGGCACACTTCCGCAAAATCGTTAATTATAAGTCTAGGCTGCATTGTGTATGCAGCAGATCTGGCAAAATGTTAAATATTAGTAGTACGTTTTTCGACACCGAAACTAAAACTCGTGTTAGATTTTTACCGTAAGATCGTTCTATAGGCTTTAGCACTGCACAAAAGGCAGTGTTGCTGGCGTGTGAGAGTTATTATCGTCATCGACACGTGATGGAAGGTAAATGTTCGTTGTTGTGGCCAGTTTAATAAGCACTTAGCTGAAAACTGTGAGCATTGCTGCTTTTGTTCGTCAATTCCTCTCTCTGTGATAAGGGACACGTCCCGAGCGAAGGGCGCAGGGGGTAACCTCTCCTGGGGTCAGTGCTAATTATCTTCACAGGCCCGTCAGATGTAGCCACCTAGTGTCGACAATCAGTTTTCTGAATCATAGCATCAACTTTAGAGAAAATAAAAAGAACAAAGGACTCTGCTAAGTCTTAGT
Organism: Oreohelix idahoensis; assembly: GCA_024509875.1. Taxonomy (NCBI): domain Eukaryota; kingdom Metazoa; phylum Mollusca; class Gastropoda; order Stylommatophora; family Oreohelicidae; genus Oreohelix; species Oreohelix idahoensis. The sequence continues at coordinate 37,471 of JAMPIV010009081.1, forward strand.
TTTCCTAACATTAAACAGGCGCCTTCCCCGCTGGCCGTCCACCAGATTTTTTTCACTCTGAAGTTTTATCCTCCCTGAGTATTTACAGTATAACTCAGGGAATATGATGTGACATCACCATCATCTTTTAAGTAATTTAATGGAAAAATGAGACTGGACAGTTGGGAATACAATGGCTTGTGCCTGAATGAACATGGTTAAGTTTACATATAACTCGCAAAGTTATAATATAAACTATGCACATGCTCATGTAATCATCACTCACTTCCTGCTCCATTCGGAGTCTTGGGATACCTCTGCTTTTGGTTCCCTCTGAGAATTAGCATGAAGCAATCACCAGCGCTTGCTGTAGTGGTTTATGAATATACTCTTTTCAAATGCTGAGGTTGTCAGCCTAGTATGGAATTTTACAGCCCCTGGAAGGTACAAACATGTCAAATTCAAAGTATAAAATGTGTCACAACTTACCCCAAACTAGATGGGAACTAGACTTCTCGCTCAGTAGAACAGTCGTGGCAACGTGATAAAGATGCCTCGAACACGCGTTGGGGGTATTATTTCTAGTTATAATCCCTCTGTGACTTTTGTGAGTAGGTTATGTGGGAGTCCGGTTTCCGTATTAACAGGTAAATCGTCCTTGCTGTAGTGTTCAGAAGGGGTTCCGAAACGTGTTTTTTTCGGTCCTATAAGGTCTCAATCATAACTCTATTCTTTCCTTGCTTCAGTCCGAGCTGTCTCTTTGACGATTCTGAAATGCAGTGTGTTTTAGCCTCCGAATTTGCTAGGTTATATTGCAGTTTTCCTGCCCACGCTTCCATCTGACGTTTTCAATCATAATAAATGTTTATTTCTTATTCTCATTCGTTCCAATCCATGAACAGAATGTAGTGGGTCGGGGTTGTCAGTTACTTAGTTTCCCTCTCGTGTTTTAGAACATCATTTTAAAATTTAAACACAAGACCTCATCTCCCATTTGTGGCCCGGCCTCACGGATTTCTCTGTAATCATTACACAGAAGATGTCTGGATGGAAGGGATTAAGCAGTTATCACCTGTACTTTCCTGGTCTTCCTTTTGTATTATCCGCCCAAGTATCTGAACGCGGTTGTAGTGAACAATGCCCCCAGACGGGCATGTGTGTCAGACGGGAAAGGATTATTTAGAAAGTCAACAATACTTTCCGTTGACCGTATGAAGTCACAACTTAAGCCATTACAATTAATCCTTAAGGATGGTTAATTAGCCGTGAAAGGACACTATTGCAATATGAACAGAGGGTAATAAATCTAAAGCGCTGCGATGGGGCAGGTTTATGTGCGAAAAATGAAGCAATAAATGGAGAAAGTAGGAGAGAAAGAAGAGGAATAAAAGGACACAACCAACATGTCATCAAAGCGACTAACACATAGATATAAATTAATGCGACTAGCACGCACATTTAAGTTAACACGGCTAACAATTAAATATAAACTGACACGTAAAGACGAATTAGCGCGACTAACACGTAATTATAAATTAAGGCGACTAACACGTAAATATAAATTAAGACGACTAACACGTAAATATAAATTAAGACGACTAACACGCAAACAATTTAACGTGGCTAACACGAAAAAACAAATTTACGTGACTATCACGTATTTTCCTTTAATCAGAAGAATACATGAAATAGAGAGCGGAACAGATGCAATACTTTATCAGATATTGGTCTGAAATACAATAAAAAAATATTATATGGAAATAACAGCTCGGTTCAATGTTATTTTTATATTATATTCTGTACATCTACCCGTAGTTTCCTTAGGTCTCTGACAAGACGAAGAAAGAATGGGATTACTGCACCCTCCTGCATGTCGTACAAGACGAGTAATATGAGGTTTCTTACTTGGGGCTGGCAACATCATCAAGGACAACAAATGGCCACAGAGACCACTGTTGTAAGAGCATGTAACTGCTTGGTGCAGACGTCCTTCAAGTTGACCAGCTGCAGTGGTGTCCCGATGATCCGTAAGAAGCACATATGATAATGATGATGATGATGATGATGACGATCATGATGATGATGCTAATGGTGATGATGATGACGACGATGATGATGACGACGACGATGATGATGATAATGATGATGATGATGATGACGACGATCATGATGATGATAATGGTGATGATGATGATGATGACGATGATGATGATGATGATGATGATGATGATGATGATGATGATGATGATGATGATAATTGGTGATGATGATGATGATGATGACGACGATCATGATGATGATGATGATGATGATGATGACGATCATGATGATGATGATGATGATGATGATGATGATGACGATGATGATGATGACGATCATGATGAAGATGATACTCATAACATTTTACTGAAATCTTGAGAAACAAACATGAACCCTCCATATAGCTTTTTCCCTATACTCTTTCTAGAATAATGGTTCCCAAACATTATTGATTGCTGCTCACTTAAATAATATTTTTGTTTAAACACCCGCGGGACTCCACACACAGGTTTCCACACACTTGTTCCCACACACTAGTGGGAAAGAAACTTGGTTATATAAAATGTAAAAAATATATTGAAAAACTGTCAGGTTGGAATTTTTTTTTTTAATCGTACGCCCGCTATTACTCGAAGCGAAATCTCCGGTTAATATGTCTAACCTGAGACTGATTTTACGTGAGTATCCCTTTTTTCTCTGTACAATGACAGGTGTCCTCTCGCCATTCAGGCAGATACTCGCCGATTTCGGAGGTACCCATTAGAGCTGGGTCGGCTCAGGAGCCGTTCAGGTTATTCCAGTCCCTGGTCGACGACACTGTTTCAAATGTCTTCGCCAGGGCTCGAAATTCCAGTCCAAGTCCCGGTCGACGACACCATTCAAATGTCCTCGCCAGGGCTCGAACCTGGATCACCCGATCGCCAGCGCAGTGTGGTAACCATTACACCAGCGCAGTGTGGTAACCATTACACCAGCGCAGTGTGGTAACCATTACACCAGCGCAGTGTGGTAACCATTACACCAGCGCAGGTTGGAATGAAAACTTTACTTAGTGATGACCAAAGTACATAACAGACACACTGTCGTTCGTTACTCATTAGCTTTCTGTTGAGTTATAAAGTAGTATCCCATTTACATAGAAATATCTTAGAGAAATAAGTGAATCGCAAGGAGCATCGACATATCCCAACTAGCTTTTCGGTAGAAAAGGCGCGCAACCCATCGTGAAAACTAGATTAAACACCCATTGAACGAACAAGCAATTTTCTTTTCGTGGTGCATTGGCCGTAAGTCATGATAAGTTTGACATTGGCCGTAAGTCATGATAAGTTTGACATTGGCCGTAAGTCATGATAAGTTTGACATTGGCCGTAAGTCATGATAAGTTTGACTACAAACATCCAGTGTCACGGGTTGTCTCCCTTAGCTCCGCAGTGATGGTCCAACAATGGCCAAAACCTGGAGTATCTAATGTGGATCTTCAAAGATATCTACCTTACCCACAAGATTACTCTTGGCAGAGATGCAAATAGAAGGATGGTGATGCTTCTACCTTGAGGGAGTTTTCACAAGATATTTCAGAAGTCAATGTTGAATGTGTCTTAGCAATGTTAATTTTTATCCGCCCGCCGCCTTTTATGAAGAGGTATTACATATTTTAATTTAGCACGTAGAAGCCCCCAACTGAATTAACAGTAAAATTCTTCTTATTAGCTCTATATAGATATAGATTAAAGATACTGAATCATGCGTGTGCACTTCTCTCTGTAATAACTAAATCAACTATGAATTTGTAAAATAACATATAATAAATTTAATGATCAGTTACTTTTGAACACATGTAAATAAATAAGAGCTAGTGATTAATAAAATGTGTCTTCCTAGAAAAGATGTCGGCTTTAGAAGCGTAATGTTGAAAAGAAAAACAAAGTTGTTCTGTATTTGGCCTGCTAGAAATGTCATTTGGCTGCCAAAAAGCTGAAGTGTTGATGCTGCTCTTTCCGTCAATTCATCTCTGTGGCAAGGGCACGTATCCAGATCAATTCAAGAAGTAACCTCTTTTGGTCAAGGCAAGTATCTTCACCACCCGTGAAATGTAGGTTTTTAGTGTCGATCACAAACTTTGATCCACAGAATAGTAATACAACTGGTATCGTAGAGTAGTGCCTCACATGGTCTCTTCGATTCGTACCACACACTTTAGAAGAAATAAAAGAACAAAACCTCTGCTAAGTCTTTGCTTTCCTGATATTAATCAGACGCCTTTCCCTCTTTCCGTCAACCGATCCTTCTCTCTGAATTTTTACTCTCCCTTAGCGTACATTTATATAACTCAGGGAAAATTATGAAAAATCACAATTTTGTTTAGTTAATTTAATTGAAAAATTGCGACTGGTCAGCGGCAAGTGCAATGGCTTGTGCCTGGATGAACATGTTCAAGTATACATACAACTTATTACAAATGATAGTAGATATATACAAGTGATGTCATGATCATCTACTCCCTGCTCCACTCGGAGTCTAAGGTTACCTCTGCTTTTGATTTCCTGTGAGAACTAGCACGAAGCAGTCGCCAACGCTTTGCTATTGTGGTTCTTGAATATATCAAATTCACATGCTGAGGTTGCCAGCCTCGTATGGACCTGTGTAACCATCAGCTAGTTCAATCATGTAAAATTCAAAGTATATAAAATATGTTACAACTCACCCCAATAGTTGAGGCCCCTAGACTTCTTGCTTAGTAGAATAATCTTGGCAACTTGATAAAAATGCCTCGAACACGCGTCAGGTGTATTATTTTTAGTTAGAATCCCTCTGTGATTTTGTGAGTAGAGCCTGTAGGAGTTCGGTTTCCGTATTAACAGGTAGATTGTTCTTGCTGTAGGGTTCAGAAGGAGTTCCGATACGTGTTTTGTCCGGTCCTATAAGGTCAGAATCCTTACTTCTATTCTTTCATTGCATCATTCCGAGCTATCTACTTTAGACAGTTCTGGAATGCAGTGTGTTTTAGCCTCCGAATTTACTGGGTTATATTGCAGTTTTCCTGCCCACGCTTCCACCTGGCGTTTCCAACAAACCTTCCAATCAGAATAAATTTTATTTCTGACTCTCATGTGATCCCATCCATGAGCAGAAGGTGATGGATCGGTGTTGTCAGTTATTTACTTTCCCCCGTGTGTTTTAAAATATCATCTTAAAATTAAAACACATGACCTCATCTCTCATACATGGCCCGGCTTCTTCCGTCACTTTTCGGTAACAATTCAATTACGATTTGTAACCTTGCCTGCAGATAGTGTACTCGCTAATTTGTCTACCCAACCGAGTTTCTCTGTAATAATTACATAGACAATGTCGGGACGGAAGTGATTAAGAAATTATCACACGTACTTTCCTGGTCCACAGAAGGATAAGCCACGACATAACGTTGCACACAGACATTTTGCACAGACAACATCTGGTCTTCCTTTTGCATTCTCCGCCAAACGATTTTGTAGCGAACAATGCCCCCAAACGGACATGCGTGTCTAACGGGGAAGGAATACTTAGAAAGTCACCAGTACTTTCCGTTTACCGTATGAAGTCAATCTGGTTCAACAACTTAAGCGATTAAAATAAATCCTAAAGGATGGGCAATTAACCGTGAAATAACACTTTCGCTGTATGAACAGAGGTCAACAAATCTAAGGCGCGGCGATGGGACAGGTTTATGTGCGTAAAATGAAGAAATAAACGGAGAAAATAGGAGGGAAAGAAGGAAAAGTAAAGGGACACAACCAAATTCCGTAACAAACAGAACGGAAAAGGATGAAATTACCGGACGATAAATCATGCCAATATCAGGAATTGCAGTAGAAAAAAGTAAATTCCACGTAATGTTTCTTGGTGTGTTACTTATTCGTCCCTTTATATTGTTTCCTAACTTTTCTGTACTGCCCTTTGTTATTTTAATATATGCAGACTCAAATTGATAATTACTCAGTGTTAGTATTTATTGTTTTATTATTCTGCTAGCACACCACCATATGGTTGAAAAAGTTTGACAGAATCACTAAAGGTGGAACTGATGAAAAAAGAACCAAACAAACACCTGTGAAACTGGAGGTGAGGTAAAGACGCTGGCGCTCGATAGGGTCACACGCAGATCAGCTAATAGCATTACAATTCAGTTCCTATTCTGGAATTCCCAGAGTGAAAGAAACATAGGTAGACCGGTAAACCACACTAAGAAGGGAACTGAAGAAGACATGGACAGACCTGGAGATGATGCCACAGGACACAAAGACTTGACAGACGTTAGTTGTAGACATGTGCTCCTCGGGGAGCAGAGAATAGTGAAATGAATCCGAGCGCCATACAACTATTCCATTCTTTTGTCACTTATCTCTCCAATTTCCTCTTCACGATATACCACCCCCTCCTTCCTCACCATGTTTTGTTTGCTGGAAGCAAGCATAAACACTTCGTATATTCCTAAAGGAATCCTCCTTGCACACCATCACAGACAACGCTGCGAAAATAAAAGAAACTTGTTCAGCATGAACAATTGTGGGTGCTGCAAAGTCTATTAGAACAAGGTCCCTAACTGTTTTTCCCTTATGTCTTGTTATTTTTATTGCGCGAAATTCCACAACGCAGTGATATTTTAGAGCGTAAATAACCGCGTTATAAGAGAAACAACTGTACAGTACCTATGTCTGATGACTTTACCAGACAAAATTTATGAGCTGTGTTATTAATTACCGCAAACCGTTTTAAAATGGCTCCTTTAATAATGAATTTATGAAGGCTCATAATGGTGTGTTTAATTTATGGACAATATATATATATACATATTTACAGGGTGTTTCAAAATTATGTTTACACACTTCAAATGCGTATAACTCACGTATAACTCACGTATAACTCACGTATAACTTAACACAAAAGAAGCTTGTTATTTTGCAAGAATAGAGCGGAATATTACTACATACAAATGAATAATGGCATTAGATTGTTACTCGAGAAGCATTTTGACAGAAGAGGGCTCATCTTCAAATCGCGCACTGTGAGGGACCTGAGACATCAAATTAAAACTGCATGTTTCACTATTCATTTAGTAACAATTCAGATGGCAGTCAGTTGTTCATTACAGTGATCAATGCATTGTTGCAGGTTATTGACACTTTGAACATTTTGACTTTAAATGTGGAAATGCCATAATTTTGTCTCAAATGATAACCGAGTTACCAGCATTCAAAATGCGTACACATAATTGTGAAACCCCCTTGTGTGTGTGTGTGTATATATATATATATATATATATATATATATATATATATATATATATATATATATATATATATATATATATATATATATATATATATATATAAACATGTAACCGGGGCATGTGTTCCTTAGGACTGGAACGGCACCATATTACCTTCATGTGGCAGTGCCGGTATATGCAGTATTTTCAATTTACTTTACAGAGAGCAGATGTTTAACTGGCCTAATCACCAGAGATTTAGATTTCTCTCTTAAATTTGTGTTACCAGGTTCGATTTTCTTCTCTTAGGTGTTGATGTAGCGAATTTAATTGAAATAGACAGATTTCTTATCTAGATCTCAAAACTGTAGTAATTCACCTTCTCAACAGCGTTCGATTTCATGCAAAACTTTTAATATCTTTCAGCATGAAACTTAAAATTTCAACAAAGTCTGGAATTTAGAACATTTTTACAATAATAAGCATAAAAAAGTTTTATCATCTCATCAGATGCTTTCATCGATGCAAAAATCCCTTTTCGCATCTTTGTCTCGTAGGCCTACTCAATTGTCAAATATGGCGAACCTTCTCATTCCTCCGTGTTCCTTCCTTTAAGTTACAGTCTTATTTTAGGTTCGACTACATTTACCCATCTCCTCAGATTTGTCCTTGATTTCTTTATTGTCATAAGCATTCCTGGAGTTAAATGCTTTCCAACACAAGAATAGTCTTCTCTACCTGATTTGAGGTGTAAGACATTGTTTTTTCAAATTGACTCAAATCCTCGAGCCTAGTTCTGCTGCGACTAGGGTTGGGAGCTCTATTCAGAATACATGTTTAACTATCGTCACTACTTACGCCAGTGAGAAAATATATAACACTCAATGTCCTGAATTACACATTTTATAATAAATGTGGTAGTTTGATTTCCTCAAAACTAAGAAATATGTAGAGCTAGATCAGATACGACCTCTTGAGTTGCGCTCTTTCATTCTACTGCCAAAATGGCGTCCTGTTCCACTTTCCCCGGGGTAAATCTGAGCTATCCGATTGGTCAGGGGAAATCACCCAATTATTAGAAATGGCGTGTGGAAGCGACTCTTTGTCCTAAATATGTGACACTATTTATTATTTTCTGTTTCTCATAAAATATAAAATTATAGGGTGGTCTGTGCTTCCTCTGTCTTGTAAGAATATAGTCTGTTTCCAAAGGAACAACTATGTACACGGCCACATATAGATCCCGGGGCTCCGCAAATGTATCCCGTAGGGAGACATTTGAGTACTATCAATAACAAAAATCCATCCCCAAAAATTTCTAAGTTCAAAAAATTTTTCAGAAAAATTTAAAGTTCAAAAATTTTTCTAAGTCCAAAAATATTTCCAAAAAAATTTAATCTAATTCCTATACTGGGGTCCTATGTCTATATGAGGTCGTCTGCTATGTAAAAAAAACTAGTAGTGGACATCAACTTCAAAAAGTGTAACTTATTCATCACATCATAATATTTTTCACCAAATTTACAAACTGGCAACACTGCCCAACAAAATCTGCAAAACACTCATAAGGTCATCACTAAAAAAAAATGTGACGAGTGGCAACACTGGGGAATGAACAATAAACTATCTTATTTGCAGAACTTGGCTGGATTATCATAATCTATTACATTTCATTCAAAAATATAGTTGATTACATTCTCTTGGATGTGGTAGGGGTGTTATCTCTTTTCTGTACTGTTATTTGCTCCATATTAAAAGCCTGCAAGTACTAAAAAAAATCTTTTTTTTTTTTTCGTACTTATTTATTCTATTTCCCAAGTACTCTGCAATATTCCAAGAAATGTCCAAAATCTCTAATTCCTATGGTAATGGTAATCCACTTTCATAGAATAGCCAATGTTTTCATGGGTACTCATCATCATCTTCTTCTTTTTTTTTCCAGTGAATGAGCCACTTGCTCATTATTACATGTAGAAAACATCTCTAAACATAATATGCATATTTATCAGACGATAATACAACCAGCATCATTTTTATAAGTAATCATTTTTCACAATAACAGCATTAAAACCTCATGGCTTATCCTTATTTATCTATCTGAATGTTTCCTTGTTATAGACATTTTCTAAATGGTAAGTGTATAAATTCGTTCTAAGTCCGTCACTGTAGAAAATGTTCTATATTACATTTTTTTTTTCTTCTTCAAAATATGTGATGTTTGTCTCCAATATCCGTGCGTCTGGTGGTGATCCTGTCCATTAGTCAGTTATTTCTAATCATTCCTTCTTTTCTGTCAATACAGTATTTTTTTGTGAACTCTTTCCTAGAAATATTATTTTATATATATATTTATTCTTCAAAGATCTTCTTTGACTTCCCATACATCAATTTTCAAACATCACATTATTCAGCAACCAACAGACGAATGTGTTACTATCATATTATGAAATATAAGGGAAAAGAAAAATATAGTTTCTAAATCATCATGAATTTTCCACATTGGGTTCCGTATTACTTTATTTTCTCTTTTAAGACAACTGCTTATACTCTTGACAATATGTATCCATGTTGTCACTCTCGAGGCATCCTTGTATACAATTTATATTTGTTTCCTTTTTTTTTTTTTCATAACACCAATGTATCATTTATGGTGTTCCAATATCATTGTATCTATTCTAGTCCTCCTGTTATCTTGAGAATTCATCCTTAGTAACTCCCTATGTACCTTATCTAGCAATACCTTTATGCAAAACACATCAAACAATTATTTATGGAACTATCAACTGGGATGTAAGAACTTTTGACAATATGAGATGAAAAAAAATTTTGGGGTCATCACTCAAAAAAAATGTGACATAGAAAGGAAGAAAATAATCAATTGATCGTGAGGAATCTACAATATTCTCGTAAGACAAAGTTCCTGGCACTCTGACTACTATTTATCCATATTATTTCTGGTTATCCTTGCATACAGTGTACCATTTCCATTTTCTTTATAAGTCCAATTCCTCGCTCATGGTGCTCCAATATTTAAAATGTGGATCCTTCCTATTCCTCTTATTCTGTACTGGAAATATACTGAAGCACATTAAAAACGCACCACCTGTATAATCCAGGAACAGAGTGTGAAATGTAAATATAAGTGTGTACAAGTTTACATATTTGGAATCTTTATTCATTTTCCTATGAATCCATGCTGGTCATTAATTTGTACATTTGATTGTTATGAAATTCATTGCATTCTGTGCAGGCAAGGGAGAAAACCAAAAATACAAAAAAATGCACATGCGTTATCCTGCTGGAGAAGCTGCAAGTCTGGATAAATTGTAAACGCAGGAGCAACCAGTGCATCCAGAACCTCATCTCGATATGTCACAGCATTAACATTTCCACGGAAGACGTGAAGAGGCAAGCGATGGTGAAAACTGAATCCTTCCCAAATGTGAATACTGCCACCTCGAAATCGGTTGACACAGCAATCTGCAAAGCGCTCTTCACACCGTCGCTAAATCCGCATACGTCCATCTGCAAAGGATATGTTGAATCTGTTCTCGTCTGTGAATAGGACAGCATTCCACTGCAGTCTAGTCCATCTGATATGTTGCTCTGCCCATTGCAGGCGCTGCTAACGATGTCGGTGAGTCAAGTTTTGGCCCAACATAAGGTCGTCTTGCAGTAAGGCCTGTATCTCTGAGTCGTCGTATGACTGTCATTCGAGAGACTTGCCCATGTCTACCCACTATTGCTCTTGCTGTTTGACTTGCCGGGAGAGTCAATTCCTTAGGTGACTCAGCAAAATATGACGATCTTGCGCAGGGGTAGTAACTCGTGGTTGGCCACTTCGAAGTCTATCCCGGGCACTGCCAGTGGTTCCGTAACGTTCATTGAGACGTACAATAGTGCTGTGGTGGCAATTCATCCTTCTGGCAATGGCCCGCGAGCTCATTCCGGTCTCCAACATACCAATGGCTCGTTGGCGGTCGTTTTCAGATAGTCGTGGCATTTCAAGCACATGTACTGGGTGTTTTGTCTCAACGGCCTTTTTATACCGAGTATACTGCCACAACGCGTACACATTTTCAGGGTCATAGCTGTTGAGAATCGTGTTGCACGTGTAACTTTCATCGTTTTCATGTAGTCTGTACACACACCCATGGGTTGAATCTTGCACTTTCCATTCCAGCAGCCATTCGCTCTCTACCTCATGGCAAACACGGGGAAAATCCATTCCCACACTTTTTTTTGCCAGTTTCTCGGCATCAGTATATATAATAGTGGTGCGTTTTTAATGTGCTTCAGTATATATCCTTATTAATTGTCCATGTACTATATTTGCGAATATTTATCATCAATATATCAACTAATCATTTATAGAACTATTAACATAAATGTCTAGACTTTACCAAAACATGACTTTTTACATATGTGCAAAATTTCGACACCAACTCTGCCTTCGCTGGTCGAGGGTTAGTCAGAGTTATGTGGTGCCTGTAACATCCGCTGACTACAGCCAGATGGGTGACTTATGGTACTTATAATTCAAAAATCTCATCCGTCAGTTATCTTAAGTGTGGGGCGGGGGTCTATTTCATGGTGTCCTTGACCAAGTTTGCTGCATTTCCAATCTCCATGATATATCTGTGACATGTCTGTCCTTGGGATAACATTATTTTTTTTTTCAATATCCTCGGGGTGAGCAAATCTCAGTGTGTCCACTTTCATCAATCATTTATTTATTTTCTCTCCTGTAATTCTGGGTATATTATGAGTATAGTAAATTGTCAATTTATTCCAACTATCTTACAACATTCTGTAATTCGTGATAAGGAATAGTCATTTGTTATACAACAATGTTCATATTACAAAGGCAATAAGCAAAAATCAAAAAAAAAAATCTTCTCCAAAAATGCGGATGCATCTCTATTTCCTTTACCTCTGGGCGTAGCAATTATTCAGTCATTATTTTTTTTTTCATTATATAATCTCCATTTTGTGTCCTTAGTACCTGTGGTTCCATGGGATTATCATAATTCATTTGTGTCTCTTGTCTACTGATAATCCTTCAATAATGACTTCAAATATGGTCCTCATGTGCAACAATCATCTGCTCTGATTTGTTCCATGGTATTCATCAAATATTCTATTATATCCTTGTCTTATCTCGTAACCACGAAAGACTAAGATTATTCCTCCTCCAATGTTAATGTGGGGGATTTTGTGCATCAACATTTCAACAAAATCTCAGCTGTGACAACATAAAGTTTCACCTTAATATAAAATGGCATCTTCATCATACATAACCAGTTGCTTCTTCATCTCATGTGTCATTAGTGGTTATCATGCGGTAATGGGGTGTTCAATGTGGGTTCAGCATATACAAATGCTGTAAAGGGGTATTTCATTTGCTAGGTCAGCATGTGCAAATGCTATTTCTTTAACATGGGCAAAGGCATCATCAACAAATAGGTGTAATGTGTTCAATCTGGGGTTAGCATATACTAATGCTCTCAAGGGATTCTTCATTTGCAGAAATTCAGCATGCGCAAATGTCATTGGGGTATTTGTGATAGGCAGTATCAACAAAAATTGTTGGAGTATCAGAGATCATGCTGGTGAATGGAGCGTGGAATATGATCAGTTACAAAAGTGGAGATGAATGTTACAACAGAATAGTGTGACACATGTATTATAGGTAAAGTGGTGTAGCATTCTAAATATTAAGAAAATGTATGTAACTAAATAAGGGTGTCTGTAAACTCGTAACACCGTGTGTTATTAATTGTTTTAACATTTTTATTTCATAATTATGCTATCTAAAGAAAATCCTCCGTGTGCTGGTCTTGATTTCTTTCTGTTCATCCGTATTCTAAGGCTGGAAAAAATAACTTTCTCAGTGAGGCTTTGACATCTTAGTCTGTAAGCAAGTCATTTGAACTGTCTAAAACTGAAAATAGAGTACATGGGGAGAGTTAGTACATTGTTAAAAATTAAGTGCACATTCGCGGTGACGGTACATGGGATGGCATGTACATTGAAGACTTGAGGGGCGTGTCTCAGCAAAGTTTTAGTAGTTCCTTCAGTTTCTCTGCCATCTCTAACCTTGCAATGTCCCGACTGCTTAAGCGAGCATCATACTGAGTAGCAGTGGTGACGGGTGTGATAGGCGACGACACTGCATTTGCTGATTGTTGGGACATTGAGGACATTGACGAATGCGGTGATGGTTTTACTGTGGTGAGGGTTTGTATAGCTGGAACATCTGTTGGTTTTGAGGCAGGTATATGTTTCGCCTTGATTTTTCTTCTGACCTGGTTGTGCTGAACGTTAGCACTGGTTACAATGGGCACAGTAATTTGCACACTGTTGTTTTTGACTAGTTGAGATGAGGCTAACACTTCTCGGCTTGGTTTTGGAACATGATTGCGTTTCTTCAGAATCTTTCGTCTGATATAGTTGTGCTGTATACGCGGAATTTTGTTGCTAGGGATTGAGTCATCAGATTCTGTTTTATAGGCGCGTTTGACGCTGGAGCTGACTGGTGCAAATAATGTACTATCCGCATCACTGGTTTCAATGGAACTAGCTGTATCAATGTCTGTTTCTTGTTGGTATAATTCTACCATTTTTCTGTCATTATGTTCGTTGGGGTCTGACAAAGCTATGCTGTCTTGTTCTGTTTCGTCTCCATAAAGATCGCTGGTATATGGTTCAACAATCTGCTTGGGTATAGTTTCTTCAGGATCTGATTGTTTTGAACGAGCAATCTTGTTCTTGTGGTATAGCAGTGTTTGGTTTTCACTAGTGTTAAAACTAGAACTGCCTGAACTGGGGGTGTGATAGGTATCAGCTGACGATTTATCACTGCGGGAGTAAGTTTGAGTGTGGATATAAGGTGTTTTCGTGTTGTCATCGTGTGACGTCTGTGGCATGATTTCTTCATTTCTAATGCGCAGGTCTCTGTCTTGTAGTCTATTACGTAATTCAAGTGGTGGGATATCTTCTTCGCTTTCGGACGAGTCTCGTTGTTGTCTTGCTCGATGTAGTGCATCGGTGGGTGGTCTGGGTATGTGGTCGTCTTGGTAAAATTCAGAGTCTGTCGTCTCTGACTCTGATATGTCAGACGAATCTGTCACGGCACCATATTACCAACATGTAACCGGGGCATGTGTTCCTTAGGACTGGAACGGCACCATATTACCTTCATGTGGCAGTGCCGGTATATGCAGTATTTTCAATTTACTTTACAGAGAGCAGATGTTTAACTGGCCTAATCACCAGCGATTTAGATTTCTCTCTTAAATTTGTGTTACCAGGTTCGATTTTCTTCTCTTAGGTGTTGATGTAGCGAATTTAATTGAAATAGACAGATTTCTTATCTAGATCTCAAAACTGTAGTAATTCACCTTCTCAACAGCGTTCGATTTCATGCAAAACTTTTAATATCTTTCAGCATGAAACTTAAAATTTCAACAAAGTCTGGAATTTAGAACATTTTTACAATAATAAGCATAAAAAAGTTTTATCATCTCATCAGATGCTTTCATCGATGCAAAAAATCCCTTTTTGCATCTTTGTCTCGTAGGCCTACTCAATTGTCAAATATGGCGAACCTTCTCATTCCTCCGTGTTCCTTCCTTTAAGTTACAGTCTTATTTTAGGTTCGACTACATTTACCCATCTCCTCAGATTTGTCCTTGATTTCTTTATTGTCATAAGCATTCCTGGAGTTAAATGCTTTCCAACACAAGAATAGTCTACTCTACCTGATTTGAGGTGTAAGACATTGTTTTTTCAAATTGACTCAAATCCTCGAGCCTAGTTCTGCTGCGACTAGGGTTGGGAGCTCTATTCAGAATACATGTTTAACTATCGTCACTACTTACGCCAGTGAGAAAATATATAACACTCAATGTCCTGAATTACACATTTTATAATAAATGTGGTAGTTTGATTTCCTCAAAACTAAGAAATATGTAGAGCTAGATCAGATACGACCTCTTGAGTTGCGCTCTTTCATTCTACTGCCAAAATGGCGTCCTGTTCCACTTTCCCCGGGGTAAATCTGAGCTATCCGATTGGTCAGGGGAAATCACCCAATTATTAGAAATGGCGTGTGGAAGCGACTCTTTGTCCTAAATATGTGACACTATTTATTATTTTCTGTTTCTCATAAAATATAAAATTATAGGGTGGTCTGTGCTTCCTCTGTCTTGTAAGAATATAGTCTGTTTATATGTGTGTGTGTATTAAATGTATGTAAGCCATGGATATTGAGCTAGACGAATCTAAAGTTATAAAGAAGATGTCAATTTTGATAGGTTAATAAGTAGACAGAGTACTAGACAGGCGCACATTAAGATAGACAGACAGGCAGATCGACAGGCAGACCGACAGCTAGATAGATAGATAGATAGATAGATAGATAGATAGATAGATAGATAGATAGATAGATAGATAGATAGATAGATAGATAGATAGATAGATAGATAGATAGATAGATAGATAGATAGATAGATTTTTTTTTTTTTTTTTTTTTTTTTTTTCTTAACCAGCGGCACTTGGGCTTTCAGCCCTTGGGCCCAATGACATGTCATTGCGAGGCTGGGGAATCTGAGGACTTTCCTTCCAACCCGGTCAGGAGCTTCGCTCCTTCCCATCCACAGAGGGTTTATCACAGGAGCCGTTCAGGCTATTCAGTCAAATTTCCGGCCGTAAACATTTCTTCAAACGCCGACGCCCGGGTTTGAACCATGAACACCTGGTCGCCAGTACAACGCCGAAGCCATTACACCAGCGCGGCTCCGGATAGATAGATAGATAGATAGATAGATAGATAGATAGATAGATAGATAGATAGATAGATAGATAGATAGATAGATAGATAGATAGATAGATAGATAGATAGATAGATAGATAGATAGATAGAACAAAACAACTGTGGCATTTATCGTTTATGTGCACTTCTTTCATTCAACAAAATATTTCCTCCAAAAAGGCAGCCCTCTTTCACTCCCTCCTCCCCCTCACCCCTCATAGATCCTTTCATCTCGATCCCTCTTTATATTGTTGTCACAGTTTCCTCTAACACCGCCTTAACCACACAAATCTACTCCCTGACACTGGCCAAGCCATTACTTCATTTAACATTGGCCTCAGATCCCTATTTCACTCCTTCTTCCACAAGTGGATTCTTCCACTCTACGTGTCTCCACTTCCTGTTCTGTGACATCCTAAAATCACTTTGATCCGCTTGGCCAAGGAAAGCTTCGTATGTGTGTTTCTTTTTCTTCTGCCATTTCATCCTACCCAATAAGACATAAATAAGACGAAAATACGGGAAATATCCAGGGGAAATAAATACAGCTTACTTTTTTTTTTCTTAAAGGGGGTTTAACGTTGGAAAGAGGTGAATTTGGGAGATGTAATAGGTGTCATATTGATGGGTGGGGTTTGTGGCTGAAGTTTATTTTTTAAAATTGTTATTCTTTTTCAAAGTGAGGACTTAAAAAAAATGTAATATGGGTGTTCGAAAAACTTAAATAATATTTAGTATTTGTTATAGACACTATAATAGAACTGTATACAAACATATAGATAGATATAAGTTGATGGATGAACGTATAGCAGGATGTGTGGATAGAAAGATAGAGAGAGGGAGAGAGAGAGAGAGGAGAGAGAGAGGATAGAGATCTAGCGAGTTGAAAAATGAGCGTATGGATGGAAAAAATAGGTAATTCAAAGATCGATAGATAGAGAGATAGATAGATAGATAGATAGATAGATAGATAGATAGATAGATAGATAGATAGATAGATAGATAGATAGATAGATAGATAGATAGATAGATAGATAGATAGATAGATAGATAGATAGATAGATAGATAGATAGATAGATAGATCGATAGCCACCTATTGTCCAGACGGACTGACCGCCCATTTGGGAACTTTAAGCCAGTGGACATGCTGATCACAATCTGTGTACACTCTTTTCAAGTCTAAAGTCGTTTGTTAAAACGTTTTTGAGACACTCTCACTGCACATCTTATTTCAACATTTTCCTTTGCCATCCTTACATAACCTGCAGCAACCATTACAGCTGGGCCCCTTGCAGGAAGCTATTTCAGCGATGATTCACTTGCAATTAGTTTTATATTATGAGTTTGCCAGCCTCACGCACAACGTCATATTTTTAGCCTTGTACGACATGCCTTATATTGCAGAAGGCTGATTCTGTCTTTGTCTCTTAAGAGACCCCCCACCCTGCGGCATATTCTAGTTACACCTCGCATAATACACTACTCGTCTTTTTTTTTTTAAACCTATCTGTCAATTGCGGCCGGCAGGATGATGACCACATCACCCCTAGTGTGCCGTACGGTCAAGAAAATGTGGGCCTAACAACATATTCCCAATATGCCTCAGTGGGCATGTAACGAGATCCTTTAGCTTTGACCTTTACCTTTCTGTCGATTCATTGTCTCTTCTTTTTATTATTCTTAATTCATCATCATCACATTCACCATCTTCATTATCATCATCACAATCATTATCATCATCACCATAATCACTATCACCATCATCATCATCACAATCATTATCATCTTTACCATAATCACTATCACCATCATCATCATCACAATCATTATCATCATCACCATAATCACTATCACCACCATCATCATCACAATCATTATCATCTTCACCATAATCACTATCACCATCATCATCATCACAATCATTATCATCTTCACCATAATCACTATCACCATCATCATCATCACAATCATTATCATCATCACCATAATCACTATCACCATCATCATCACAATCATTATCATCATCACCATAATCACTATCATCATCACAATCATTATCATCATCACCATAATCACTATCACCATCATCATCATCACAATCATTATCATCATCACAATAATCACTATCACCATCATCATTACCACCACCATCCCCATTGATGGTGACGATGAAGTGTGTTTGGAAGGAAAAAATTGCGTGGGGAGGGGGGTGGTGGTGAGGGGGTTGCCGACGAATGTTCTAAAGCTGGCTCTGCTTATATTTGTCCATGTTGTTCTTATTTAATTTTCCTCCTGTCTCTTACTTCTGGTTCTTGTCTTCATAGTCTAGCTTCTTTTTACTGCGCCTCTTGTATTCATTATCATGTCTTTCTTCGTCTAACAGTTGTATCGTACAGTCTCAGTATAAGAACTTGAGCCATCTTCATATGTAATCCGTGTCTTATGTAAGTGATGTACAATTCTTTATTTATTTCTTTATATATTTCTTTTTGCCTTTCTATCTGTGTATCTTTTTTTTTCTTTCTTTTCTTCATTCTAGATTTCTCTCCGTCTGTCTGTTTGTCCTTCCTTCCTTCCTTTTTATCTCTTCTCATCTTTCTTTCGGTGTATCCTTCTTTCCTATCTGTCTTTCTTTTTCTGTCCTTACTTTATTCCTATCTTTCTTTCTGCCCTTATTCTCTTCATATCTGTCGTTCTTTCTGTCATTCTTTCCTTCCTTTCTGTTTTATTTCTGTAATTCCGTCCTTCTAAACTTTATATCTTTTAACCTGTCTTTCTTTACTGTCTAGCTTGCTTTATTTGTGTTTTTCTTCTTAGCATTCTTTCATTTTTTCTATCTTTTCTTTCTTCATTCATTCCTTAGTTGTTCATTCCATCCTATCATCCTACATTAAATAAATATTAGACAAACATAAAGGTATGTTTTCAGGCACTCGTAAGAAATAAAGAAGTAGAACACTAGACAACAGAAAAACAACAGACGTGAGTGGTTTACCCAGGACTCGAACCCAGGACCTTCCGTGCGACAACCCCCGCCTAGCTATGCAAGCGAATCACACTATCCTCCCTGCCATCTAGGCATCCTACATTCCTTCTTTATTGCTTTCTCCCAAACTTCAGTTTCTTTCTTCCACTGTAATTGGTTTAAACAGTTAGAAAAAAAACTGTAGCCAGTTCTCAGTTTCGTTCCAAAGTCCTGTTTCTTATTATAGCTAATACCCTATCTCCCAAACTCCGTTTAGCTTGCTTACACTTCTCCTTTTACGCTCATCTCTCCATTTCTCCCTCATTTTCTTCTCACGTTCTTCTTTCATCTCCCTGATATCCGCTTCGACACTGGCACTTCTTCCTCTCATCCCCAATCTTCCATCGATTTTTGTCCAAGAACACCTGGGGGCCTCCAACGATCTCGCTGTCCGATTGTCAATCTAACGAACCTCGAAGAACGTCTCAAAAGATAATAGAGTTGAGATTCTTCTCGGATTTAATGACGCCTTTCCTGTTGTGTATCAAATTGTGACTGTTCTTCGTTTCACTGAGGTTTGAACGTACGGGTTCGTTTAAATGTGTGTCACATCTATCTATCTATCTATCTATCTATCTATCTATCTATCTATCTATCTATCTATCTATCTATCTATCTATCTATCTATCTATCTATCTATCTATCTATCTATCTATCTATCTATCTATCTATCTATCTATCTATCTATCTATCTATCTATCTATCTATCTATCTATCTATCTATCTATCTATCTATCTATCTATCTATCTATCTATCTATCTATCTATCTATCTATCTATATTGTGCGGTATCTGGCCGATAAGCTACTAGTGGTATTCGTGCGAAAGCTCCAGTTTCTCGGCATTGGGATGATGGATACAGATGGTCATGCACAGTGGACTCTTCGCATCAAGACATACGAATACTAGTATATATACAAGATGACGGCAATGACGAAGTTGTGAACATTGGCTCTGGGCGCAGTTCTTCAACAACAATGGTAAACGTTTATTTAGTTGATCAAGCTGATCACAATAGTAATTCATGTACATGAAAGGTTGACACAACCTGGCGTTTCTTACTCATTGGCATCTATATAACAGGACAGCAGTAATTTCTTGGTTACGACTTGTGACCAGTGTACGATATGAACTACGAGATGGCTTGCAGATGGACTTATTGCATTTACGAAGGCCTCGTCACAGCTAAATCTCTCTTCTTAAAAACTTGTTCTTAACTTCTACTTTTGCTGTTATTCATCGAGCTAACCGCTCCGTCTAACTGCTCTACACCAACTACCCGTGAAAAACCTATTTCCCTCTTCCCCGTTGACCACTGAGTGTCCTTCCCTTCTGATTGGTCTGGTCATTTGACCTAAGGCCAATCACTTATCTCGTTCTATTCTTAATCACCTATTTTGTATTTATCCCTCGTGAGCTGTCGGCTACATCACGCCAATCTGTTTGCTACCTAACCTTACAACACCTAACCCTTACGTAAATGTTTCACTAAGGTTCCTATTTTACTGTTCCATCCCTTTTAACTCTTCCCTTAAACTGCATTCCCTACCACAACGTGTTAAACATGAATTAAACGTTTTGATCTTCTTCTTCTATTTTAAGTGCCACACCGACTCACGTCGATGATAGTGTCTCAACACAGTTTCCTGTCCCTATTTCTAGTTATCAACTTTGCTAGTCTTTTTCCATCCAATGACAGATTTCTTTAAGTAAGAAATGAAATTATCCACTGAACATCTAGAATTTTACAATAGCTGTGACGTACATTGGACCAATCTTTTCCCACTAAACTTGCTAAATTTAATCCCTCTTTTAAATAATCATCTTAGCTGTGACGTCATTCCAATCTTTTCCCACTAAACTTGCAATCTGTTACGGAAAAGCAGAGCAGTTCCAACGTGGAACTAAATTGCACGCCGATTAAAATAACGCGCATTTTTCCCCATCTGTCAATGACATTTCCCCTTTCAGAAATAATCATGCCTGTTATTTTGACAAACTTTCTGGAATTTTCCCCGATTTGTATTAATCAGAGTTCACGAGGGGTAATAATGAATAAGTACCTGCATCTTATATATTTATTCAATTAGCCAGAGGAGCATCATTGCACGTGATAGACTTTTACATGCCATGATTAACTTCTGAAGTAAAACGGAAAGGCATGAAAAGACCACATGAGAAATAGTTCTGCCGTCAGAATACGTTGAAGGACAAAGAACAACGTAATTATTCCCCCCCCCCCGCCATGTTTTGGCGGGTTACTTGCTCGCATTGAAAATAATTGGGCCTGAAGGAACAGACAAGAATAAGAGTACATAAAAGGCGTGGTGACACTGCGGAAAAGGCATCTTGATGGTTGTGGAACAATCGTAACCGGGGTTATGGGATTCAGGACAGTGAGTTATATACATGAAAATTGTTACTTCTTTCACAAGTTGCTTCAAGCTGGCAGAATGGATGAAACCTGCTAGTGAATTTGGAAAATGTAACCAATGTCATCATCAGCATCATCATAATCATTATCATCAGCATTATCATCATCATCATCATCATCAGCATTATCAGCATCATCATCATCATTACCATCAACATCAGCATCATCATCTTCATAAGCATTTCCATCAACATCATCATCATTATCATCAACTCATCATCATCGGCATCATCAGAATCATTATCATCATCAGCATCATCATCATTATCATCAACTCATCATCATCAGCATCATCATGATCATTATCATCATCATCAGCATCATCATTAATATCAGCATTTCCATCAACGTCATCATCATCAACTCATCATCATCAGCATCATCATAATCATTATCATAATTATTATCAGCATCATCATCATTATCAACAAATTATCCTCATCAGCATCATCATCATCATTATCATCATCATCATCAACATCCTCATCACCATTATCATCAAATTATCATCATCAGCATCATCATCATCATTATCATCATCATCAACATCATCATCAGCATCAACATCATCATCACCATTATCATCAAATTATCATCATCAGCATCATCATCAACATCGTC
This sequence comes from Oreohelix idahoensis, assembly GCA_024509875.1. Lineage (NCBI taxonomy): Eukaryota > Metazoa > Mollusca > Gastropoda > Stylommatophora > Oreohelicidae > Oreohelix > Oreohelix idahoensis. The sequence continues at coordinate 59,637 of JAMPIV010009081.1, forward strand.
ATCATTATCAACATCATCATCATCAGCAGCATCATCATCATATGATCATCGTCATCATCATTTCCTTTGCGCTACTTACGAAGCATAGAGCAACTCTACAGCTGGTACACTTGCAGGGAGCCTCACCAAACATTCCTTTCCTGCAGCGGTAACCTCTGTAACATGATGAGGTTGCCAACCTCATGCACAACCTCATATCAGTCGCCCTGTACGACACACCTAAGGGTGCAGTAGGCTAACTCTTTCTTTGTCTCTGCACAGACCCCCGAAAACTAGGCTAGTGTGGCGTGGGTTTAATTCGTGGCGCAGGCAGAAAATCAAAAGAAAAAGAAGACTGACGCTTGGAAAGTCATGATCGTGTGGGCCCCCACTTCTGTTAGTGTATAAAGGAGATTAAAGGGTTAAACACACTTGTCTGTGCTGCGGTAGCATAATAGTTAGTGCACTGGCTTCCTAGCTCAGTGGTCTATGGTTTGATCCCAAGATGATGTGGGATTTTTTTAGGCCGCAAACGACTCCTGGGTCGACCCAGCCCCAATTGGGTACCAGAGCAACTTCTGGAAAGGTTAAGTCGGCCGGCGTGATGACAGGGCGCTGTACCACATCAACCCCTAAGAAAAATTTATAAAGGATCGTTTGACAGGGTTGCCGACCCTCTGGTCAAGATCAAAATATGGGCAAACAATCAAACAAACACCATGTGACAGGGCAATAGCATGGATAATAACCCTTACCATACAGAAAACATGCGCCCACCTGATATCATCAACTATCTCACACACTCATGCGTGTCGTCCAATGCGACTAGTATGGTGTTGTGCATGAGGCTGGCAATCGCACCGGGTAACATAGGTTGCTACCGAAACCACTACTGCAAGAGCATCTGAATGCTTCATGCTGAGACAAACCACACCGGTGGCCCCATGCTCCCTCAGGAGCGGAGAAGAGAAATATACATCTCCAAGTACGCCCACGTGCTCTCACAAACCATTGTTCACATAACAATAATAATCAACTGGACATAAAATAATATTCTTCAATACATGTACAACAAATAATCTCCATAATGAGAATTAACTACTACCTCTCAACCGACCCACATCAATACTCGTCCCTGCACTCTGAACATGTCGTAAGTGACGACTGGTGCGCCTGGCCACAAGCGTGTCGTATATGACCCCTGACGAGATTGGGAACTCTTCACATGAAACACATTATTACAGGAACAACCACTGTAATAGCATAAAAATGCTTCTGTTGACTTGTGGTGGACACCAGCCGCATTGGTGTTTCCATGCTCCACCAGGAGCAAACAGAGAAACACCTGTCTCAACTTGCCTTACGCACCAGAAATCTAAATGACTATTCTCCCTTCTAAGTAACCACTAAAGATAAACAGTAGAATAATCAATAATCGTGAAATACACTTAATTACTTTTACATTAAAGGATAAAATAAAATTACTCTTACATTAAAGAATAATATTCTTGGCTTTAACCAAAAACTGGAACTAAATACACAGCGTGTCACTTGGCGTAACATATGATAGGTTTACCACGTGGAGCGTGTTTACTCAGACTCGCTATCGCCGCCTTTTATCACCACGAGGCTGCTATCTTGCGATCGTTAATCTTATCTAAATTTCCAGTGAAATAGCCTCACACTATATCTGCCTTTCTGAAGAATGAAATAATCGCTCTTAAACTTTCACATCTATCTATCTACCTATTTATCTCATTAAACATTAAAATAGCCACATCGATATAATTTCAGAATCCTAGAAAACTAATGCTAATTTAAATTAACTCACGTGCTCAAGGCATTTACAGCTTGGCTCTGTGTGTCTTCTTCGTCTGTTCTCACTGGGCGGCTCTCTCAAACATAGACCAGTTTCGCCGCTTGCTATCCCTTTTATAAGCCCTGGCCTAACCACTCAATTTACTGCGCGCTACGCGTATTAATCTGCGCCACACAGATAACACACGCGATTATTGCTCCAGAATGCATGAAAACACAGATTTACACAACTAGAGCAAAAACACAACTAATATGTAGGCTTTATTATGGCCTTGTAATACATTTTCTTGAAGATAACGTGATGAAAAGGCACTAAACCACAGAGACAATATGACTGACCAGATGGGGCCAGCGCCGAGAACGACAGATCTCAAGATGGCGCTGTCACAACCATATTCCCAATATGCCTCAACGGGCGTGTAACGGCATCCTTCGAAATATTCATCAGTTGACAAAGGCGTCACTAAGGTTGGTGTCACCCGGTGCGGTAACTCATGGTGTCACCCCCCATGGCCCTCCTCCCGTACCAGACCATACAGAATCCTTAGTAATGTTTTTTGTACTAATTTTACTCGTAAATGCATATGGAAATATACTCATAAATGAAATAATACCAAAAAAATAAACAGGAACAAATTCACAAGCATTTCAGCACTTAATGAACATCTAGACTAAATCATAACTTTCCTTTCGTGGCCTTCAAAGCTGCGAACGTGTGAATCACTTCATCGAAATCAATGCCTTTCGCCAACTAGCATAGAGTTTTAACCGTGTAGGTATACTGATACAGTACATGTAAGCTGGACTTAAGAAAAATATTTTTGTGGTTATAACTAACTACAGGGATATTTTTATAAAAAATAATACATTTCTGCAGAAACACTGCACACAAATTTTATAGACAGTCATTTTGGTGTCACCCCCTCAGCTGATCACCCCCTCTGATGGTGTCACCCGTGTGCGGTCCGCACCCCCCTAGTGACGCCTCTGGCGGGTGACCCCATGCGTTTCCAGGTGTCTCCGAGGTGACAACGAAGGAGGAGAGCCCTTTCTTTATCATGCATATTGAAGGAGTCGACTAAAAAAAAGTGTGTGTGGGGGGGGGGGGTGTCCTGCTTAGGAGCCGGTGTTCTCTTTTTTTTCTTAACCAGCGGCACTTGGGCTTTCAGCCCTTCGGCCCAATGACATGTCATTGCGAGGCTGGGGAACCTGAGGACTTTCCTTCCAACCCGGTCAGGAGCTTCGCTCCTTCCCATCCACAGAGGGTTTATCACAGGAGCCGTTCAGGTTATTCAGTCAAATCTCCGGTCGTAAACATTCCTTCAAACGCCGACGCCCGGGTTTGAACCATGAACACCTGGTCGCCAGTACAACGCCGAAGCCATTACACCAGCGCGGCTCCCCCGGTGTTCTCTAAACATTGAAGTGGTACGGGCAGCGTCAGTGTAGTTGGCAGTCCTGTTCAGGAGAAGTCCTTTTCAGGGCTTCCTCGTGCTAGCAGGTAGATACCGTTAGTCCTTTTCAGGACTTAGTATCTAACGATGTACTCCAGTTAACAGAGAGAGAAGCGGTAACGTTGTCTTTATAACTAATACAGTTACCAAAGATAAATATTTGGGGTACCGTAGTTTTCGTGCAGGTCACATAATTGTCTCTGAGTGTGCCCGTGAAAGCCCAAATCAAATGTCATTTACAAAGTACACGAAATGTATTTCTGATAATCTGGGAAGGCTTCACACTTCAATTATCGTGTGTTCTGATGAAGGATAACTGGGGACAATGGTTCTAAACTTTTGTCGACATCGGGCTCTGCATGATGAACAAACGTGTCTTTAGGAAAGGATTGTTTTGAGATAATATTTCCAGACAGATTTTCAACAGTTTCACACACTCACGTCCAATTTCCATGTATAAGGAATAGAAATAAAAACATAAATGACTGCTGCCAATCAAGCACTATTTTTGTGGTGCTTACTTGGCAGTGGTTAGACACGATTTACCCCCGTATCGAGGCAGTAGCGCCGTTCGGATGGTCTTGGGTTTGAGTTCCGGTAAGTATACCTTGTCTGATGCTTTTCTGTTGTCTAGTTTTCTACTTTTTTATTTCTCACGAGTGCCTACAACATACCCATTAGTATGTATTATTTACAAGTGTCACATAATATCTTACGTTTCTTTGCGCACCTGATCTTTAATGTAAGTGCATAAAATATTGTATGTTAGCTGAACTGCATAAGAATGATCATGCGTTCAGAAGCTATGCAAATTGGTGCAGAGAGAGGAGTGAACAGGAGGCTGGACAGAGAAAGATGTTGGTTAGCTCAGCTATAAAAGTCGTATTACATTTGATCGTGCTCTCTTCATGGTTGCTATGGTTTTGTGCAGCATTGTTTCATATTCTAATGGTAGTAAGACTTGCTGAGCCAGCCAGATGGTTATTGCTGTTGTTATTGAGTTCGTATGTGTAGCATTGTTATTATTAAAAGGGAGATTGTCAGCAGGCCTTCGTGTCACACTTTGTGTTTGACGTCTACAAGTGTTTAGATTGCATGACCTCGCGCAGTTCGATACGAGCCAAGTCTAGAGGATAATGTCATGAAGGGGTAGTTATTATACTGTGACAATAAGGAATATAGGCTTTCTACTATAGATGGCCTTCTTGTAGGAACTCTGCGAAGAAGCACTTATCGTGCTCGTGCAATAGTGGTTTCTGCAGCACTTTGTGGTAACAGACTATTTTAAAAGATCTCTTGTTTAGAGTTACTTCCCTTTGGAATGACCGTTCATTGTTGTTACGTGTTTAAGACCCCACGGGAAGTAACTTAAACAAGAGATCTCTAAAATAGTCTTTTACCAGAGATGAGTGGTTCTATTAGTTCTATGTCTCCTCAGAGACCCATGGAAACCAAATGGATCTTTAAAGGGTTTCGTTTATCTGTATTTTGTTTTTCTTAGCTTTTTCTATTTATGTGAATATTAAATAATGCTTACGGTGGTTGCTATTCAGAATCGATATCGTTGCAGTCCGGGCAAACCCATAGGTGCTCAGTCTTCCTCAATGTCGAAGGGTGTGAACGCTGATCGTTCCGGTAGCCAACTGGTTGTATACGCCTTACCCATACTCTCCTACGCCCATCTCTGCTAGTTTAACGCTTGATGCCAAATGCCAGCAGTCTATGTCGCATTGATTCCTCGATGGCAGTATCGGTATCTAGCAAGCGATCATTAATTGTTCTTAGTATAAAGCTTTATTAAACAACCACTGTGCATCACCACAGTACACGAACAACGTAGCAGCAGCGAGGATCCCAATGTGTGTATACGGGATCACACATTCTATAAATATATTTTTGTGCACACCGTCATTTGCGCATTGTTCTTTGGTAAGTGTTACTATTTTCGGGAGAGTACATATAAGGGAAACAATACAATTGATGTCTAACTTTTAACCCCAAAGTTGCATCCCTTAGCGTTACGTACTGACAGAAAAAGCTGGGTTTGTAAATATATATAGATGGACTCTCAAAACGGAGAAAAAAAATGTTATACTCTGATGTTATGAATTTAACCAAAATAACGTCATATGTTTTGTGTTAGCACATGTTCTTATTGATTTATTTATTTGACAAAAATAGCAATAGATGGGAAATCTCTAACATTTCACTCCCCTCCAGCAGTATCTGCTATAGGACTACTTTTTTAAATACTATATATATATATTTTGCTTGTTTTGCTTTTGCTGTTGTTGGTTTCTTTTCATTACATTCTTTTTTTTTAAACATACTTAATTCTTACTATTACTGGATACTGTAATTGTATGCTGTTTTGTTACCTATGTAATGTTGCATGACTTTACATGAATGCTTAAATTACAAGTGTCAATAAAAGGCTACAGTATGCAGGATGAGAGAGAGAGAGCGAGTTGAAGGGCAGAATGTTAGACGGGCCTGCGCGCCCATTTCTTAACCCTTTGAATATAAAGTTCGCTTTTCGTTCCCTAACTCAATATCACAGTCAAGTACCTATTTACAGCTGGGTAGACTGGAGCGTGGAACTACCAGGTTTTGAACCCGGGACCTGGTAACTTGGCCGCGAGAGACAAGAGCTCTAACCACTCTGCCAGTCGGCACTGTTGAAGTTCAATTCCCTGTGCCTCTCTTATCCTGGCGATTGCAAAAAAAAATTACTACGTTATAATTTAATCAAGAACTTCCCTCAATGAGTGTCAGCCTCCTTGTCTTCTCCTGATCCACAGGCCCCTCTCTGGTTCTTGTCATCAGTTCCACATTGATGACTAGTGAGTTTGTGATACCATGTCAATCATTCTATTCTACGCAAAAACTCATTTAAGAATGTATACTCTCACCAGAATACACTATTAAAGTAAATGGAACAGTTTTAAAACAGGTCAATAAATTCAAATACCTGGGCACATTAATAACTACGGATGGAAGATGCATCTCAGAAGTGAAGAACAGAATAGATCAGGTAAAAACAGCATTCTATAAAATGAAGAGTATTTTAAGCAACAATTCTTTGTCAATGGAAGTAAGAAAGAGAATTCTTCAGTGTTATATAGAACAAATCTTGACATATGGGAGTGAGTCATGGACAATTAGTATGCAAGTAGTGAAAGCACTAGAGGCCACAGAGATGTGGTTTTACAGAAGAATGCTAAAAATACCATGGACAACCAAAAAGAGTAATGAGGATGTTCTGAAAGAGGCTAATGCGGAAATGAAACGTATTTCACAAGTTAGAAAGAAGCACTCCACTATTTTGGGGGCATGTTATGAGAAGACGAAAGCTGGAATATATCGTAAGAACAGGTAAGATTGAATATATCGTATCAACAGGTAAGATTGAAAGACAAAGCGATAGGGGAAGACAAAGAGAGCAAATACTGGACAGTTTGACATTGTGGCATTGAACGAAGTCAACAACAGAATTGATCAATTGTACTGGAGACAGGAAGTTGCGGAGAGTCATGATCTCCTACGCCACTAGGCATGGTACTTGTCGAAGAAGAATACCTTCTAAATTGTCGGGTTTTCTTCTCATTTATATACATTTGAAACATAGCATCAACGGGAAAATATTATTTGTTGGCCGTGAAGATATATATATCCTAATCGTTTTAAATAATTTGTTACCAAAAGAATGTTTTATTTCAAAATGAATAATACATTACAAGCATGTAACCCGCCAAAACAACTTCTTCGTCTTTGATCCTTAACCGCCGACTGTCAAAGCAAGTAACCCGCCAAAACTTCTTCGTCTTTGATCCTTAACCGCCGACTGTCAAAGCAAGTAACCCGCCAAAACTTCTTCTTCGTCTTTGATCCTTAACCGCCGACTGTCAAAGCAAGTAACCCGCCAAAACTTCTTCTTCGTCTTTGATCCTTAACCGCCGACTGTCAAAGCAAGTAACCCGCCAAAACTTCTTCTTCGTCTTTGATCCTTAACCGCCGACTGTCAAAGCAAGTAACCCGACAAAACTTCTTCTTCGTCTTTGATCCTTAACCGCCGACTGTCAAAGCAAGTAACCCGATAAAACTTCTTATTCGTCTTTGATCCTTAACCGCCGACTGTCAAAGCAAGTAACCCGCCAAAACTTCTTCTTCGTCTTTGATCCTTAACCGCCGACTGTCAAAGCAAGTAACCCGACAAAACTTCTTCTTCGTCTTTGATCCTTAACCGCCGACTGTCAAAGCAAGTAACCCGCCAAAACTTCTTCTTCGTCTTTGATCCTTAACCGCCGACTGTCAAAGCAAGTAACCCGCCAAAACTGCTTCTTCGTCTTTGATCCTTAACCGCCGACTGTCAAAGCAAGTAACCCGCCAAAACGTCTTCTTCGTCTTTGATCCTTAACCGCCGACTGTCAAAGCAAGTAACCCGCCAAAACATGGCGAGAAATAACTCTGTTGTCCTCTTTCTGCTGCATATCCTGATGACGTCACTAATTTTGCTGTTGACATTTCATGCCCGTCCATTCCAATGCAACTACATTTGATCTGTGTAGTCACACTTATCATAACTTATGGTGAAAGGTCAACGCACCATGAAATAATATAAAGTCCTGCCTGCTTTCTCAATGGATGTTCAATTTAGCTTTCACGATGAAATGCGCGCTGTTTCCGTATTTCCCAGAAAATGCATCATGAAAAGATTTCTAGATATCCGCATTCTTGTAATGGTGGGTTCAGTTTACTTTAACGGTGCAATGCGCCCATTTTCCTTATTTTCCAGAAAAGGTCGTTGTATAGGTCGTTGCAGGACGTTTCACTTACAAAATTAGTTTATGGGAACGAGTAAGTAATCCATCAAAATATTGCCGGAAATTATTATTTAAATTGCTCTTTCTGCTACATGCCCTGATGACGGTACTAAATTCTCTCTTTATGCATCTGTGTTTAGCCTCAGAAGTACAGAGATGCGGAAACAGTGGCACGAAAACGTAACAATCTTCATCTAGGATGAGTAATGATGCTTCACTGGTTAAATATATAAATATATATGATGACAATGTCCCTCAGATTTGGCGAATCGAAGCTCTCACACCAAGCAGAAGAGAGGAGAAAACGTCGAAAGGAGCTCTCACAACAAGCAGAAGAGAGGAGAAAACGTCGAAAGGAGCTCTCACAACAAGCAGAAGAGAGGAGAAAACGTCGAAAGGAGATCTCACAACAAGCAGAAGAGAGGAGAAAACGTCGAAAGGAGCTCTCACAACAAGCAGAAGAGAGGAGAAAACGTCGAAAGGAGCTCCAGGAAAATAAGCAGCTGAGGGATGTCACCTCAGGGGCGCATTCCCAGTCAGTTATAACTGAAGGGGCTATTGTATTATATACGATGAAGACATTCAAACGTAACTGAAATGCTTAATATAAATGTGTTGAAATTCCAGACATGTGTTCACCGAAAAGCAACACTGGCAGGAATATTTCTAATAAGAACATCCCCTTTATATAAGTATATTGGGAAGAAATGCACGTTCAATCTTCAGGTGCGCAGTTTAGTTCGCTGACCGGAACGCACTGTGAAAAGATTCCAACTTTGGTGGGAAAAGATGGGACATAACTGTGTTTTGTTTTTTTTTAAATAAAATTTTGCCTCGTTTTGGCGAGGCGCGTCCCGTTCAACCTAGTCGGTTATATTAGGGCGCATGTCCAAATATAAAAGACTTTTAGGTCTGATGACGTTCGCAACCATGACGTTACCGATAAAGCTATATGGGAATTATGAAGTGTGAATTTGTGGTCTGTGGGGAGAACATATTTTTGGAACCACCGGTAAAAGAAATTACTCCAGCGTTCGGCTCAGCTGTGTAGGCTTCGCTATCAAGGTGGCCTTCTCTTGCATCGAATACTCTAATCAACTGATCAGCCTAATCGAAGACAAATAGTTCCCGTCACGTTCGGAATCTTTGGACAGTGATAAGTGATCTTATCGATCTCTTTCGCGGTAATACAGCGGATGTTGTCTTTGAGTTCGCAGAATTTACGTATCAAGGAACGTATGTTTATTTATGCTTGTGTTGTGTTTCCTATCTGGTTGTTTTCTAGCTGTTGGTGAGTTTGTTCAAAACAGAACTATGGCGTTAGTGTTTTCATTGCGTGCTTAGCAATGAGTTATCTGTTTTAATTAGTGTTTGCAAATTCTGTGGTCGATGTGGTTTGGCTTTATTGCGTTTTGGTTAAAGGGGTACTCTAGATATCTGTGTTTTTCCCGAGTATAATTGTGTTTGAATTTAAAGTTTTATGTTGTTTTTGAAAATGCATGCGTTATATAATTGCTTCATTTTCTGTTTTGTTTTTATAATTGACATAAGCATCTATAGGAGTGGTTTTAAAATGTATTCTTTGTGTATTAATGTATATATATATATATATATATATATATATATATATATATATATATATATATATATATATATATATATATATATATATATATATATATATATATATATATACAGTACTTTGCAAAAAAAAATGGCAGTCATATTGCTCAGCTAAATAAGCTGAAATCTAATTAAATATGCATGTTCTGCCCAAAAGGTGCACTCCACTGAAGTGAGCAAACACTACCAAAAGTAAAAAATAAATTAGCTTAGAGTAACGTCCCTTGATAATAGAGCAGACGACAATTTCTAATGCTAGTGGCAGAAAATGGATACAAAGTCAAAGTGTATGTTAATTTCACAGCTTTGGAATGAAGGAAATCAAACATGTTCCAGTATTTCTAAAACCTTGATTATTCCTGAGCAGACTGTCTACAGAGTTGTGAGTAAATTAAAAGCAGGTAATGGAATCGAGCGAAAAGAAGGTAGTGGGGGGTCAAGAATTTTGGACACAAAGGACCATCGGCGTCGCGCCCAAAATCGTTCGGGCTGGGCCAATGAAGAGTGTAGAAAACATACGGCAGCGCGTGATCGATTTGGGAAACCCAGAGGTATCTAATGCTACTCTCAACCGGGAGCTACACAGGATGAATTACACAAAAAAGCGGGTAATTTCGTCACCATTTCTCACAGAGACTCACAAACAGATGCACTTGAACTGGTGCCA